>CM045760.1:211459831-211849175 GCA_025200525.1 Camellia lanceoleosa
TTTTCTTTTTCTTTTTTTCAGTGTTAGCTGCTATCGGGGTCTTGCCTTCACCTGCCTCGAACTCTGCTCTGACTCTTTTTGTGACTTCTCATGGCTCTCATTCTCGAGGACACATACCTCCCTTTGAAACTAGAAGCTCTTTATTGCAAGTGCATTCGAATGTTTTGGATCTGAATCTCAGTGATTTCCACTTTGATAGTGATGCTTTTGGCATTTCCCATCATCAATCTGTATTCTCAGGCTCGGGACCTCTCCCAAAAGTTACCCCTCATGGTGGTTTATCTAACCCGATAGAAATTGAAGAGATTCCTGAGACTAATACCTTTCCGGCCCTAGTTCCTCCTCCGGCTTCTGGCAAAGTACCATTTCTCCACTATTGGGCAGTTCCTGAGTTTGCGTCGGTTCTATAGCTTGTGCATTCGAGTTACCCTAGGACCTTTGCTTCCTTTGCTTGCCAATGTCTACTCATTTAGACTGTTCTACTTGAGTCTTGTCACGACCCAAACCCGCCCCTATGGGTTTAGCATCAGAATCGCCAAGAATCCTAGATTACCAAGGCCCGCTAATGATAATACAATAATATCTGAGTAGGGCTTGAAGCCAATACAGTAAATAAACAATGTCCAATGAGCTGTGACAGTCTGTATGCCAAAAAGATTTTTCATACATTTATACAGAATAGTACGAAACAGTATGTATATAATATACAACCCGTCAGAATAGGGACTTAATCCCTGATAAACAGTATAGTAAAAAACGTTCAGTCTATACAGTAAGCAAAATAGTACAGAATGGGAAAGACTAAACACCCCTAAGCCTTAGCTTGGCGGGCTCGGAACCTCGCAGTGAGGCACAGTGGTTGGCTTGACAAAACTAGAGTTTACCCCGACGCTTCTAGCATTGGTCCGGTGCCTGTACACCTACATATATATATATGAGCAGTGAGCTAAAGTCCAGTGAATAACATAATGTGTAAAGAGGTTTAGAATGAATGTCCTTACAGTAATGAAAACAGTTCATTAAATCAGTATTTTAGTCTTTTAGTCAATCAGTCATATGTGGTACATTCATTAGCATCACAGTACAGTAAGTAGTAGGTCTTAAAGACTGAACAGTAATGATGGCCATCAATCAGTAAACAGTAGTGGTTCCACGAGGGAACCGACATAGATCTCTATGTGATAAAGAAATGCTTGAGGTGCTAAGGATGCCACAGTACAATTCAGAATATAGGACATACATTCATTCAGTAAACAATATCAGTTCAGTAAATAGTTCAGTTCAGTATTCAGAAGATAGTCATTTTGAACATATCTTTACACAGTTGTTTCTCACAGAGTTCTGGGCTATAGTAAGCAAGAGCGTCTTCTCGGAATGCCCACCCTATACAGTTAACAGATTGAACACACACTAAGTTTCACAGTTGGGAAAGATAATAACTTAATCCCTAAATTTGCCTTGGTGTGTTATACATCCATATCCTCTTTAAGATGCCTTAAACTAGGCCTAAAAATGCCTAGGATGGGATAAGGATGCAAAGATGCACTTAGAAAACACTTTACAAATTTTGCTGAAAACAGGGGTCTCGCTCGAGCGAGGCTTCCTCCGCTCGAGCGATCTTGCCAAAACAAAGGGTTCGCTCGAGCGAGTAATCCTTTGCTCGAGCAGTCTGTAAAAATGCAAAAGTTCTGGATGCTGAGTTTTTACGTTCGACGATCGCTCGATGCTCGCTCGAGCGTGAGACACAGCTCTTCGCTCGAGCGTACGCCTGCGCGCACCAAGATTCTGAGAGCTTGAAATTTATGCTCGAGCCACCATTCCGTCGCTCGAGCATAGCTCAGAGTAAACGATGGTCGCTCGAGCGTAGAATCCTTCGCTCGAGCGAAGAAGCCAAATCTGGAATTTCCAGATTTGCCTCCTAAGCTCAAACCAAGCATTCTACAGCTCTAAACTCGACCTCTTGGGCCCAAATTCTGGAAAACACATCTAAACTCAATATACAACAAGTTTCAAAGCTCAATTTGTGAATTTAAAGCCCAAGGGTGAGTCAATTAAATCCAAATTTCAAACCCATTTTTATGAACATGAAGAACATGCAAACATGCATGAATTCAAATCATTTCAAAGCTTCAATTTGATTCTCAAGTGAGCCAATTGTTCCAAAAAAAAGTTGAAAACATGGACCATTGCAAAATTATGAACATGCATGTACCATTTCATGAAGGACAACTTCAAAACTTCAAATTAAAGGCATGCATGCATGAGCTAGGCTCCAATTTAACATATATGGATCAATTCAAGGCTCAAATCACTAAGGATACAAGAACTAGGCATGAACAAGCTTAAACACAACAATGAGAGCTTAAATTCTTCACCTAGAGCTTCAATTACAAGGCTAGAGGTTCAATTTGCCAATTTACACTTCAATCCTTCAAGTCTCCAAGCAATTCAAGATGAACTCACTTTAACTCTCTATCCTCTCTCTCTAGTCGGCTATACAAGGAGTTGGTTGATGAAATATTGTGTTTCGAGTGTATACAAGTCTCAATATGTCTAGAGTAGTGGCCCACTAAGGGTTAGTTTGGTAAATAAGTCCAATACTAGCAATTAAGCTTATTTTAATCTAATTTAATCATACCGAATCAATTTTCAGATAATTACACCATAAAATCACATAAATTAGGATGATCACAAAACACTAATCGATTTCGGGTTCGGCCGCCGATAAGGCCTTTAATTAACAGTTAAACATAAACATACAAATAGATAATTAAACGACAAACAGATAGATATGCAATTAATTAGATATACTCAGTCAATTCAGTCCAGATTCCAGTCAGTCAGTTCAGTATTTCAGTTGATTCATCACTTATCATAATCAGTCTCAGTTTATCAGTATTCGGTAGGAAATCGGTAATTAGTGGTGAGGGTTATTACAAGTCTTTTGCCATTATCTTATATAGCTTGGATAGGCAACGGCTCTATGACCTTAATGAGAAAGTAGTCGAGACAGCATATCAAGAGATTTCTGACATGGAGCATCATTAAATGGATCTATCTTGGCTTCAGAAGCGCCTAGATATAGCCCCAAATGCTAGTCGACGGGTAAAAGTTTTATCTGTGCTCGCCTCTTATCGGACCTCTATAGATGAGACAAAGGCAACTCTCCGGGAACTTGAGTCGGGCTATGCTCGGGCCTTGGAGGCTTTAGAGGCACACTCTACTGCTTGTCCTTAGGATGTAGATATGACGAGTAACTTTTTTGAGGGTGCTTTTAGAGGAGATTGAGTTGTTCTTTTTGCATTACTTTCTGGCCCTTTTGATAAAAATGTTTTATCTAGGACAATGCAATGGAATGACAAAAGTTTTGTTTGTGGAGATTTTCTTATTGTTTTCTCATTCTATTTGATAAAACATTTATCTCGAATGATACAATGGAAATAACAATTACATGCACATGTTTATAAAAGCTGAAATATTCTCATTAATTCTTTAACTTTCTTGGCAAACGCATAAAATATTCATCACAAGTAATGGAATAAATATACATCATAAAGGAAATCAGTTTTTTCAAAACATAAGGAAAATACAACTTTTAGATAAAGCAAGAAGAATGAAAACAAGATTTAACATAGATGAGTCTATTTATGGATAGTAATGCTTGATGAACTTTGTATTAAGCGGGCCTGTTCAGAAGCCATCTTCAACCTTTACGAGCCTGCAGTACCCGCTTGAGCTTGTTTGAACCAGCTTGTAAGGCCCTTTCCATTTCGGAGAAAACTTGGGTAGGGGTTGTCCTCGCATGATTGGGTCTACAATATTCCATACTAGATCACCCTCTTCAAACTTTCTTGGCACCACAGTCTGATTATAGGCTCAGGCGATAGACTCATGATACATTTCCATGACTTTTGCAGCTCTATCTTAATTTTCCTCTAATGCCTCCAGTCTGATGGTTCGAGGCTCAAGTACCATTCCTGAAGCGAGAGCCATCCGAGCAGATGGTGTCTCCAACTCTATAGGTAACACTGTCTCGGACCCATACACAAGGGAGAAAGGAGTTGCTTGAGTTAGCTTTCTCTTTGAGGTGTGATATGCCCATAGGGCTACTATCAACTGTTCAAACCAAGTCTCACCAAATTCATCCATCATCTTACTCAGAATTCTTATCAGGGTCTTATTCGTGGCCTCTGCTTGCCCGTTCCCTTACGGGTAATAGGGTGTGGATTTGTGATGCCACAGTTGGTAAGTCTCTAGGAGGCTCTTCACATGCTTGTTTATGAAGAAGGGCGTGCCATTGT
Organism: Camellia lanceoleosa; assembly: GCA_025200525.1. Classification (NCBI taxonomy): domain Eukaryota; kingdom Viridiplantae; phylum Streptophyta; class Magnoliopsida; order Ericales; family Theaceae; genus Camellia; species Camellia lanceoleosa. Next base: position 211,464,133 of record CM045760.1, read on the forward strand.
TCGAAAGGATGGTGTTCAGTACTTCGAACTTGCGAATGATATTTTCCTTGATAAAGTTTGTAACTACGGGCCCAGTAGCATTCTTCAAAGGGATTGCCTCGACCTATTTTGTGCTTAACTCTGTGGTTGTAAGGATCCATTTATATCCTTTGGATGGTGAAGAGATAGGCCCTATAAGGTCAAAAGCCCAGGTATGAAATGACCTCGGTGTTCGGATACTATATAGATCTACAGCCGGCGCATGGATCAAGTTTCCGTGTTTCTGACAAGTCTAGCACATTTTTATGTGATGAGAGGCATTTGACTCCATGGTCGGCCAGTAATACCCAAGATGTATCAGTTGCTCGAACAACTGAGCTCCTCCTTAATGTTCAATTTCATGGCTCTTCCGAGGACTAGTTCCAACTCTTCTTTAAAAAGACATCTCAAGGGAGTGCCCTCGATGCTTCTTCTGTAAAGCTTGTTCTGATCAAGAAAGTACCGCCTCGCTCTCCTCTTGAGATATACAATGTGTCTCGGATTCTCAGGTAATGTCCGCTCCTTGAGATAGTCAATGTAGACTTGTCTCCAGTCTGGGGTATTAATTTCGAAACAGCTCTCACCCTCCCAGATGTATGATTGACATTTGAGGCATTCTTTCTGTAGTTGATTGGAGGCATTCTCCATCTCGAGCCAATAGTAGCCTTGCTTCTGAATCCTTCTGTACAGACTAATATCCTCGTCCCGACAGGACTTTTCATGAATCTGCTGTAGTTGGAAGCTTGCTTCTTGTTGGCCAACGCATCAAGCTAGAAATCCAGTATTCCCTCGGAAGTAAAGTTCACCTTAGATAATCAACAATTGAGCAAGCTTGGCCTAGTCAATTTTCTGACTTTGCTTTTGAGTTGTTCGAGGATTTCTTCTCTCCAGTCCTTTGGAAGGTCTTTGTTCTCAAGAATTAATGAAGGCTCTGTTCTCTTTTTGATAACGACTGTCGCCTCCTCCTTGGGAATGTCAACTCTTATCCCTAGTGGTGTGAGGGTATTTGAAAACTTGTTGTCAACTCTTACCCCTAGTGTTGCGAGGGCATCTGAAAACTTGTTGTCAAAGCGAGGCACATGCCCTATTTCGACCTTCTAAAATTTGTCAAGAAGCCTTTGGACTGCCGTACGGTATGTGGCCAAGGCAGGCTCTTTTAAGACGAACTATCCCGAAACTTGCTTCATTATCAGCTTTGAGTCCCCCCGAATTGGAATTTTCTTGATATTGTGTTTCTCAGTTGCTATCAAGCCCAAAATAAGAGCCTCATACTTGGCTTCATTTTTCGAACAATAGAAGTCCATTTTATAAGACAAATACAATTTTTCCTCACTTTTGCTTATAAGGACTATCCCGGTTCCATCTTTCCCTCCGGCTATTGCTCCGTCAAAGCTCAATGTCCAAAAGCTTTCCTTGGAAACCATAGTTGCATGCACTTCTCCTCTTAATTCTTCATTTACTGGTTCATAGTCACCACTTGGAAATTGGGCAAAGAGATCGGCTAAGGCTTGGCTTTTGATCGCCTTGGGAGCTACACATGTGATCTCGAATTCACCCAGTGCTAACAACTATTTTTCCATCTTTCCGGTTAGAGCAGGCTTATTGAGGAGGTATCGAATTGGATCACTTCTGGTAACAATCTGAATTTGATGTGCTAAGAAGTAATGTCTGAGCTTTTGGGCGGTGAATACCAAATTTAAACAATGTCTCTCTACAGGAGTATATCAGATTTCTGCTCTCGAATCTTCCGGCTGATGTAATACACTGGGCATTCTACTCTATCTATATCTTGGACCAATAATACCCTTATGGACTTGGAGGGTTGAAGTTAGGTACAACATTAGAGGCACCCCAAGCTACAGGGCTATCATGGTCTGAGGCGAGGTCAAAGCTGCCTTGATTCTCTCGAAGGCCTTTTGGTGCTCTTGGTTCCATTCGAACTTGGTATCTCCCTTTAACAAAGAACTGAAGAGGGCAGAGATTTCTGCAAGTGCTGGAATAAACCTCTGAATATAAGACACCTTCCCAAGGAACTTTTTTAACTCCTTCTAAGAATGCGGAAGAGGCATTACTCTGATAGATTTGACCTTGTCTTCATCTGTCTCGATACCATGCCTGTGTACAAGAAACACAAGAAACTTTCCGGCCGTCACCCCGAAAACACATTTAAGAGGATTCATCCTCATTTTGAATTTATGGCACCTCTTGAATACTTTCTCAAGGTCTCGGAGATGGTTCTATTTTTTCTTGGATTTCATCACTAGATCATCAACATAATCTTCCACCTCATGATGGATCATGTCATGAAAAAACGCAATCATAGCCCTTTGATAAGTTGCTCCTGCATTCTTGAGTTCGAAAGGAATGACTGTATAGAAGAAGTTTCCGAGAGCTGTTCTAAAAGCAGTCGTTTATGCATCCTCTTTGGCCATCTTAATCTGATTGTATTCGCTGAATCCATCCATAAATGAGAACATCTGGTATCCTGAGGTGGCATCCACGAGAATGTCGATGTGAGGTAGAGGGAATTCATCATTTGGGCAAGATTTGTTCAAATCTTAAAAATCTACACATACTCTGATTTAACCATTCTTCTTCTTCACTGGCACGATGTTTGCCAACTATCCGGGGTACTATATTGGGCGGATGAAACCTGTCTGTTGAAGTTTTTCAATCTCCTCCTTAATTTTCTCTTCGAGATCTAGATAATATTTTCTAGCAACTTGCTTGATTGGTTTGGAGTTTAGGAACACATCAAGATAATGGGAGACTAGGTCAGGATCTAGTCTGGGTATTGCGTTATATGACCAAGCAAACACATCTGAGTACCGGCTTATCAATTTTAATAACTGCTCCCATTTTTCTGGGCTAAGGCTCGAACTTATGAATATCGGCCTTAGAGCATCTTGTCCATCACTCAGATCTACTTCAATAAGTTGTTCAGGCTAAGGCTTTGGCCCATCTTGCATGCATTCTGGAGCCACTTCAGGCTTTATTATTATGTCATTGTCAAAAGGCTCTTCTTTTGATTCGGAGTCGGTGGCTAAAGAAACCGGCACCCCATACCTTCACAAATAGTACACCATCTTACCCCATTCTCAGACTTTCATTACTTTCCGAGAAATAGGCTGACTTTCTGGTCAAGACGTCATCCGTTTACTTGATTCTGCCTTTGGCTCATTGTCATCTTTGATATCCTCCCAACGAGGAATTTTGACCCCCCGAGCCTTAGAGGTGTTGGCATTTTCTTCAACAGACAATTCGGTGAAGTAGATAGCATCAGAATAATGAGCTTTATAAGTCTTGAAAGGCCTTTTTGTAGCTTGAATTGTCACCGTCTTCTTTCCCCATTTAGCCTTAACACACTAATGATAACTTGACGGTACAACCCCATATCTATGCATCCAGGTCCTCCTTAGAATGATGTGATAATTTGCCTCGAAATCGATAATATGGAACTTGGTGGCCGAACGAATCTCTCCAATGGCTAAATCAATTATTACACATCCTATAGTAACTCTACTTTCTCCACCGAAGCCAATGATGACCATCGGCTGCTTTACAATGTGCTCTTCAGAGATTCCGGCCTTCTCTAGAGTAGCGCGAGTCATAATGTTGATAGAGGCTCCACTGTCTAGAAAGGCCCTTTTGAACTCAACCCCGTTAATCAAAATAGTCACATAAAGCGGGCGGTTATGAGAACAAGGATACTTCTGATCAGTCTCAGAGAAAGTAATGACACTAGATTGCTCTTTTGCATTCCTCGGGATAAATCCCTCAGTAGACATGCATTCCTCATAGTGTGCCTCGGCAATATTGATGATAGCCTTGGTGATTTCTGTTCTTGCTTCCCTGGAAAGTCCAAGCTGGTCGAAGAATTACTTGAACTTTACATAGTCTTGTAGGGTTTTGGCATAGTGATCCGGATCTTTCTCCATTGTTGGAGGCTCGTAGTTAACTATCTTCTCAGTTTCTTTAAAATAAGATGCCACATAAACACGGTATCCTCATTTTCCGTAGTATTCTTCTCTCCCTTCTGAATCGAAGGGACCTTCGACATGAGCCATGAAGGCTTTGCCTTCTGGATCGAGAGCACTTCTATAATGAACTTACTCACCCTCGAGCTTGACGGTGTCTTCTAGATAACAATCATGGTCATCGAGATTGGCAATAGCCTCAATCATCAGGCCTTCATAAGCTATCATAGCAACATTCTTGCCATTGTCTCGGTGCTGAGGATATGGTTGTTCTCGGATGTCTTGAGTCCCTTGCTTTTTGAACCTCAATTCGTTAGCCTTGACTTTATCTCTAAAGATTTTCCTGAGAGTCCAACACTTCTTTGTTAGATGTTTCAATGCGTGATGACAGACACAAAACTCAGGGCTCTCACAGTCCTTCTTTGATGGAATTTCTTCGATATAAGGTAATTTTAGCTCTCCATCAGCCACCCATTCCTTAACTAGAGCTTTTACCTCCTCGATCCTGCATAGATAAGAAACATTGCCCTTTTCACCACTATATTGCTTCCTCTTCTGACCTCTATGACCCCCTCATTGTGACTTTCGGGTATCTAGGGTAGCGGCAACAGCAATAATAAGTCCACGAGACGATTTGAAGCTAGTCTTGTAACTGGCCTTAAATTCGAACTCTTGAGCCTGAGGAGTGCTAATGTTCCAAGCTGCTTCTATTAGTGCCAAGAAGGTGGGTAGTTTATGATTAACTAGAAACATTTTGTACTTATTCAATGTCCCCTCTAGACAAATTTGAACCAGATAACTCTCCTCCATAATTTCATGGCAATCCACAACCTTGTCCTGAAACCTTTTGACGTAGTCAAGGATGTCCTCAGTTTCTCGTTACTTTTCCTTACACAATGTAAGTGTGATCACCTTCTCCGCCACTTGAAAGAACTTGGAGTGGAATTTGTTAACCACTTCCTTCCAACTTCGGATAGAGTTTGGGGCCAAATAAACATACCAACTATATGCTCGGTTAGTGAGGGACTTAAAGAATTCTCTCAGTCGGAGGACGTGGTTTAAACTATGAATACCTAGAGTCTCGATGAACCGCACAACATGTTCTCAAGCATTTCCTTGCTTGCCATCGAATTTGATGAACTTCGGCACCTTGTACCCCTCCGGGTATAGATAACTCAACATCTCGATAGGGTATGGTAGCTTGACATCTAGATTGGGCAAAGAGGGTAAAGTCCTCTTGCCCCGTTCAAGATCAAACATGGCTTGCACATCGGCGAGAGTGAGAAACTGTTGAGGGAAAGAGTTTGATGGTGGCATTCCCGGAACTTGGCTTATGGACCCAAAGACTGAGCTGGAAGCAACTTGGTCATTCTGGTGTTGAGAATTCATCATTGGTGAAAACACTTGACGATACTGGCCATCAGCGTCTATGGACAAGCCAGTTGGTGATGGGGCATTGAATTAAGGCCTATAAAGTTCACCGCACGGCGCAGCTATACCGGGTTGGGCTTGCAAATTTGTTGTCGGCACCAAAGGAGGCCCGCTCGGTACTTGAGTAACATTTACTGGTGGTAGAACAAGATTACGTATAGGCAGAGCTCCCTTTTGCGCCATCATGCCCCTTATATTTGCCTGGACACCAACAATCGTCGGAGCGCCATTCATTACATCGGAACCTTCTCTATTCACCATTGGATCTTGGCTTGGCACGCCATAGAGCTCGGGCGTGGACAAACTGCTGCCGCCTACTGTGGTTTGAGCATGTGTTCTGCGGTTGTGTTGCCATGAGCCATAGGCTAATTGGGGCCTACTTCTCCTTAGGTTTGATTTTGCACTCCGTCGGGGATAATTCCACCACTGGTGCAAAAATAAACTGACCGGGGCCTACTTCTCCTTGGGTTTGATTTCCATTTGGCGCTGGTGCAAATTAGAACTCATCACCAACATGGTGTGAATGAGATTCTGAAAAGTGGTAAGAATCTCCTGTTGAGTATTTTGATGTCCTTGAATGGCTTCGAGTAAAAGTGGTTGATTTGGAGCCATGGTCCTATCATCGCCACCGTTAGAGAATCCTTGTTGGTGAACTTCATCTTCTCCTTCCATCCTTGCTGGAGTTGTGCAGGTTCCAAATCTTGTTGAGACCATTAACCAATCTGTCTCTCCAATAAAGTTGCCAAATGTATGAAAGGGTTCAAGAACGTCGTTAGAAAATTCGAAGATCTTTGAAGAAAAATTCGAATTCTCTAGAAAATGATAAGAGGATTAGATTCTTCAATAGTCACAACTAAGAACACAAAAGCAAAGAGATGATGGAGATAAGAGATTAGGAGAAGAAGAAGGCAAAGTAGTTAGAGAGAGAATAATAACAAAGGTTGATAATGGAGAAGGAAATTAGTTCTTTCCCAAAAGTTATCTCTCTAAAATTCATCCCTTGTAAAGCTATGGATGGATACTATTTATAGGCACCTCATGATGTAGGATGGAGCCCATGTACAAGACACATAAGAAATATTCTCTTTAACCACCTTGTTCGAGAAGGTAACCTCTCTGAGGATGAGAAAAACCCCAAAGAGGAAATCAATCTCTCGGCAAACCCTTCTTCTTAGCCACACTTAACCAATGATTCCCAATCAATCCAAAGGGCCGAGGTAGTCGTAGAGGACCCCCCGTCGCTAAATAATGCCGAGTCTCATGGACCCTCCGGGGTCGTGCCACCTTGACCCGGGTATAAGCTAAATTAACCGATGAGTGAATTAATCTCCACCCTTCGTCCTCGGGATTTGAGCCCTTTGTTCAGGCTCTAACCTCACTCTTGATTCTAGTGGGTTGATCCCAGAATGCTTAAAGTCCGTAAGTGTTTTGGTACTCACCAATGGAGCAACTTTTAGATTGCGATCGAATTTGTTCAAAGCCCGAGTGCCTCGGATCTCTAGGCTTGCTCAATACTCTTTCGAGTCCGGGCCCGAGTAAGTCTCTAAGTTCGTGGATCCGAACCCTTTCAAGGCTTGGAGCAATTCGGCCCATTTGATGGCGATTAATCCAGGCCCACCAATCTTGGTCTTGCAATAAATTCAGACCCACCAATCATAGACTTTCTGATTGGGCCTAATTAATTGAGAGGATTCAAGTTAAGTCCTCTTACACAAATTTTTCACACTTAAATCATAATTCTAAAACTAACAAATTCAAAATATAATTTTATTCTCAAATTATATTTACGAAAAAGACTTTGACACACTGTTTTGAGTCTTATCATATGTGGTTCTCTATATTTAAGTTTTTTTTTTTTTCTACTATATTTTTTTTTTTTTTTTTTTTTTTTACATTATTTTTTTTTTTCATCATCTCTCCTCTTTTTTTCTTCATTTTTTAAAAAAAAAAAAAAAAGTGCACTTTTTTAGGACACCCCAAACCAACCCTTATTTTAATTTTAAATATAAAAAAAAAAACAACAAAAGGAGAGACGGTGACATAAAAAGAAACAAATAAATATTTTGACACAAAATTTAACCTTTATTTAATGTAATAGTATAGATTAATGTTGATTATGAATTATTTTAATAAATTATTGAGAAAATTAGTGAAATATTCCTCTTTAATTTTGTATAGTAGGAGAGGTTCAAGATTTTATTTTTTTTATTAGCTAAGGTCTCTTAATATTTTTACAGAGAAAATTAAACTCAGAGAAATTTTGCCCGTGTCACGACCCGCTCCCCGTACCCAAGGGTTAAGCATCGTGATGGCCAGTAACTAAGGTTACCTCCGGCCAATTCATAAACAAATCAATAAACGCGAGCGGAAGTAATATTTAAATAAAGGTACCAAAATAATCATCGGAGCTGCTATTTTTATTACAAAATTATATTGACCAAAAAGGTCGTTATTTACATAGAGAAATATCATAAAAAGTGTTGTGCGTGTCTAATCCGCAACCTCGCATCTAAGACTTTCCAGAAGCTATTTCTGAATTGTATGTTTCCTGAAAATTAGTATAAAACTATAAGCACATGGCAGGGTGATAAATATTATACCAAGAGTATAAGGGACACGAAATAACCATGGATCGTTAGTTAGGCCAAAACATTTATAGAAACAGATCATTTGAGTAGCAGAAATCATTTGACAAATAATCCTTTAAGTAATAAAATTGAGATTACGCTTCGTCAGAACAAATAATCTCTTATTGGTAACCAAATCATTTAAGTAGCAGAACTAAAATACAGAAGTTATGTAACCACAACCACGATGCGAGTAAGCGTAAGAGGTCATGTATGACAATCGAATGAGGTACGGATTCAAGAGGTGGCTCGTACGAATTCTAGAGGTGGCTTCCACAATAGTATAGCACTTAGTTCCGCACAGCACTTTGGTCCGCACAAAACAGAGGTCAGTGGATCCATGACAAACAGAGGACCACAAAGTGGTCAAACAGAGGTCAATGGTTATTTAAGTCTCCCAAGGCGTGAGACTCCCGTGGTGGTACTTACAAAATATAATTGCATATAAGGTTACAGTCAAATATTCTTTAAAATATAAACAAACATATCCATGGGTTTCCTTTTAAGCAAATAGGGTTCAGAAATAAAACCATGTAACTGAAACCTTTATAAAACATAACTTTTAATAAAAACATAACTTATACAAAACAGATTTTGGTAAGTTAAAACTACGTAAAATATATTTTGGTGATTCAAGATATAATATAACTCACCTTAACTTTAATACCTTATTCTTTTTTTGTACTATCAAAGACCTTTTTAACTTCCACCATCTTTTCCTCTCTTTTCTTCTCTCTTTCTCTTTCTTTCCTCTCTTTCTCTTTTCTTTCTCCCTTTTCTTTCCTGGTCTTCTCCAGGTCGTTCAACTCTCCCAATTTATAAGGGATTGAATTCGTAAGGCCCAAGGAAACTGCCACGCGCCCCCCCTTTAATTAATCCAAGCTTATCTCCAAGCTAATTTAATTATTTATTTATATTTTCACCCCTAAATTTTTAATAATTATATTATTTTATAAAATTACGAATAATAATATATATAATAAATTATATATTTTTCAAACTGAGATTAAATAATATTAGTATAAATTCTACAGAATAATTAAAAATCTGGGTTGTTACAATCTTCCCCCCTTTTAAAATTTCGTCATCGAAATTTACCATGTATAAGCTATCCGCTGCGCCCTCTGATATATATATATATATATTAGATAATTAATCTGATAGAAATTAGTACCTCAAAAAAAAAAATTTACCAAAAATAACTCACTGTCTAGTTGTCAAAAATTATTTTGGGCCAAAATAAGAAATAATTTGTGACTTTAAAAAAACATTCACTCGTTTTATGTACGATAAAAATAAATAAAATAAGAACACAATGACAGAATTATATGCAAGAATTGAAAATTTTGAGATGAACTTTTCATTGATGGGAAATAGTTTCAAAATTAGTATCTTTAAAATTTGAACCCACTTTTTTTTTAAAAAAACATCAAAATAAATAATTTTTTTTTTCAATACTGAACTGAAAATTATACATATATATATATATATATAATTATATTATAATTTTGATGAGTGCTTGAGCCCGACATCCTTCTTTTCTTTTTCTTCTTTTACTATAACAATATAAATTATAGCGAATATCCTTCACAAATTAGGCATACTACTTAAAAAAAATTTATTATATATATAATCATATAAAATTATAATATAATTAAATCGACTAACAAAATATAATAATTTGGTACTAATTACCCGCTATCCCGCTTCCTAAATGTGCATGTGTCTTATGCTCCAATGATGATTTTTTTTATTTTATAAACAATTGCTCTGATACCATTTGTCACGACCCGTTCCCCGTACCCAAGGGTTAAGCATCGTGATGGCCAGTAACTAAGGTTACCTCCGGCCAATTCTAAAACAAATCAATAAACACGAGCGAAAGTAATATTTAAATAAGGGTACCAAAATAATCATCGGAGCTTCTATTTTTATTACAAAATTATATTGACCAAAAAGATCGTTATTTACATAGAGAAATATCATAAAAAGTGTTGTATGTGTCTAATCCATAGCCTCGCATCTAAGACTTTCCAGAAGCTATTTCTGAATTGTATGTTTCCTGAAAATTGGTAGAAAACTATAAGCACATGACAGGGTGAGAAATATTATGCCAAGAGTATAAGGGACACGAAATAACCATGGATCGTTAGTTAGGCCAAAACATTTATATAAACAGATCATTTGAGTAGCAAAAATCATTTGACAAATAATCCTTTAAGTAATAAAACTGAGATTATGCTTCGTCAGAACAAATAATCTCTTATTGGTAACCAAATCATTTAAGTAGCAGAACTGAAATATAGAAGTTATGTAATCACAACCATGGTACAGAACAAAACAGAACAGAGGTACGGATTGAAGAGGTGGCTCGTACAAATTCTAGAGGTGGCTCCCACAATAGTGTAGTACTTAGTTCCGCACAGCACTTTGGTCCGCACAAAACAGAGGTCAGTGGATTCATAACAAACAGAGGACCACAAAGTAATCAAACAGAGGCCAATGGTTATTTAAGTCCCCCAAGGCGTGGGACTCCCGTGGTGGTACTTACAAAACATAATTATATATAAGGTTACAGTTAAATATTCTTTAAAATATAAACAAACATATCCATGGGTTTCCTTTTAAGCAAATAGGGTTCAGAAATAAAAACATGTAACTGAAACTTTTATAAAACATAACTTTTAATAAAAACATAACTTATATAAAACAAATTTTGGTAAGTTAAAACTATGTAAAATACATTTTGGTGAGCCAAGATATAATATAACTCACCTTAACTTTAATACCTTACTCTTTCTTTGTACTATCAAAGACCCTTTTAACTTCCACCATCTTTTCCTCTCTTTCCTTCTCTCTTTCTCTTTCTTTCCTCTCTTTCTCTTTTCTTTCTCCCTTTTCTTTCCTGGTCTTCTCCAGGTCGTTATAAGGGATTGAATTCGTAAGGCCCAAGGAAACTGCCACGCGTCCCCCCCTTTAATTAATCCAAGCTTATCTCCAAGCTAATTTAATTATTTATTTATATTTTCATCCCTAAATTTTTAATAATTATATTATTTTATAAAATTACGCATAATAATATATATAATAAATTATATATTTTTCAAACTGAGATTAAATAATATTAGTATAAATTCTACAAAATAATTAAAAATCAGGGTTGTTACAGCCCGACTTAGAGAAATTTTAATTTTCACAGAGAAATTTCTCTAATTTCATAGAGAAATTTTGAAAAATTTTGAAATTTCTCTGTGAAAATTGAAATTTCTTTGAGTCGGGAGAAAATTTCTCTGAGGCGAATTTTCTTTGTACAAATGTTGAGGGACCTTAATTATTATGAAAATATTATATGTGATTTATCTTATAAAATCTTAACATCACAGATTTAAAAAAAAATCACTAAATTATCAAATTATAATTGATTGAGACCCATTATGATAGATCTGGTTAACTAAAATGATATTCTGGATTGTTTTGGAAACTCACTTCTTTAGTCACTTTTTAATTTTTTTATAAAAAAATGTGTAAAAAATACAAAGAAAAATAATGAATTTTTAATTAAAATAGTGAGTTACCAGAAGAACTTAATTTTATTTGGATAAATTACATTGGCACCCATTGAGGTCTGGTTCAATTACTACCTACCTCTTGACATTTTGAAAATTATATTCCTATTCCTGTGGTTAATAGTCTCATTTTACAAACCCCCTTACTTATATGAAAGGTAACAACTCCTAGTAAAAAAATAGATAAAATTACATTAAAAAAAAAATAAAGAAAAATGGGGAAAAAAATAAAAAGTAAAGCAAAACAAAAAAAGAAAAAGTGCATGAGTTTAATATCTTTATTCTGTTTAAATAATTACAATGACAAGAGTTAATGTAATTTTTTAAATGTTAGGGAGTGATATGTATTAAACCTAAATTTCAAGAGGTATAAGTATAATTTATCCATTTTATTTTAAAGTGATGTTAATTACGACTTAATGTGCGTATAATTTATGGATAATATTTATTGTTTTAGATCTAATAGTAACAGTGAGGATGCATATAATTCTTTTTGGTCAAGTAAAGCAAAACTTTCAACATGATTAATGTTGTATAGAAATCATTGTTCACTGAATTTTCTAAAAAATATAGTTATTATTAATAAGGGTAAATTATAAATACACTTCTTACGGTTTGAATAAAATATAAATTATTTTTGTGATTTTGAAAATTACATTACAGTCCTTGAGGTTTTTAATTTTGTAACAAATTGTCATTTTTATTAATAAATCATGAAATTAATTAATAGTTTTTAATGATATTAGAAACGGTAGTACTACATGCACCAATTAATATACAAACTAGTGTACTAATACTAATTATTACATTATTATTGACCCCACTCATTAATCACATTACAAATATCAAAAATCTCTTAAATTATGTCACATCATCAATTAGTACACTAGTTAGTACATTAATAGGTGTATAGGGTGTGTTTGATTGGACGGACTGGATGAGGGGGATTACAATCCATCGGACTTGAGTCTTGGGACTGTGAATCCCCTGGACTATTTGGTTGGATTGGATATGTATCCTGTGTTTGTTTTTTCATGGGATTAGATGTCTGGAAATGACTATTTTTAGTGAATCCAACGTTTGGTTGGACGGACTGGATAGGATAAATGAGCAAAAGACTATTTTACCATTTTTCAATTGTTTGCTAAGTAATAGCAATATTAAACATATCTTTAATATTTTAATTATTTTTAGCTAGATTAAATAAAAAATTAATTTTATTTTATTTTTTACACAATTAAATAAATTTATTTTTTTTAAATTAAATAAATAAATAAATAAAATATCAATAAAAATTTATATTATTTTTTTAATTAAAATTTTAAATAAATTTGTTTTTAAAAATAATAATAATTAAACAATGAAATTAAATAAAACATCTATTAACATTTAAATAATGAAATTAAATAAAATATAAACAAAATTTTAAAATAAAACATCAATAAAATATCTATAAAAAATTATTTAAAAAAATAAATAAAACATCAATAAAAAGTTAAATAAAATTATTTTATTTTTAAATTGAGACATTTAAATTTTATTAAATTTTACTAAATATAATACATAATTAAATAGTAGAGAGTCGAAATAGTCATTTCACCACCTAAAATTTAATCCTTCCAAAATTGTCCCACACCCCCCCTAGGATAGTATAATCCCTCATATGGGGGATAAGGAGTCCGGCCGGACTTCATGTCCGGCGGACTAAAAAAAAACACAAGCATCGGATTAGATTTACTGTGCGGATTACAATCTGCACAATAAATAATCCCCCCCTTATCCCCCTAATCAAACACACCCATATAGTATTATTCTATTAGAAATATGTTTCAATTAATAATTTAAGTAGTCTTATTATTGTATTAGAGAACAATTATGAATTTTTTTTTTTTAGTTAATTCTATTAAATAAAAAATTCTGACAATGAAATATTTGTAATTTTTGAAATCATATAGAGCAATCTATACTTTAAGTAAATCTTAAGAATATATATATAATTTACCCTATTAATAAATATACATAAAACTCATGACTTTTTTTTTTGTTTGTTTTTTTGTTTTTTAAGGTGGGGATGACATTTTGTTTATGGTAAATTACAAATACACTATCTGAATTTTGTTTAAAATATGAATTGCCTCTTGTGGTTTGGAAAATTACAAATACTTCATTGTCAGAATTTTTTATTTAACATAATTAATTAAAAAAATGAAATTTCTAACTGTTCACTTATACAATAATAAAATTATCTAAATTATTAATTGAAATAAAATTTTAACATTATTAAAAACAGTTAATTAACTTGATAATTTATTAATAAAAAGACCTATTTGTTATGAAATTAGAAATTTTAAAGAGCATAATATAATTTTTAGAACTACAAAAGATTATTTATAATTTAAGTAAATTTTAAGGGATGTATTTATAATTTACCTTTTTGTTTATTAATAAAAAAAATTAAGTAAAAAAATCCATTCATATATAACATTTTCCCTTGGTAGCATTTCCTTTTCAGAAAAATTTCTTGGAAAGGGTCCCAAAGCTCACTTGATGAAATTGCAACAAAAAAGAAAAAAAAAAAAAGAAAAGAAAAAAGAGGAAAGTACCATTCATAAGGTACAATCAATCATCTTCTTAGACTAATAATCCATGGACCCACGATGATAAATATTGTGAGGCTTTTATAAGCTTGTCATCTTATCATCTTTGAAAAGTCTATGTGGGGAATGTTTTTTTCTATACCACATCTTTATTTATTTTTGAGTATTACTTAGAAATTTTTATATGAAAAAAGATACACACTGAAAAAACAAAAGCACATCACCAACCTCTCACATATGTTAGATTGCTGAAAAATATTTTGAAGAATTGACAATTAAATATATGGATAAATTAGACTCGTTACTCTCGAGATTAAAATACCGCCAGTTTCGTATTTTTTTATATATTTGCACTAATTTTTCAAAAATAATGCAGATGACGATTAGACGCTGATTTAAATAAAAATTAATAAAAATAGATAATATCTTTTTTTATTTATATGAATAATGAATTACCGATACAAAATATTTTAATTATTAAGTAAATTTAAATTTTAAGAGAGATCAATATAAATATATCAAAAGTGTTAGATTACTTACATTTTCTTCAAATTTCAAGCAAACAACATATAATCTACCTATATATTTTGATGACTATAGCATTATTATTTAGGGGGCATTATAAAATTGCGGGAAGTAAAAATTTGTTTTACTTGTGATTTCTTTTTCTTTTTTTTTTTTTATATAGAAAAAACTACACCGCTATGTGTATAATTATTTTTAATCTTTTACACTAATTTATAATTTTTGCTTGCTATATTATTTTTATTTTTATTTCGTTGGGCAAATTTTGACTATGGTTTAATTAGGGTTACAAACAAGTTAAATCGAGCTGAACTGAGCTTTAGTATGTTTAGACTTATTTATTAAGATTTTAATTAGTTCAAATTTGAACTCGAACTCAAAAAAAATTTAACGAACCGAACTCGAGCCAAGTTGGTTTGGGTTTAACTCGAACTCCTCACGAGCCTTAATGAGCTAAAAATTTTATAAATTCATGATTGCATATGAGAATAAAGTTACAATTGAAACTTTAATTATACAATTATATGTATAATATATATAAACATACTAAAAATATATATATATATATATATTACTAAAATAATAATATACCACTACTATTATATAAATATATTATCTATAGTTAGTTATTATTTACATTTACATTTTGTAAATATATAAGTAACATTTTATCTTATTTTGTACATATTTTTACATTATTTAAATATAAATAATAAATATTAAGCGAGTTAACTAACGAGTTGAGCTTATGAGTCGGGGTTTAATATGTATAGACTTATTTATTAAAATTTTAATGAATTTAAAATCGAATCAAATATAAAAAATAAAAAAAAAATTTAACAAATGAAATTCAAACCAACTCTTATGGAATTAAGTTCAAATCTATTTACGAACAATTTTATTCATTTCCAACCCTACATGTACATGCCGTAGATGATTTTGTGCTTTGGTTATAAAGATGGGTTGTGCTTATCAATTATCAAATAAAAATCTTGATAAGATCATCCAGATCTAGATCTATCCGGATGGTGTTGGTACGATTGTTTGATACAGCTGTCATTAATTAGTAACGACAAAAGCTTGGCCCCCTTCGAATATCAACACGTGAAAAAGATACGTGCCCAACTCATACACATCATCTTTGATACATTGCAGTGTTTTGAAAAATTGATAAAAAATTAATTTTTGATTTTTTTAATTAAAAAATTAATTTTTTGAGTAATGACTTGAGTAAAAAAATTAATTTTTTTAATTAAAAAAATTAAAAATTAGCTTTTTGTTAGCTTGCCAAAGCAAATCATCCTATAGTTACAATTTAAATTAAGGCTAAAACTTCTATTCTGTCCTTAATTGAATTAAATGGTGCTATTGAATCGTAATGGGTCTAATTTTAAATCCTTCATAATAATTTAAATCATTCAATATGTAAAATTTATTGAGAATATTATCTCTATAAAAAAATTATATTGATCGAATATAGATAGATATTTGATTAGATTGTATTTGTTTTAACGACAATTATGATTTTAAATATAAATTGTAAACACAAATACAAATTAATCAAATGACTATCGATATCTAATTAATATGATTTTTTTTATAAGAATAATATACTCGATGAATTATACATATTAAACGGTATAAATTTTGAATCAACGTGATAGTGGGATTTGCAAATAATCAAAATTAAAGTTCATTATGATATTAAATAATGGATTAGTCTTTTCAAATTTAAATTTTAATTCAAATACAACTATTTAGACCCAGTGAGATCTAGCAGGAGTCTCCATTCATTTTGAAAGAAATTGATTTTTTTTTTTATATAACTAAAATAGCGTTGGTTATCACCTAATATAGCTACAATTAATAATTTATATTCATTTTTTAAGATGCCACATGGCTTTTTTTAAGAGTTAGGTTGCTCATGATAAGTGCAAAAGCAAATTGTCGAGCAAGTGGTCACCAATTTACAAATATTTATTTTAAAATTAGGTTTGTTGTCTTCTTCTTTTTGACAATAAGCTTTTCAATTTTGGTGGCTCGAGTGATGGAAATGGCGGCATCATATGTGCGATGGCTCAGTAGTATCGTGGTGCCTTTCATGTAGGGGTGGGCACATACATCGATCCGTTAAAATCGACCGAATCGAATCGATCTGTCGCATTTTGGACGGATGCGTAATGATGAGCGGACGGTTGCGGATTAATTTTTTTCAATCCGCTAATTTGGCAGACGGATGGCGGATTTGAGGTCTCTTTGGCCGCAACCGAACCGCCAAACCGCGAGCACCTTTGATAATTTTATAAGACTTTGTGTTTTCAATTTGTTTAAATATTTTATTTGTGTTTTCAATTGAAAAATAGTTTAAATATTCTGTTGAAAAAAGTTTTCAACTTAAATATATTTTTTAAATTGAAAAAAATAAACGTATTATTTATTTATATTTTTTGATTTTTACATCTAACTCTAAAAAGTAATAAATAGAAAATATGATATATGCTGGTTGGTTTTTATTTTCAAAAACATATATAAATGCAACAATACAGAGACATATAATCTCTACTACTGCTCTGTTCATGGTTTTGGTGGTTTGAATTGTTTTTATATTTTAAGAATCACATATTGTAATACTTTATGTGAATAAGGCATACTGTGATTATAATATGTAAATGAGCCATGCAGTGATTTTGATATTCTAAAGTTTCAAACTTTCTTTCTTTGGATGAGACATGCAGTAATTGTAATACTTTTTTAAGTCATTGACTGTAATACTTTCTCTTTTTTTTTTTTTTTTGGAGGAAGTGCACAAGTTGAATTATATTGAAAATTTATAAAATTTCAAACTGCCAAATCAATTCGCATCCATCCGCCAAACTGCCAATCCACTCAATCCGCATCCGCCGGATTGGCGGACTGATGCGGATTGATTTTCTCCAATCCGCCAATCTGGCGGACGGATGGCGGATTGGAGGTTCCGTGGCCGCAACCGACCCGCGCCCACCCCTACTTTCATGCATCTGCTGCTCGTTGTGGCGGAGCCAACGAGGTCACGTGTCTGTTAAAAAATTAGACTATTACCCCTATATATATAAATTATATATTATTTATTTTTAATAAAATTTTAAGAGTGTTACTCCTTAAATCATATTAAATTTTTATATTTTAAAAATTTTAAAAATATTCTATGATATTATCTTTCTTATTTTTGTTCATTCTTAGCTAACAGATTAAAGTAAGAATTGAATCAATTGATAATTTATTTTTCATTATGGAATTTGTTTAGTGTGTTATTTCTTTTTATTAGTTGAGTTGATAGTGTTGAATTTATTAATTATAAATCTAGTTATTTGTTTGTTCTTATTATTGGGTTAATATAATTTAGTTGTTAATTATAGATTTATAAGTAACGTTGATATAAATCTTGTGACAATTATAGTATTATATCTTATCGGTTGACAAAAAATAAATAAAAAAATATATAAGTTTAATAATATATTGTTACTACTTGTTATAAAAAGAAAAATTTTAATATTGTGATTAATGTGTATCCCCTCTACATTGAATTTCTAGCTCCATTATTGACTACTTGTGCGAAGGTCTTAACCGCTCATGCCAAGAGGATTTGTGACCGTTTTTTCCCTAATTCCTTCCTTATGGCCCATTTTAATAAAACAACAATGTTAGGTAACCCGAATTTTTTTTGCTCGAATGGCTCGAAACACCTAAAACGATTAAAACGACGTTGTTTTGGGTATAAAACGACGTTGTTTTGGGTATAAAACGACGTCGTTTTGACACATTTTCGAGTAATTTAGACCACACAAATTCAAGCCACCAAACATTTTTCTTAATAAAAATTGTCTGTCTACACACAAAATATGTAATATTTAACAAATTCAACTTGAGAGAATCTAATGTTGTGTTTAGTAAAGTTTTGTAAATATGATTTAAGAATATGAGTTGTTTTTTGAGTTTGTGAGTTATGGAATTATGATTTGAGTAGAGAAAATTTGTTTGGTTATGGTTTTTGAATAGAGTGTTGAATTGAGTTTTAATTGAGTGTGGAATTGAGTTTTGAAAGTTTAATTTGACATGTGAAATAAGAAAATTTGTTTGGTTATGAGTTTTGAAAAGAGTTTTCAAAATTTAATTTAAATTATTATAACTCATAACAAAACACTCTACTTTCACACTATTGAAAATTCTGATCAACACTCATAACCAAACTCTTTTTAAAATTCAATAAAAAAAATCATTATTAACAGAAAATAACATTAATCAATTTTTTAATTGAAATACTACAAAGGAAATAATTTTTTTTCAAAATAAATATTCAAAAAATTTAAATCATAAATATTTAAATAATTTAAATAATCTAAAAAATTTAATAAGTAAAAAATTAAAATAAATATTCAAAAAATTTAAATTGTAAAAATTTAAATAATTTAAAATTTTAATATTTTAAATTTAATAACAACTCTACACTCAAATCGTAACCAAACACATAAAACAAAACTCAATTAAGAAATTATTTTTAAAACTCATAACCAAACACATAATTCGAAACTCCATACTATTTCCACAACTCTACACTCAAATCGTAACCAAATACATAATAAAAAAATTAAAATATTTAAAAATATTTTTATAAAATAGAGTTTGAATTTATTTTTATAAAATATTTTAAAATTAAAAAAATTAAAATCGTAATATTTTGAAATTAAAATATTTAAAAATACTCAAAAAATTAAAAAATTAAAAAAATCGTAACATATTTAAATATTAAAATATTAAAATCTTAACAAAATTAAAATATTTAAAAAATTAAAATATTGATTTGAATTGAGTTTGAAAAGAGTTTTGAATTATGAGTTTTGAAAAGTAATGATTATGTTTTAAATTGAATTTTGAGAAATGGGTGTAGAATTATGATTTGAAAACTCCAAACAAACAACATACTCAAATCAATGGGTGAAACGATATTTTGAGATGCTTACCAAACGGAGCCTAAATTTTTAAGTCTGCATCAATGCATGTGACGTTGGCCTTTTTTTATTGATTAATGCTTGGAAATACTAAAAAAGGAGGGAAGCACTAATGAGATGACTCCCCTTGATGTGATAGTTGTCTTTTTTTTTATACATTTTTCAGCTTTTTAGTGCTGTTAGTGATGTATTTTTTTTAGTGATCTTAATCAATTTTGATTTTTATTTATGTTTTGATTGGAAAAGACACATTATTCACACTGAATACTAATTTTTTTGGGTGGGTAACACTGAACACTAATTTAAGATGAGTAATTTTCCTCAATTTTTGTGGTAGTTTAGGTAAAGAATATCTATTGGGAAAAATGCTTCCTACCCCCCACTGGGGTCGATCCTCAGTGAGGTGTCACTCTAAGATTAGACAAAAGAAAAAACAGCCATTATTAGTAAGGCATTGAATTAAATTGGAGTTTATGGCAACTTTAATTTTTAGTGGGTTGCACTTGTCGTGTTAGGCTTCGTTTGGGGAGTGGTTATTTTAGCTAAAAAGTCAAAAGGCCAACTAAAACTAGTCACATCACCTCTCTACTTTTCTGCACATCTTTTCGTAAAAAGTCAAAAAATTACTAAAATAGCATGTTCCCAAACGAGGCTTTAGTTCCCAGTTGGTTTCAGAGTTCTTTTTTTTTTTTTTTTCAAAATACTTTTACCCAATCGTACAACGGCGGAGGGAAGAAAAAAGAAAATAAAAAGATAAGAAATGGAAAATGATTTGGTTGGTTTAAAAAAATAAGGAAAAAAAAAATGAATAGATAAAATTCCATTTTCCCCTTAATTATTCGTAAAAATAAACATGTATAAGTAATTTTATACATATTTCTTACGTTACACATTTTTTTTTTTAACCTTTTTATTTTCCTTGACAAATTCAAAGTTCACTGAGAATCCTTCTAAACAAAATGATTAGTTCTTGTATTGGGTTTCTTTGCAAACTGATATTAAAATTGTCATTTTGTTTTTTATTTGACATATGATAGGATGTCCTTGAATTAATAAAGAAATTAATTTAACAAAATGGTCATTGAATTTTAAATTTTTGTAATGACTTTTTCACTATTTTAATAGATAATTACATAAATTATGTGACTGACTGCCCTGTTTATTGGTAGTTATGTGAGAAGCCATGCTTGACACAATTAACCCATCGATGATGATGGAACTTGAAAGCAATTGCCACCAGAAAAAGACAAAAAAAAAAAAAAAAGAGGTAAAGGAAAGGTGAGAAAATAATAACTCATTCCACAGAGAAATATGGTACGTCCAAACAAATTACAAACCCCAGAAGTCACAACCCACCAAATAATTAATTATATTTTTACCAATGCAAGTTGGGATATTCAACCAAAAAAATGCAAGTTGGGAAACCATGTCCTTTTCTCTAGTCATATCCATTGGCCCACAAAAAAGCATTGATTAAACAAGAAATGCGAACCCTGTCTCATCAAGGGCAAAGATATTTCATGGAAACAGCCAACCCCGCTCTTCCATTAAAAAGTGTATATATATAATGTAAAATTAAAACCTCAACCAACCCATTTCAAATAAATAAATTCAATGCTTATGGACCGTAGGAAAAGGGAAGTAGACTTGGGAAAAAGAGAAAAGAAAAGAAAATGAAAGAAAAATAAAAGTAACGGTTGGTAAAGTTTTTTAAATATTATTTAAAAATAAGAGTTATATTTTAAATTTATAAATTTTAAAATTATGATTTGAATATGAAAATTTTATTTTGTGAATAAATTTTGAAAAGAGTTTTGAATTGAGTAGAAAATTTTTGATGTGATGTATGATATTTGATACACAAACTTACAATCATAACCAAACACACAACTTAAAATTCTATTCAAAACTCATAAAAATCCTTAAAAAATTCCAATTTTGTTAATTTAAAATATAAAAAATAACATGTGCCAATTATAAAAAATAAATAAATAAAATTTGTACTGTTTCAATCAACCGGTCGAACATTTGGGAGGACAACCAATTAGTCTAAATTTTTTTACCTTGAAAAACATTTTAAAAATGGACGTAGAATTAAATTTTAAAAA
Source organism: Camellia lanceoleosa (assembly GCA_025200525.1). Taxonomy (NCBI): domain Eukaryota; kingdom Viridiplantae; phylum Streptophyta; class Magnoliopsida; order Ericales; family Theaceae; genus Camellia; species Camellia lanceoleosa. The sequence continues at coordinate 211,485,967 of CM045760.1, forward strand.
CTGTAACTAAACATCACTTAAAAATCAAGTGGTAAAAATACATTTAAAAAACACTCTCAAACAGAGCCAAAGTGTGTTTGCATTGTTTCTACAGAATAACCCAACAAAGATGAAGCTAGAAATTACCATTTCCATGCGAATTTCCGTACCCTCGCAGTGTTCTGATATTTGTTAACAAAAACAAAAGTACAACAATAACGGTTGGAAAAAGGGTTTTGGAAATTCTTATATTTTGTTAATTTTGAACATTAATTAAAGTGAAACTCAAGTGTTATTTTAAATATTTTTTTATTGGGTTCATGTTTAATGTTTCGTAGTAAATAAAATCGTATATTTGATTGTTCAAAACTATTTCCAGATGAATGATAATTCAACATGCATTTTCGAGTTCGTGAAAATGTATTTTTGTAAGTTTACTACACATTTGTGAAATGTGTTTGTCCCATATTGGGAAGCCTTGAGAAATTGTTTAAGTTTATAAACCTTAGCTTTGGATATTTAGGATAGGCCCTAAGGGGTATCCAAGTTTGTGAAAGGGTAAGGTCATAGATAAAGTAAGCTAGACCCATTGGACCCAAAATTAAAACCACATGCACGCCGCCATCCGTTCGGGCGGGCTAGGCTTGGGCACGAGTGCGTGGTGTGAGGTTGGGTTGAGTTTGTCCAACCCAATACTTATCTTTTTTTGACCAAAAACTTTTGTATTTTATTTATTTATTTATTAATTTTGATTTCAAAATACAAAAGAAATTTGGTCCAGATTTTTTCCACCCGAACAGGTTCATACCTGTTCATTCCAAATTCGGACAGATCTGTATCTGTTCAAACAGTCCAAACAGGTTTTTTGGTTATTGAGTCTGTCCGAATAGGTTCATATCTATTGGCACCTGTTCGGAAAAGTCACTTCCATTTCTATAAATAGTTGGCCATCCAGCAATTCTTTCAATCTAGTTTTTTGAGAGTATTTCTTCATTTCTCCTTCAACTCATCCTCTTGTCTTTCTACATTTTTTCTACATTTAATTTTAGAAAGGAAAAGAAAGAGTTACAACATAATTTTGGTTCGCAAGGCTTGGTTCTGTAGTGTTGCAAAATTCAAGCGTTAGTCGTTGCATCCTGAGAAGTAGACTCCATTTTAACTCGAAGCACCGGAGTAAGGGCGAAATCTACTTTAAGGAGATTGTGTCCAACACAAGTCTCAAACATTATTTTCTATAAGTTTTTAATTCGGGAAATAATTTATATAATTATTTTTCTAAATTATTTATTTTATTGTTTATTTAATTTACACACATATACCACTGTGGGTATAACAATCTTAAAGTAGATTTTTTATTTTTATTTATTTCTGCGATAGACAGACAAATATTTTGTTTCGGGAAATTAAATAGTAGTAATATACTGTTTAATTTCTTAAATAGTAATAATACACTGTTTAATGATTTCTTTGATAACATAGTAGTAATATACTGTTTATCATTGGAATTTTGTTACAAAATATTATTCTGTTTATTTTGTATGTAAATTATTTTGTATATAAATTTGTGATTGGGGTATTTTTTATTTCTTCAGAATTATGACAACAGAAATAAATAGTATTGAGACTGTTATTACTCCGATCCCCACACCTGTTGTGCCAGTGATGACTCCGGCAGTACTAGTAAATCATGGGGAGAAGCCAAAAAAATTCAATGGCAATGATTTTAAAGGATGGCAAACAAAAAATGATGTTTTATCTTACAACATTGAATTTGGCTCGCTTCACTCATGAAAAGGCACCGGCACTAAACGAGGGAGAAACTGATCGGCAAATGGTTGCTGCAGTCGATGCATGAAAACATGGTGATTTTCTATGTTGGAATTATATCCTCAATGGGGTAGATAATACACTGTATAATGTGTATAGTGTTAAAAACACTGTTAAAGAACTATAAGAATCTCTAGATCATAAGTATAAGACAGAGGACGTTGGTACAAAGAAATTTGTTGTCAGTTATTTTTTGGATTTTAAAATGATGGATTCCAAGATGGTTATTAGCCAGGTTCAAGATCTCCAATTATTTCTCCATGACATATATGCGGAAGGGATGGTTCTCAGTGAATCTTTTCAGGTTGCGGCAATCATTGAAAAATTGCCACCGTCCTAGAAAGAATTCAAGAATTATCTAAAGCATAAGCGCAAGGAGATGAAATTGAAGCAACTGATAGTGCGGCTTCGAATTGAGGAAGACAACCGTGGTTCCGACAAGAAGTCAAGAAACCATGTCATGCAGGCTAAAACAAATGTTATGGAACATGAACAAGGGTCAAAGTTTAACAACAAGAAGTGGAAGTATGATGGCAATGGTTCCAAATAAGGATCCACTAGTAAGATCAACAAAAGGATCAACAGCGGGTTCAACAAGAGGTTCAAAAGCAAGTGTTTTGTGTGCGGCAAAGATGGACATCGTGCTAAGAATTGTCACGTTCGCAAGGACGGAGGAAGTTTGAGCAAAAGCCAGCACAAGCCAACATAACCAAGGATTTTTATCTTTCCGATGGAGTGGCAAACATCAATCTTGCTACAGTAATCTCTGAAGCAAACTTGGTGGGTGTCACGACCCAAACCTGCTCCTATGGGTTAAGCATCGTAACCGGCCAGTAATTCTTGGATTACCGAAGGCCTCTGAACAAAATAATATATATAACAAGGGTTGCGAAAGCAAATATACAAACCTACATAGTCCATAGAGCTGTGCAGACATATATGAGACAGGAAATTAAAACTTTCCATATACATATATGCATACATACAGATATGGCGTTGTAAATACAGTAGCCTTACATCACCCAAGCTACTTACATAAGATTTCAAACGTGTTCAGACCAGGAATAAACATTTAGAAAGTACAAAAGTCCCGAGGACACAAAACTTGGGTAGATCTCAAAAGGGAACCTCTACGGGAGGTGTGATGGCTGGTTGATACCAAAACTCGCCAGGCAGCATCTCAGGCCTGGTCACGTGCTTGCTCACCTACATACATACAAATAATACAGTGAGCTAGAGCCCAGTAAATAATAACTAGGTAAAGGGTTTTAATGAATGATGTCCGGCACAGAGTTAGAATTCAGAGTTTATATCAAAAACGTATTCTTATCGAAAATAGAGTTTTAAGCATATTTCAATTGCAAATCAGAATAGAATTCAGATACACGCTCATATTCATATTCAGATTTTGCATAAGATCATACGTGGTACACCCATTAGCTGTCATATCAACTTGGTCCTGAGACCCACATGCATAGTCGGTACCGACGACCATAAAGGTCCATATCTTGCGCAAGTAGACATAGTATTGTTACCCCTAGGCGAGGGCCATGTAAATATAGGCCTTGGTATTGTTACCCCCAGGCAAGAGCCACGTGAATATAAGTCACAGTATTGTTACCCCTGGGCGAGGGCCACGTGCATATTGGCCACAGTATTATTACCCCCGAGCGAGGGCCACGTGAACTAAAGGTACCACAAATACATTTCAGAAAAATGGACATTCATTCATAATTCATGAAATAGTATTTCAGAAAACATATCGTATCATATCAGTCAGAAAATACTTGTAATTAAACATAGCTTTACAGAGTTATTACTCACAGTCAACAGATGGCTCCAAGTAAACAAGTAGAGTAGGCAACCCACTTATCCTGAGGCGCATGACCTATATAACATGACAGTAACATACATTGAAACACACGCTCAAATTGCTCATAACACATGTTATTCTCCTAAGTGTGTTTATAGCCTTTATTCTCATTATAGAGTCTTAAACATGGTCTAGGAATGCCTAGGATGGAATAAGGATGTAAAAATGCACTTGAAAACATTTTTCAAAACTTGCTGGAAATAGGGTCCACACTCGAGCGTGGCTTTCCTTGCTCGAGCGGGCATGCAAAAAGTGAGGGTTCACTCGAGCGTGACTCCCTTCTCTCGAGCGGACTGTAAACTTTGAAAAAGTACTAGTTACTTGTTTTTCACGCTCGATCTCCGCTCGAGCGTGACTTCTGTCGCTTGAGCGTGCTACAAAACACATGAACTTCTGGGTATATGCATTTCACGCTCGAGCGTGCCTCATGTCGCTTGAGCGGAAGTGCACGCACTCAGGTGCTCGCTCGAGTGTGGATTCAAATTCTGGAATTTCCATATTTGATCTCCAAGCTTCAAACTCAAACTAAACACTTCAAAACTCAACATTTTGGGCCAAAACTTTAGAAAACTCATAGAAACTCGTAAATCAACATGTTTTAAGAATCATTTCAAGAAATCATGGCCCAAAAAGATGCCAATTGGTCAGAAATCCAACTTAAACTTCATGAATGTTCCAAAACATGACATGAATGCATTTTCTTGAACTTAAACACCCCCAAAACATGATCAATTTAGACAAATTGGTAGAAAACATGATGAGTTCTCAAAATGTGATTGAAATGAACACATGCATGAAAGAATTCTTTGAAACCATGCTCAATTTATGAAGAAATGAACATGCATGCATGGTATGGCTCAATCTTCTCCAATTCTACCTCAAATCCTACATGAATTCATTTAATTTATTTGAAGTCTTGCAAAATCTAGCTCAATCACACAATTGTGAGTTTGATTCCTTACCTAGATAATTGAATTTATAAGTGTTGAAGTTGAAACTCTCAAATTTCCCTCAAATGGAAACAATTCCTAGCAATCCCTTAGTTGAGCTCCAATTTCTTCTCTACTCTCTCTCTCTCTTTCCCACGTTTTGTCTATGAGAGCTCAAATGTACTCAAATGAAAAGAAAGAGATGAGTGGGCTCACTAGGTGCCTAATAGGCTTAGTTAAAGTATAATTAATTGAAGTTAAAATAAATGGGCACTAATTTAATCTAATTTAATCGTTCCAAATCGAATTTTAATTAAACCTACCATAAAATTCTATAAATTCCAAATAGCACATAAATCAAATCAATTTCAGAGTCAGATGCTGATAAGACCTTCAATTCGTAGACTATAGCAGAAACTCAAACAGATATTCTTACAATAAACAGATAGAAAAATAAATAATGTACCATATATGCAATTAATTCAAAATTTGGCATTAATATCTTATTAGGCACATTAAATCACGAATTATCGTTAATCTTGGGTCGGGGTTGTTACAATGGGCAATCCCATGGAGTGGTGGGTGGATACTAGAGCAATCCGTCATATCTGTGCAGATAAAAAGATGTCCACAACCTACAAAGTAATGGAAAGTGGAGAACAACTTTTTATGAGAAACTTCTCCACTTCAACTGTAGAATGACAAGGAAAGATTGTACTGAAAATGACCTCAAGGAAAGAACTCACTTTTAACAATATACTCCATGTGCCAGAAATTCGCAAGAATTTGATTTCTGGGTCATTGTTGATTAAGAATGTGTTTAAATTAGTCTTTGAATCTGATAAAGTTGTACTCTCTAAGAGTGGAATGTATATGGGGCGAGATTACATGAGTGATGGGCTTTTTAAGCTCAATGTAAATACTGTTGTACCAAATTTGGCTATTAATAATAAGAACACATCGTCTGTTTATATTATTGAATCTTCTTTTTTATGGCATGGTAGATTAGGACATGTTAATTTTAATTCTTTGTGTAGACTTGTTACATTAGAATGTTTACCTAACTTAAAATTTAATCTTAATCATAAATGTGAGATTTATGTTGAGGCAAAACTCACTAAGGCATCATTTAATAAAGTTGAAAGAAGTACTGAACCTCTAAGTTTAATTCACACAGATATCTGTAATTTAAAGTTTATTCAAACTAGACGAAGTAAGAAATACTTTATTACTTTTATTGATGATTGCACTTGATATTGCTATATTTACTTATTGAGAAGTAAAGATGAAGCCGTAGAAGCTTTTAGGCAATATAAACTTGAGGTTGAAAATCAACTTGGCAAAACTATTAAGATAGTGAGGAGTAACAGAGGTGGTGAGTATGATGCACCATTTGAAGAATTTTGTTTTGAACATGATATCATTCACCAAACCATTGCACCCTATTCTCTTCAGTCAAATGGAGTTGCTGAGAGAAAGAATCGAACTCTTAAAGAGATGATGAATGCCATGTTGATTAGTTTAGGATTATCTTAGAACTTGTGGAGTGAGGCGATTTTGTCTGCTAACTTTATCCTGAATAAGGTATCCCACAAGAAACTCAATCAAACACCTTATGAATTATGGAAAGGTCGACAACCTACCTACAATTACCTCAAAGTGTGGGGGTGTTTAGCTAAGGTGGCAGTCTTTAGTCCCAAAACGACTAAGATAGAAACAAAAATCGTTGATTGTGTGTTCATTGGTTATGCAAATAATAGTAGTGCATATAGATTTTTAGTTCATAGATCTGAAAATCCTGATATGCATGTAAACACTATTATTGAGTCAAGGAATGCATCGTTTTTTGAACACATTTTTCCTTTCAAGGAAACTGAAGAGATAAGTTCAAATAAAAGAACTTTTCATACTGCTATAGGTAACAATGAAAACCACAATGATAATGAATCAGATAAACCTAGACGTAGCAAGAGGGTTAGGATCTTTAAATCATTTGGTCTAGATTTTCTGACATACTTGTTAAAAAATGAGCCTCAAAACTTCAAGGAAGCAATGTCAAGTCCTGAAGCTCCATTGTGGAGAGAGGCTGCGAATAGTGAAATTGAATCAATACTGCAAAATCATACTTGGGAACTGGTGGATCTTCCACCAAGGTGTAAACCTCTTGGATATAAGTGGATATTCAAGAGAAAAATGAAAACAGATGGTCCAATAGATAAATACAAGGCTAGGTTTGTTATTAAGGGATATAGGCAGAAGAAAGGCTTTAATTATTTTGACACCTATTCACCAGTGACAAGAATAACATCCATTTACATGTTGATTGCGATTGCAGCTTTGTATAATCTGGAAATATATCAAATGGATGTTAAAACAGCTTTTTTAAATGGCGAGTTAGATGAGGAAATCTATATGGAACAACTAGTAGGGTTTCAAGTTCCCGGCTAAGAGAAAAAGGATTGTAAACTTGTCAAATCCCTTTATGGATTAAAATAAGCTCCGAAACAAGGGCATGAAAAATTTGATCACGCTATGCTTTCGGATGGTTTTATGATAAACGAATGTGACAAATGCGTCTATGTTAAAAGTACATACAAAGGCTATGTCATAATTTGTCTTTATGTGGATGACATGCTCATTATTGGAAGTAATAATGGCATGATTAAATCCACAAAGAAAATGTTGAACAAAAAGTTTGACATGAAAGATCTGGAAGTAGCAAATATAATTCTTGGAATAAAAATTACTAGAACATCTGAAGGATACGCTTTATCTCAATCTCACTACGTTAAGAAGATTCTAGAGAAATTTGGAACGCATGATAATCGTCCTGCTAAAACACTTGTTGACATTCGTCTTCATTTGTCAAAAAATATAGGTACCGGCATATCACAATTAGAGTATTCTCGAATAATCGGAAGCTTGATGTACTTAATGAATTGCACTAAGTAGGGGTGTTCGCGGATCGGTTTTGTGCAGTTTGTGGGTTAGTTTTGACCTGCCCGCACCTCTACGGTTTGGGAAAAAGTCAAACCGCAACCGCCCGTAGTGCGGTTTGCGGTTTGTACGGATAGAGTTTGCGGATGTGTGAGCGGTTGTGGGCAGTTTGTGGTTGAATTTTTCCCCATTTTGTATTTTTGAATTTTTCCCTTTAAAAATTAGTTTTTGATTTTTTTCCCCTCATTTTGTAAATATTTATTTTAGGTCATTTTCTTCCAATTTTCTAAAATGCTTCAACATTAATAATTAAATTATTAAAACTTACAAATCATTCAAAATCAATTTTCTAAAATGCTTCAAAATCAATTCCTAACACAAACAAATCATTTAAAATCCTAAAATCATTCAAAATCCTAAAATCATTCAAAATTAATCTACCCCCCAACAATACAATTAAAGTAAAATTATTTACAATCCTAAAGTAGATCATCAATCTCATTCTTCATCTACTACTACTACTACCCAATAATACAAAATTAAAATAAAATCATTCAAAATCCTAAGCTTAACTCTTACATATACATTCATCCAAAATTAAAATAAAGTCATTCAAACTTCATTAACTACTACATTCATCCAAAATGCAAGAAAAAAAATAATAAAAAATAAAATTGTTGTAAAATAAAATAAAGTTTTAAAAATTTCAATTCCATGCATTTGGTTGATGAACCCTGCACAAAAACAAACTGAAAAATAAAAAAATTAATCTTCAATCTTCATAATTCATTTGACAAAAAAAGTATAAAAGAATAAAGTATTAAAAAATATACCAATGAGCAAATGGATTAGAGTTCAATTATAGTATTAACATCAACATTATAGGTTGAACTTGAAGATGAGCATGACTCCAAAGTACCTAATTAAAAGTCAACAAGTGAAGATCAATAAAACTTACATTAGAAAATGAACAATACAAATAAAAATGAAGATAAATAAATTATCATATTCCCCGAGTCATATTGCTCAAATTCCTCCACATCATCCATCGCCTTTCAAAGAGAAATTGGAAGGTTACTTCGAAGCTAATTTTGAGTATATACAAGAGCTTCAACCATAGAAGGCGAGATTGAACTACAAAATGGGTCAAAAATACACCCCCCCGGTACTAAAAGCCGACTCCGACACAACGGTAGAAATAGGCATGGCCAATACATCCCTTGCAAGTTGCGATAGCACTTTATATTTGGTTGCATTCACCTTCCAATAATCCAAAATCTCAAATGTTTGATTCTTTGCAAAATGTTCAACCTCGGACAAATATTGTTCCAATTCCGACTTAGATCCACTAGTGCATCGCCCTTCTAAATAGGAATTAAATTGGGAGTCAACCAAAGAATAAGGATCATCATCATCATTATCTTCCACCATATTCACAACTTCACTCACACTTGAAAGTTTCTCATTTGAAGGATAAACTGTGACATAATGGCTATACAAACGACTCAAACAACCCTTAACTTTGTCTACTATATCTTCCACCTTCTTAGTATCTCCAAGAAATAAATTTGAAAATCAAAACTTCAAGTATGTCATTTTTTTGATAGGATCAAGAACAACCGCAACATACAATAATAAATTGATTTTACTTCTATCCCCCCAATACTTGCTAAACTTTGGTTTCATAGTCTTTGCCATTGTGCTCAAAGTATCATCCTCCTCCAAAATTAATTGGTTAATTTTGCTTTCAATGACAAACATTTCTTTGTAAAAAGCATTGGAAGTAACAAAGAGAGACCCCGAAAACTTCTTAGTTGCAAGATAAAATAATTTTAGAAACCTCAAAAATAATCTACATTTTTTCCAATCCAACTCACTAGGACTTCTCCTTATGCCACCATCAACATCCTTGAAATAAGGTTCAAAATTGGAATCCACAAACTTCAAGCGGTTAAAAGCCTTCTCATACTTTTCGGCGGCCTCCGACATCAAATAGGTAGAGTTCTACCTAGTTGGTAAATCTAGGCATTAAGAGCTTTTGAATCAAGTTTGAGTGTAGCTGCACACTTCTTAAAAGTATCATGCCTATGAGGAGAAAACCTCACATATCTCACCGCAAGTCTAATGTTGGCAATAGAATCATCCATTTCTTTCAACTTATCACTCACAACGAGATTAAGAATATGTGCACAACAACACATATGAATAAACTCATGTTGCAAAATAGTCCCCTTCCAATCTTTGGTTATTGTTTTCAAATATTGAATGGTAAGATTATTAGAACTAGCATTATCAACTGTTAAGGTGAATATGCTATCAATGTTCCACTTAATCAAACATGACTCAATTTTCTTACACAATGTTTTTCCTTTGTGATCTTCAACTTGTTGAAAATTTATGATTCTTTTTTTAAGTTTCCAATTATCATCAATGAAATGAGCAGTCAAACACATGTAACACAAATTCTGAATAGATGTCCAAGTGTCCATAGTAAAGCAAATTCTATGACCCTTCATGGCCTTCTTTAACTTATCTCTTTCATTCTTGAATATGTTAAGCACTTCTCTAGATATGGTATGATGAGAGGGGATTGGTGTGAATTTCGGTTGCATGACATTACAAAATCTTCTAAACCTAACTCCCTCCACAAATCTAAATGACAACTCATCAATGACAACCATCTCCGCAAGAGACCTTTTACAAGCATCAAAATTAAATGTTGTTGCTACAACCTCAACACCCTCTTCATTTTGTTTCGGTTTAAGATTTAATGTTTGTTGACCATCTTTATCCCTATTTGGATATTCTTTACAATTGGGTGTATGACTCCTCAAATTGCTAGTCCCATGAAGTCTAGAGTCAGCCAAATACTCTTTCTTGCAATATTTGCATACGGCTCTACGCTTCTCATCAGTCCCAAAAACCTTATCAAAATGATCCTAAACTGTAGATGGTGCTCTCTCCCCTCCACCCTCACTCTTTCTCTTTGGGGGTCTAAGAGGCTTAGGTTTAGGTTCAGGTTCAGGTTCAGGTTCAGCCAATGGGGGATTCATTTGAGAATTAGAGGATTCTAGAGGTAAAAGATTGATTGTGGGAGATTGAACAATATCCTCCATTTAAACTAAATTACAAAAATTACAAATTCAATTTCAATAATTCCAAATAGGAATGCAATTTCAATAATTCCAAATAGAAATTCAATTTCAATAATTCCAAATAGAAATTCAACATAAACAGATCTAATTACAGATCTAATTACAAATAGACAGATCTAATTACAGATCTAATTACAAATTCAACATAAATAAATCTAATTCAACATAAACAGATCTAATTACAAATAGACAGATCTAATTACAAATTCAACATAAACAGATCTAATTACAAATTCAACAAATTCAATATAAACAGATCTATCTATGCGATAAAAAAAAAAAATAGAGTCTTACTTGTGAGTAGACTGATTGCATAAAAAAAAACATATTCACAGAGAAAAAAAATATCTGTGAATCTGTAAAAAAAAAAAAAAAAAAAAACAGATTCAACATCAACAAATTCAACATATTCACATTTGATTGCATAAAAAAAAAAAAAAAAAAAAAAAACAGAGACCGGGAGAGCAGACAGAGACCAAACAGACAGATTTGAAGAGCAGAGCAAAGTCTTACTTATGAGTTGCAGAGCAGAGTCGATCTTGCGAAGCATGAGAGAGTGAGATTCAAAGTGAAGCTGTGCACAGAGTTGCGATGAGAAAGCAGAGATTGATCGGTCGATCGGCGATAAGCAGACAGAAACCAGAAGTCGATCGGTGATGAAAAACGAAAGAGAGAGAGACTGATATGAGATGAGAGAAGGAGCTTAACTCTCTCCAGCTACGTAAATGTGTGAGAATGAATTGTTAGGGTTTTTTTTTTCACTTTTGTTTGTTATACTAAAGAATAAAGATGAAGATCAACGGTTCAGATTTTACGTATAAAAAAAAAAAAACTATGTAAGTGGGTGGGTTGAGCGGGTTCGGTTCAAACCCGCAACCTGCCTACAACCCAAAATTCAGCCATAATCCAAACCGCATCCGACCCTAACGTGTTTGCGAAACCGCCTAAAGGTCTGCTGGTCGGGTAGGGTAGGGCAGGTTGGGCGGGTCGAATAACCCTATGCCCATCCCTAGCACAAAGCCATATTTAGCCTATGCTGTAAGCAAATTGAGTAGGTACACAAGTAATCTAGAGTCCGATCATTGGAAAGTAATAATTAGGGTACTTAGGTATCTAAGACATACCTAGAATTATGGCTTACAATATACCAAATATCCAGCAGTACTCGAGGGGTACAACGATGCAAATTGGATATCAGATACTAAAGATTCAAAATCCATTAGTAGATACGTCTTTACCTTGGAAGGTGCTGCATTCTCTTGGAAATCTTCCAAGCAGACATGCATAGCTAGGTCGACAATGGAATCTAAGTTTATCACATTAGATAAAACATGAGAAGAAGTAGAATGGCTTCGTAATTTCTTAGAAGACATTCCAATGTGGCCTAAACCTGTGCCAGCTATATGCATACACGGTGATAGTGAAGCAGCAATAGGACGGACACAGAATCATATGTATAACGGTAAGTCTCGATACATTCGTCGAAGACATAATACCGTTAGGCATTTGTTCTCACATGGAATAATTTCCATAGAATATGTAAAGTCAAAAGAGAATATTGCAAATCCATTGACTAAAGGGCTAGCCAGAAAGCAAGTGTACTATTTATCGAGGGGAATGAGATTAAAGCCTATTACTTAAAAGTCGCCACAATGGCAACTCAACCTAGTTGACTGAAGATCCCAAGATCTAGGTTCAAAGGGACAACCGAATTATGGACGACTTCACGTATCACTAAGGAGGTTTACTCCTACCCATTTCTATGATAAAAACAGTGATATCTGCAGCGTTAGTAGGATAAGCTTTGCTTTTAATAATTCTTATAGCTTGGACATCCAAGTGGGTATAGCAGGATACTCTTAATAAGAAATCACCTATATGAGTGTGAACTGAGCCAATTTTGTGAGAATTAAGGAGACTAAATTCTCTAGAGCATTTATGAATTACCTGGCGTTGTTCAGGGCCAAAATGAACACAACTGTAAGAACCAAACTATGTCTGCGGATACACTATATGTAGTTTATTATCTTGGCTTACACAAACAGCTGAACAGTTCAAGGTATCGCGTCCACTGGTTAGCTAATAAGTCCAATAGGCTTTCATTGGAGGAGGTTTAAAGCCAAAAACTACCTATCTCGATGTGGTGTATCTTCTTAATGTACTCTTTCTTTGTCTGTATTTTGTTGCATGTCCGTTATCGTGAATTCCATTCATGTAGGAGATTGTTGGAAAAATGGCTTTGGAAATCCTTATTTTTTTTCCTAACTTTGAGCATTAATTGAGGTGGGACCTTAAGTGTTATTTTTAACGTTTTTTTATTGGGTTCATGTTTAATGCCGCTTAGTGAATAAAACCATATATTTGGTTGGTCAAAACCATTTCCAGATGAAAGAGAATCCAACGCGCATTTTCAGATTCGTGGAAATATATTTTGGTGGGTTTACTACACATTTGTGAAATGTGCTTGTCTCATATTGGGAAGGCTTGAGGAATTGTTTGGGCTTATAAATCTTAGCTTTGGATACTTGGGATGGGCCCCAAAGGATACCTAAGTTTGTGGAATGGTGAGGTTATGGGTGAAGTGGGTTAGACCCATTGGACCCAAAATTAAAACCATATGCGTGCGCCGCCGCCGTCGCCATCTGTTCGGGCGGGCTGGGCTTGGGCACGAGTGCGTGGTGTGAGATTGGGTTGGGCTTGTCTGGCCCCATACTTATCTTTTTTGGACCAAAAACTTTTGTATTTTATTTATTTATTTTTTAATTTTGATTTCAAAATTCAAAAGAAATTTAGTCTAGATTTTTTCCACCCAAACAGTTCCTAACCCGAACAGGTTCATACCTATTCATTCCAAAACCGGGCAGATCTATATATGTTCAAAAAGTCCAAACAGGTTTTTTGGTTATTGAATATGTCCGAACAGGTTCATATCTGTTGGTACCTGTTCGGAAAAGCCACTTCCACTTCTATAAATAGTTGGCCATCCAGCAATTCTTTCAATCTACTTTTTTGAGAGCATTTCTTCATTTCTCCTTCAAGTCGTCCTTTTGCCTTTCTGCATTTTTTTTGCATTTAATTTTAGAAAGGAAAAGAAAGAGCTATAACATAATTTTGGTTCGCAAGGCTTGGTTTTGTAGTGTTGCAAAATTCAAGTGTTAGTCATTGCATCCTGGGAAGTAGACATCATTTTAATTCGAAGCACCAGAGCAAGGGCGAAATCTACTTTAAGGAGATTGTGTCCAACACAAGCATCGACATTATTTTCTGTAAACTTTTAATTCGGGAAATAATTTATATAATTATTTTCTTGAATTATTTATTTTATTGTTTATTTAATTTACACACACACCACTGTGTGTATAACAATAACTCCAACACAAGGTTATCTTTATGGAATTAGGAAAAGATTTTAAACGTCATGACTTTCTATTTGTGTAAAAAATACTATTTGTCATAATAATTTAAAAATATATACAGTATTTTATACATAAAATGGCCATCAAGAATAAAAAAAATACATATTTTATTCTTCTTTCATCTTATATTTTCTTTTTATTTTATACCAAAAAACTTCATTTTATTAAAAATTGCTTCTATGATTTTTAATTTTTTTTCTATGTATATACATAATTTATGTATCATATTGTATATGTGGTGAAAAAAAAATATTTTTCTTTTGATCCCTATAATAATGAAATCTTAATTCCGTCCTTAATCATAACTCATTAAACTGACACCCACTTTTAACATTTTAAGATCTCAAGAAGTTTTGAAAACTATAAAAAAAAACATGGAAAAACAATTCCAAACAGGTTTGAATTGATTATGAAATGGGCTATATCTTTTGCCATTTTTAGGTTGTATTTAATTTATGAATTCGGTGAGATAAAAGTTAAAGAAAGCTTTGTTACATGGAAGAAAAACTTAGAAAAGAAACTGTAATTAATGTATGTTAGAAATTTTTTGTTCTAAACATTTAAGGATAAATTACACTGATCATCTTTTAAGGTTTAAAAAATATAATAAATTTTATAAGTTTAATGCAATTACTTCAATCTTCTTTTAAATAAGATTAAAATAATTAAAACTAATATAAATAAAATTTATACATAAAGATAATCAATGGTAAAAATATATCTAGAATAACAAGACCAAATGATACTTCAAGAGTATGTTGCACTATGTGATTTGTGAATATCAATATGGGTTTCTTCTTTTTTTTTTCTTTTTTCTTTATTGGACAAGAAAATCAATGGGTTCAATAATATGGTGTGTGTGAGACATGTTTTTTAATTGATGAGTCTCCGTTTGAAAAGAGCTAATTTAATTTGACTTTTAGTTTTTTGGCTAATTTCTATTTGAAAAGAATTTTTATTTATTTTTGTGATAGTTGTGAAAGAAAAAGTAAAATCATTATGATTTAAATGTAATATTTTATCTTATTAATTAAATTAACCTATTTTATATTTTTATGTTTATTTAGACATTTTAGGCTATGTTTGATTTAGGGCTAGAATCATGATTCCACCCTATGATTTCAATATGCTATTTGGATATAGTTTTCAAAATTTGATTTCAACCCTACATTTGAAAACATATTTGGTAACGAGAGAGTTTTTAAATTTTTGGATCTATCCGGTCGTCTGGTTGGAACAATTTTTTATTTTTATTATTTTATTTTTTTGCAATTGCCACTTGTTCAATTAAAAAAAATTTATATTTGTTTTTGATATTTTTTAAATATAGAAATTATTTTTTTTAGACCAGAACTACCTTAGATTATTATTTGGCCATTTATTTAAAATTAACAAAAAAAAATTTAAATGAAAATTAATTTGTCATAGTAATTTAAAAAAAAACACATTTTTAAACAAAACAATTAAAAAATATTCCAATCAAATATATAATCAAAAATAATTTTAACGCACTAACTGAATTTTTTTAACAAAAAATAATATATTTTTTAATATTTTAAATAAAAAATGTTTTGAATTTTTTAAATAAAAATTTTATTTTTTTCAGTAATTATTTTTTTGAGTTGAATTTTAAAAAGAGTTTGATTATGAGTTTTGAATAGAATTTTTAATAAAATTTTGAGTTGTATTTTTGGTTATGAGTTATAAGTTGTTGAATTAAATTTTAAAAACTATTTTCAATATTCATAACTAAACAAATTTTTTTATTTCAAAACTCATAACCAAATAAATTTTCTCTTTTTAAATCATAATTTTAAAATTTACAAACTCAAAATATAACTTCACACTCAAATTATAATTTTAAAATTAAATCAAACGCTATCTTAATTCTTCCCAGACAAGGTCTGAGCCGTAATACTTGAAACAACACCAAATAAAATTTCAGCCCATGGGCCGTGACAATACATCCTAGCATTGGTTCCCCTCCAGATTTTGGTGATTCCAACTTCCAAGTTCCTGTACCTCATCTCATCAGACAAAGAAAGATCCAACATATTCTTCAAGCCCAGCTAACATCGCATAAAGGCCCAACCCCTGACTATTATTTTTCTTAGCTTATAAAGGCTTCGTTTGGGAAGACATGGTTTGAATTTTTCTTTCGGAGGCAAAATGTGATTATTATGATAAATTAATTAGAAAGATCTTGGAGATGTATTTTTTTTTAGTTGTATGAATCCTTGTTGAATTAATTAAGGCTTCAGCGCCTCGAGACCCAGAAAACAGCAATTACATGCTCTGACAGAACAGAGCTGTGTTTTCCTTTCCTGTCGAGAGAGAGAGAGACGATTATGGAACACGAAAGAACACAGCTTTGAATCCTCAAGAAGAGACCAAGAGAGAGAGAGAGAGAGAGAGAGGTGAAGAACGATGCGTCGGGAGATCTCAGCTCTTGCTCAACCTCGATGCCTCCTTCTCTTCCTCGTCGCCTCAATTCTCATCGTTCTCGCATTCTGGATCTCCAATCGCGTACGCTTTCTTACCCATTTCTCCATAATCACACACCACATATATATATATATATATATCATCGTATGTATATATACACTGTTACAATGTTGTAATTCAGGCCCTTCGGTTGTGAATTGTTGTTTTTCTACTCAGAAATGTAAATATTTGGAATCGGATCTGATTTCGACTTTACGGTTTCTTTTGATCGCATCGAATTCCACTGCATTACATACACTATTTTTAACTTTGCTATGTTATGTTAAAAGGGTTTAGGGTCAAAATGGATTGCATGAAAGCTTTGTTACAGAAATGGCAATTCCCTCTGCAAATGATCAAGATCAATATAGCTACTCCTTAAGTTTTTAAGCAAATAGGTCATCTCTGTTTTGATTGTGAAAGAAATCTTAGATGGACCAATTGTGATAAGAGTTACATTTTCATAATTGGGGTTGATGATGATGATGTCAAAGAGCAAATTCTTTGGCAGCTAGAAGACAAATAAGGAAGATTTGTTTTAAAATGTTTAGGACTTTCTTTGGATTTATATTAGTTTGTCCTCAGTTGATTGCAAAGTGTTTGTGGATCTGATAAAAACGTTTTATCTTTTGTGGAATTACAACTAATTGTTGGAAAATAATGGTTTTTCGGCAATTTTAATTTGAAATTAAAGTGGGTTTCAACTGCCTGTTAAGGTGGGTCTGAGTGGTTTTGTATTCTCTCAAGTGAGATATTACAATATAAATAATAATGGGCCGAAATTATTGAGTTGTGAATGAGAATTGTCTCATAAAGTGGACATCAATAGAAGTTGGATTTGGGCTTGGGCTTAGGCTTGGACTTGGACTTAGGTTTAGTCTTGGTTTGAACTGGCCTAGACTTGTATATGTGCATGTGTTGGACTTAGTCTTGGGCATGGGCTAGATTGTCCTATGTTGGAATGGGCTTGTCTTGTGCATATGTTTTAGACTGGGTTTGGATCGGGTTGTGACCCAAATACTCGTATCCATTTTGTGACCCATCTAGTTGGATTATTTAAATAGCATTATATATATATTTATTTATTCAACCTTTGTAACTCTCATCTTTTGATGATAGAGTTGATGATCATTATGTAGATGGGAGTTTTGCACCTTTGTAACTTTAGCCCTAAAGGCTAGAATTGATGGCCATTGATGCTAGGTTTTATGGTAGCCTTCATAATTAAGACCTCTTCTCTACAAGTATAAAAAGGGCTTTTCCCCTCCAACTAAGAAAAAGAGTTTTTGAGAGATTTTGATGGAAAATGAAGATGCTGTTTTGAGATAAAAAAGTTGAAGATGGTTTTTTTTTTTTCACCAAAGAAATTTTTTTCTATCTTTTGCTAGTCCCTTCTTTGGTTCTTGTTAGAGAGAGTACAACCATTATCAAGTTCACCAAAGCTAACAGAAAGTGCTTCTGCGTTAGCCCGGTCTAAACTGTCATATCGTGAGAGACAAAAGTCGATATTCCTCCAACACCCACGGTGTGGCGGCTAATCTATTTTAAGGACACTGTAGTATCACACAGGCTTCGGTTTGCTTCCTTCTACTAGTTTTATTTTATTATGAATTTTTGTAAATTCTTGTATGTTTTTGTTCTGAAATTTAAAATGGTTGTTCAATATGAATTTATTTATTTTATTTAAGCACACAATTTATACAACAAACTTAAAACAGATTAATGTGTTTATCATGAAATTAGATATTTAGATTCATATGAAATTTGTAACAATTAATTTCCTCTACTGTGCATGCTACTGTTTTATGGTTCTTATCATGATTGATTTGGTTTTCCTCATAGACATAAAGTGCTGCCTGTAGTAATCCACTGCCTTTATATAATACATGATTATAATTAATGTAATATATATAATGCTATGGGATTTTAATTTACTGCTTTCTAATTCACTGTTTTGTGAAAAAGGATTATTAGTTGCAAAGTTTAAAATGGTTTTATTACTAGATTTCTAGTAGATTAATTTGTTCTAATATAAGTTTATTATATGGGTACCAATCTTTGCATGGCATGTAGTGGGTGTTTGGCAAGCTGCTGTTTTAGTAGGCTATTTTAGTTTTTAGCTATTTTAATAAGCTAAAATTTTTGTGTTTGGAAAAATAGTTGGATTTTTTTATAGTTGGATGTGATGTTTGTGAGAGAAAAAGTAAAATGATTATGGGTTTGATGTGATATTTTGTCTTATTAATTATTTTAGTCTATTTTATTTTTTTGTGAATTTTAGCCTAAAATAGGCTAGAATAGCCCTTGCCAAACACCCCTGTAGTATAGAAGCTTTGTATAAAAACATGCTCATATTTTTAATTTTATAATACAATTTGCATGTTCAACATTGTCTAGATTTTAATTGGTTTTGTTACGTGCTTATTATGTCTAGAATTATCTACATAAGTTGTTCACATGTTAACTACTAGAAACACCCATATAATTCCATGGTTATTGTGTCTTTAGGGGTTTTGGATTAAAGTTGCATGCTAATTATTTTCTAGAATTCTAAAAATTATTTGCATGCTCATAAGTGGCTAATTTAAATTTTACATGCTTATTAGTCTACAATTGTTTGAATGAGTCTATTTCTAAATTTTTAGTTTAATAGAATTCCTTGCATGTTAATTGCTAGAATCATTTACATGTGTATTACATGTTCATTGCATTGGGAAATTTTCATATAATTCTTGCCTATTAAATTGTTAATTGTAGTATTTTTGTAACTTGTCTAAATTTATGTACATGAATATTGTGTAATAATTTCATATAACTCTTGTAAATTACTTTTAATATAATATTTAGAGTTATAAGGTTTGTAATTTATTTGGGTGAATTAAATTTTGAATTTAATTTATTTATTTGGAGTTATATCTTTAAATATTTATTGTGAATTAATTTCATTCGTAACTCATGACTATTTTTTTTAATTTAATTCTTAGAGTTATAGGTTTATTTTGTAACTCTTAAGGTTTATTTTGTAACTATTTCCTATTCATGTTTTAATTTATTTGTGGAGTCATAACTTTTATGTTTGTGACTCATTTAGTATTTTAATTCATTAGTTAATTTTGCTATTAATTTAAAAATAATTTATTGTCCTTAGGTTATTTTGTTTGCATTTTCTTGTGGTTCTCTACTAATTTTCTTTACAGGAATACTTATGCAAAAGGGAATGGGAAACATATAAAACCACATGAATTGACTAGCCTTTGTGATGAACAGTAATTTCTAAGCGTGGAAAAGGTTTTGGACTATATAAAATCCTTATGGATTGGTTACTCCTTTTATAATTTTTTGCTTGGGTTTAGTTGGTTTTTGCCAATTGTGTAAAAGCAAGTTTTATTTGCTTGTATTGTTAGAAGCATTTTATTTGCTTAATCATTGTTGTAGCAATTTTTTTTTACATTATTTGTAATTCGGTTAGCAATTTTTAAATTGCTTGTAAGTTTGAAACTTAGTTTAGTTTTCTGTAATAGAAACCAAAGTGTTTAGCCTTGGTTAAAGAGTGGTTCTTATTTGTTCAGAAATGACAACTAAGACAGCTTTGGTTTCAAACCTTTGAGGTTTGAGGAAGTGTATGGATTTAATCATTTTATTCTCAAAGTGTTGGAAAACCAAGTTTGGAGAAAATCTTTGGTAATAATCTGATTATTTCCAAAGTGTTTTAGTGTTGAGAAAAGAAACCAAATTTTAGTATTAGCTAAAATATTTCTTATTTTTATTTAGAAATAATGGGCTCAGTTCCGGGAGTACCGGTTAATTTTTATGAGTGGTGTAATTGTGGTAGCAAATTTTATTTGCTTGAGAATTAGTTTGTTATAACCTAATTTATCCCTTGGAGGACTTAATTCTGAAAATTGTTTCTCATGGACTAGGAGTCAACATGCTTTTGAAAGTCTTGTCAAAAGGTTAATTGGGTTTTAAGTGGGACCGATGTGACCCCTTCAGTCTTCTTGAGAACATTCTTGGCCATGTTCGATTCTAGGTTAAGTGATGAAACTAGTTTTAAATTAAATTTTCAACTGTGGATTTTTCAAGTGTTAAGTTTAATTTCTGGAAAAACAGAATAATGAAATTCTGTTGTGATTTTTCAGAAATGGCTTCAAGAAGTGACAACAGGAAATGTTGTTTTGCACCTGACAACCTTAAACCTTGCAAGGTTCTTAGAGGAAGATCTAGAGAAATCAAACGTGATTAAAGGAAATCATAAGATTGCATGATGTCTTTGAATTAATTAGAGGTGATTGATATGTTATCCTTGTATCAATTATAGCATATATGATTACTATGTGACTTTGCTTGAAAGGAAAGATGTGACAATCCGTTAGGATGTGTGAATATATTTTTGAAAATTTAAATTCCAAATATATTCTTAAATTGGTGGCTTCTAATGAGTACAAGATCACTAATCACAGACATAAAAAAACTAGTGATTCCTAGGAGGCTACACAGTTATGAGATTGTGGTTCCTAGTAGTAAATAGATTACTGATCATACGTTAAGACATGATGCTTCCTAGTAGTAAAAAAGTCTACTGATCATATGTCAAGACATGATGATTCCTAGTAATGAAATGGTCTACTGATCCTATGTTAAGACGTCGTGATTCCTAGTAGTGGAGTGACTACTGATTACATGTCAAAACATTGTGATTCCTAGTAGTGGAAAATCTACTGACCACATGACAAGAAAGGAGTGATTCTTAGTGATAAGATTACTTGCATGTTGTGAAATTCCGAATAGTAGACTATTGATCACTAGGTTTGTGATTCCAAATAGTAAGGTTATTGGCTTCAGAGCAAGGTTCTGAAAAGCGGTTGTGGTCACCGTAAAGGTAGCGGTGGCGCGGGCGTGGTTGCAGTTGCGGGGTGTAAAGGCCATAGCGTAATGGTTGCGGTAACCGGAACCGGAACCTTGAATTTTTTTATTTTTCGCACAATTTGAAAAAAATTTACCGATACGCATATTTTTTTTCCATAATCATATTTATTAGGTTTTAAAATAAATATTAATCAATTTTTATAAATTTTGTAGTATGATCCAATATATTTCATATTTTTAAATCACTATCAGTTGAGTTTTTTACATTTTATTTTAATAATTAATGACGTTACATGTCATAAATCCATATTACGCTTGCGGCAAAAAAAATTTTTTTATTTGACTTAGATGTATAAAATTATTTTTTTAATTATTATACTTGTAGAAGCATATGCGAATTTTAACTTGAATAGTTTTAAAAAATAAATTATACATGCTAATATAATCATATAAAAATTAAAAAATAAATTATAAAGAATTTTTTGTTTTTTTTGGTTGTGGAACACTTGAATATTCATTCTCTTTTTGAGTAACCTGTAAATAAAAATAAAATAAACTAATCAAAAAAAATTGACATGTATAAAATATGTGTTAATATAAAATTATAGATGTTATGTTTTCTAGATATTTTATAAAAAAATCAATCACTAACTATTATATATAAGATAAACAATGACAAAAGTAAGAGAATAAATAAGAGCCTAAATATATATATATATATATTTAATTAAGTCAAATAGATAATAACTACATTTATTATTATTATTATTTTCAAATAATATATAGATAGACACACACAAACAAACAAAATGGTTAAGTGATAGCAGCTGAATAAAATAGCATAGGCTTTACAGCTTCAACAAATGAATAACATATTCTTCATCTTCCCTGTTATCTCTCTCTATCTCTTACTCCATTTTCCCTCTTCTTTTTATCTCTCTTCTCCCATTTTCAGCTTTTTTTTTGTTTTTTATTTTTCAAAAGAAGTAGTTTGGAACCGGTACGTAACAGGTCGTTACGGCCTTTACGGCACCGTTACGACCACTATGGTAGTCACTACGGCCTATATATTTGTGAATCTCAATCACATCGCAAAAGCGGCCTTAACGGATGGCGGTAACCACTAAAACCGTTACGTAGCAGCGTTACGTAATGGTTACAGCCGCTTTTTATAACCTTGCTTTAGAGTGACATGATGGACCAAACTTGTTTCGGTTAATGATGGTTTGGGAGTTTTTTGTGATATGATTATGAGAGTCTTATAATCATTATGACACCAGGAATTGTTTAAAGACCCTATATGAATTTTTGGAAAAGGCCAAAAGTCTTTATATAAATTCTACAAATGTGGGGGTGTCATGCAAAAGGTGGTAATACCTAAACCAAGAGGGTTAGGATAAGCCTAAAAACCTGTTGACTTTGTATTCAACGGTTATGCACAACATAGCAATGCATATTTATTTCTTGTGTATAAATCTGCTATTCCAGATATACACAAGAATACTATCATGGAATTTAGAAATG
Source organism: Camellia lanceoleosa (assembly GCA_025200525.1). Lineage (NCBI taxonomy): Eukaryota > Viridiplantae > Streptophyta > Magnoliopsida > Ericales > Theaceae > Camellia > Camellia lanceoleosa. The sequence goes on from CM045760.1 coordinate 211,508,957, forward strand.
CATCTTTCTTTAAAAATATATTTCCTTGTCGTATCCAAGAAGGGGTTCCGAGTTCCATGAAAGAGGTTGAAAGTGACAATGATCAAGTCGATGATCAAGATGAGGAAGTAGATGAGCCAAGAAGGAATAAAAGGGCTAGGACCGCAAAGTCCTTTGGTTCGAACTTCTTGACTTATATGTTAGAGGGAGAACCTCGAACTTTCCATGAAGCTGTGACTTCATCTGAAAGTCTTTATGGAAAGAAGCAATCAAGAGTGAAATTGACGCCATCTTACAGAACCATACTTGAGAATTGGTTAATCTAACCCTAGGCAGTAAGGCCTTGGGGAGTAATTGAATCTTTAGAAGAAAGATGAAAGTGGATGGGTCAATTGATATAATGCTAGGCTAATTATCAAATGATACAGGTAGCGAGAAGGCCTGGATTACGTTGACACGTATTCACCTGTGACAATGATTACATCCATTCGCATGGTAATTGCGATAGCCGCTTTACGTGGTCTGGAGATCCATCAAATGGATGTAAAAACAACTTTCTTAAATGAAGATTTAGATTAAGAAATCTACATAGAGCAACCCAAGGGGTTTTCAACTCCAGCGAAAAATAAGAAAGTCTGTAAGCTTGTCAAGTCATTATATGGTTTGAAGCAAGCTCCTAAGCAATGGCATGAGAAGTTTGACAAACGTTATGTTGTCAAATGGATTTAGAATCAATGAGTGTGACAAGTGCGTATATATTAAAGACACTGACAGAGGTTATGTCATTTTGTGTCTATACGTAGATGACATACTCATTGTTGGTAGTAATGATGAAATGATTAAAATTACCAAGAGATTGTTAAACTCCAAGTTTGACATGAAAGATATGGGCCTTGCAAATGTCATTCTGGGTATTAAGATTACCAAAACATCTAAGGGTATTGTACTTTCTCAATCTCACTATGTTGAGAAGATACTTGAGAAATTTGGTAAATTAGATACAAGTGTGTTTAGGACACCAGTAGACTTGAGTCATACATTTGACTAAGAATAATGGTGAGAGTGTTTCTTAGCTAGAATATTCTCGGGTCATTGGAAGTTTGATGTATCTGCTGAGTTGTACAAAGCCGGATATAGCCTACTTTGTTAGCAAGCTTAGTAGTGGAGGGGCATTATGCGGGTGTTAGGTTATCTACACTATACCCGGGATTATAGACTGCATTATACCAGATACCCAGCGATACTAAAAAGGTATAATGACGCTAATTGGATATCTGATATAAAGGATTCCAAATTTACTAGTGGTTGTGTTTACCCTCAGAGGGGCAACCGTGTCTTAGAAATCTTCCAAGCAAACGTGTATATCGAGATCAACGATGGAATCTAAATTTATTGCTTTCGATAAAGTAACTAAAGAAGCCAAATGGTTTTGCTAGTTCGTTGAGGATATTCCATGTTGGCTAAGACCTGTGCCTATTATCTGTATTCATTGTGATAACCAATTGGCATTGGACACGCACGGAGTCACATGTATAATGGAAAGTCTAGATATATCTGTCGTAGACATAATTCCATACGACAATTACTCTCTAATAGAGTTGTCTCTTTAGACTATGTAAAGTCTAAAGACAACATTGCGGATCCGTTAACCAACTAGTTAACTCGAGAGTTAATTGAAACATCATCAAGAGGAATGGGGTTAAGGCCTTTAGTAATATTACCGGAATGGAAAACACAACTTAGTTGACTGGAGATCCCAAGATCTAAGTTCAAAGAGACAACCTAATTGCGTGTAACGGATGAGTTACTGTGGAGGTAAATCCTTCTGCCCATTCCTTTATACAGTGATACCCTGTGGGGTGGGAGATTAAGCTAATGCTTTTAATGACCTAAGTGTTGTGAATAGTCAACCGTGGTATAGCGAGATACCTTATGTAGGTCACCTATGTGAGTGCAAAGTGGGGCCACTTTTTTAAGAATTGACAAGGCTGAATTCTTTAAAAACACTCACTGAACCAGGTTAGTGTTCCAGGGCCAACTCGGACACACCAGTGAGAACAAGAATAATGGTTGGAGTAACTCCTGTGTGAGGTCTATTGTCTTGATTTACACAAACGGCAGAACAGTTCAAGACATTACGTTCACTGGTCAGCCAGTAAATCCGATAGGCTTTTTCACTACGAAAGGTTCAAGGCCAACAGCTACCTTTTATGATGCAGGGTTATTTTGTGTATTCTCTCTCCGAGTCTTTGTTGTTAAGCGTTGTCCGTTTTTCTTTGTTCGGCCAATTTTATTTATATGGGGGATTGTTGAAAAATAATGGTTTTTTGGCAATTTTAATTCGAAATTAAAGTAAGACCCAACTGCCTATTGAGGTGGGTCTGAGTGATTTTGTATTCTCTTAAGTGAGAAGATTACAATATAAATAATAATGAGCCAAAACCATTGAGTTGTAAATGAGAATGGTCTCATAAAGTGGACATTAATAGAAGTTGGGCTTAGGCCTAGGCTTGGACTTAGACTTAGGTTTAGTCTTGGTTTGGATTGGTCTAGGTTTATGTATATGTAAGTCTTGGGCATGGGCTAGATTGTGTTATGCTGGACTGGGCTTGTCTTGTGCATATGTTTTAGACTAGGTGTGGATCGGGTTGTGACCCAATACCCGTATCCATTTTGTGACCCATCTAGTTGGATTATTTAAATAGCATTATATATATATATTTATTTATTCAACCTTTGTAACTCTCATCTTTTGATGATAGAGTTGATGATCATTATGTACATGGGAGTTTTGCACCTTTGTAACTTTAGCCCTAAAGGCTAGAGTTGATGGCCATTGATGTTAGGTTTTATGGTAGCTTCATAGCTAAGACCTCTTCCCTATAAGTATAAAAAGGGCCTTTCCCCTTCAACTAAGAAGAAGAGTTTTTGAGAGATTTTGATGGAAAATGAGGATGTTGTTTTGAGATAAAAAAGTTAGATGGTTTTTTTTTTTTTCACCAAAATTTTTTTTTCCTATCTTTTGCTAGTCTCTTCTTTGGTTCTTGTTAGAGAGAATGCAACCATTATCAAGTTCGCTAAAGCTAACAGAAGGTGCTTCTGCGTTAGCCTAGTCTAAACCGTCGTATGGGAGACAGAAGTCGACGTTCCTCCAGCACTCACAGTGAGGCGGATAATCTGTTTTAAGGGTACTGTGGTATCACGCAGGCTTCGGCTTGTTTCCTTCTACTAGTTTTATTTTATTATGAATTTCTATAAATTCTAGTATGTTCTTGTTCTGAAATTCAAAGTGGTTGTTCAATATGAATTTATTTATTTTATTTAAGCACACAATTTATACAACACTAATCAGGTCTGTGCTGTTTAGCATTCAATCTAAAGCTTGTTTGGGTCTTAAAAAAAAATAAAAATGATTATTGGACATGCTTGGAGAAGTGTTTATGCTTCTTAGAAGGTGGTAGAGGATTGCATTTCAAACTTACTAATTGATTATCTTCTGTTAACAGTTATAATGCATTACAGTTATTTCTAACTGCTCTAGATTTAGGAGTACTACTTTTAGATTATTGTATTCTCTTTATGACAATATTCACCTCACTACTGTTCATTCTCTATATTCCTACGAGTTGCTAGTATATTGAACTACTTCTTTCAAATTCATGCTCAGGAGGTAGATGAGGTGGAGGAGGCCTATGTAATTACCCACAGGGTGTATTTAGATGTCGATATTGATAAACAACGTGTAGGTATGTAGCAATCATTTCTCTTTCTATAAATTGTAGTTGAAGTAGCTAAATTTGTTAGCTCAAATGTTTGGATATGAACTTTGCTTTTGGCTTTGGGTTCTCAAATCCTTTTAATTCTGGTTGATCTGCATCAATTTTTGGTTTTCCTTCTGTCTCAATTACTGGAGCCACAACTCCATATCATGAAAGTGAGAAAATATTCCGTATAAAGCCCCATCTAAACAATTTTTTAATTTGGTTCATTTTTTTGGTTGAAATTTTTTGTTCTTTGTTTCATTAATTGACTGTTTTTCTTGATGATATTTTTTTTCTAATTCTTCTTCTGCCACCCTTATCCTGGTCCTGGCCTAAAGTGGAGTCAAGTTTTCTTTTTCACTTCAAACTCATTTTGATCTTATTAAATACCCTTTCCCAAATTGTCCCATATGGAGTGGGGCAGAGTGGGTTACCCAATTAGTCAGGTCAGTTGCCATCCCTGAGGGTGATCCATTACTTATGGTGTCGGCCCACTTTTTTGAGTTTCTTGAATTGATGCTTTTCAGTTATTATCCAACTTTCATTTACAAAGTTGTCTCCATCTTAGTAAATCTTGACCTACCCCTGAATTTTCTGCAGGGAGAATCGTAATTGGATTATATGGTGAAGCCGTACCGAAAACTGTTGGTATGTCTTCAATATTCAATTGTTTAATCTTTTTTCTGTGCGCAATTGTCTAATCTTTTGAGTTTATCCTTTTACAGAAAATTTCAGGGCTTTGTGCACAGGTATTTTGGTGTCCTATCTTTTCAATTCTTATGGTTTTGAACTTCTTCCCGGTTTTGTAATGAATCTGCTGCAAATAACCCGCATTTTTCAATTGCAGGGGAGCTGGGCAAGAGTACCAGCGGAAAACCTCTACATTACAAGGGAACACCATTTCATCGCATAATTCCTGGGTTCATGATTCAAGGTGGAGATATTATTTATGGTGATGGGAAGGGAGGCGAATCTGTATATGGTGGCACCTTTCCTGATGAGAGTTTTAAGATAAAACACTCGCATCCAGGTCTTTATATGCACATTTATGACTGTGCCTTCTCCTTATAATGCAGTCCACATTCAGGAATTTACATGATAATTTTGTTTAGAGGTGTAGATCTTTGGTGTATTGAGGTTTTTCTTGCTATCATTTTCCTCTGAGGCTCTCCTTTTTGCAGGTGTTGTTTCAATGGTGAATTCAGGTCCTGATTCCAATGGCTCACAATTTTTTATCACCACAGTCAAAGCCAGCTGGTAAGCTATTTCATGGAATGACATTAAGTTGAATTAAGATACTAGGATCTAAACAAAAAAAGTTTAGTGCACTCAACTTTCCAAGTTTTCAATCTTTAGACTCTGCTTTTCGTTATTACTTTAACTGCCTGCTGAAGCCGGGTGTTCTGATACTAACAGATCAATCTTTACTATTAGTTGAACTATAAAACACAGGGTGTTCAAAATTTCATGTTTTCAATATGATAAATGTTGGTTGCTGAGCAAAATCCATACAATTTTGCAGATGTATGGTATAATCTGTGTGAAACTTTTCAGGTTAGATGGGGAGCATGTTGTGTTTGGCAAGGTTATTGAAGGCATGGACGCTGTCTATGCAATAGAGGGGGGAGCTGGGACCTACAGCGGGAAACCCAGGAAAAAGGTAATTATTGCTGATTCTGGCGAGATATCTAAGAGTGAGTGGGAAGAGGGAAGTAGAAGCTCAACAAGTGCCTCGTGACAATGACAACAAAAGCAAGTTTTGCAGGGTCCATCTGCCAATCTAGTCGTAGGTAATAGATTTGATCTGTTCCATCATAATATATGTTCATTAAAGTTCTTGTTTTCAATACATACTGTGGAAGAAAATGATACTGCTATCGAATATCTGGCACATATATTTTGCTGTGATCCAAGTACACTAGGGAGATGAGTTTGTGTGTTGCATTTAATGTAGTTTGTCTAGTACAGAACTAGTAAGAATTGTATTATTTGTGCCTAATTCTATATTTATTTGACTATAGATCTACTTGATTCTGTTGTGGAGCCATAGCCCATAATTATGTGTTACAAACTGAATACACAATTTTTTTGTGCAAATTTTGGATCAGTAAATGCTGCGTCACTTCTTACCTTGAGAGATAGATGCTTTGTTTGAAGAAAATTCTCTCTTCTGATTTCAACATTTTCGTACTGTTGTTGGTGAGACCACGGCCAATGAATTGGAATTGGAAATGCGTAATATCTCTTTATAATTCACGAGGAAAAGTTCAGGGTTCAACTGTCAAATCTCTTGAAAAACAAACACAAGCAATCTGCCTCCATTTTTTGCACCCTTGAAGGCAGTCGCTTCATTTGTTTTTACCTTGTCATGGAATGTAGCCGGTTTTGTATGCAGAATAAATGCTTAGATCATGACTTGCTAAAACAATTTTTTTCTTCTTTGTTAGCTGGAAGGATAAGCATATGCTCAGTTCTCACTATTCTGAGGAGAAACAAGCTTCAAATTGCAGCTCTAAATATGAAGTATGAAAGCATCACCAACCCCTTCAAAAGCATCATTAAAGATGCAGATTTTTATTCTTAATCACATCAAATGCAGAGACTGACTCAGTGTTGAAAGAAGGCAATTTCTTAGCTAACTAGAATTTGCTGATCATGTTGGGTCATGTACAACAGACCCTTTTATCTCTGCTTATTTGTTATTTGTTTGTGTACAGATATACATATTAAAAACAAAGAAAGTGGTCAGCCATGAAAGAGATTAAGTAATCATATTTATGTTAAAAAAGTGTGCCTAGAAAAATGCTACTAGAGTACTGATATTTAAATATCATTTACGTTTTGGAGTGATTTGGAAAGCCAGTTAAAAGTTACTCTTAGCTTTTAACTTATTTTGAGTCACATTATTTTTCATATTTTTTATACAAAAAAAAAAGAAAAAGTTAGAAAGTCAACTTTTAATTAATTTTCCAAATCACCCATATATATAAACAAAAATGTTCTGTAGTTCAAATAAGCTGAGGCTCAAGCGGCCTAAATTTTTTCTCTCTCTATCTGTTTGCTTTCCTCTCCTCTCCTCTCCTCTCCTCTTGGAAACAAAAAAGTATTCAAACGCAAAAAAATACTCATTCACCTCCATTCCCTCATCCATCTCTATCCCTAGATCTGTCTCATGTCAGATCTCTCTCATCCCTCTCATCTCTGTTAAATCTTTCTCTGTTAAAGTGACCAATTGATGAGCACCGCTGGAAGCTTCCCAAGAAAATCAAAAGCATGAGGAGAAGAACAAACAAGGGTATGACAAAAGGCTTGTCAAGCCTTGAGTTTGAGGAGCTAAAAGGGTTTATGGATTTGGGTTTTGTATTCTCAGAAGATGTGAACTCAAGTTTGGTTGAGATTATTCTTGGGTTGCAAAGATTGGCCAAGAAAGATGATGGTGAAGAACAAGTGAAAGAGACTAGTAGTAGTAGTGCTTTTGATGAATCTTCAATTCCAAGGCCTTACCTTTCTAAAGCATGGGCGGTTTGGGAGAGAGAGAGAGGAGAGAGAATCCATTGATGAATTGGAGAGTTTTTGGTTTTGATTCTAAGTTTGAGGTGGAAGACAACCCACCTCCTTTCTCTTCTTTCTTCTTCTTTCTAGACAATTGGGTGTGTTGTTTGGTCGGCCGGCGTTTTTTTTTGGTTGGCCAAAAAAACACAGAGAGAGAGAGAGAGAGATGGGAATTTTACACCAAACAAAACGCAAGATCAAACATTTAAAAGCTAATTGATTTCACATTTTGTTTGGTAAACATTGTAGGTAGATAAATGAAAAAAAATTCAAAACTTTCCCTTCAACAATTTTCTGAGCACCCAATCAGATATTAAAACAAGAGGAAGAAGAGGAAGGAAAAAGAGAAGGGGAAGGGAGAAGAGGAAGAAGAAAGGGGGAAGGAAAAGGAAAAAGAAAAATGATTTTGATTGAGTTTGGATTCAGAAAGAACAGAGCAAAAAGATGATGGAAAAAGAGAAGGGAAAGAAAGAAGAGGGGGAAGAGAGAAAAAAAAAAAAAGCCACTCGAGCCTTGACTATTTCGAACTACCTAGTGGGGTTGTTATATATATATACGAGTGATGTGGAAAGTTGGTTAAAAGTTGATTTTTTAGCCTTTTTTTTTTAATTTTTTTGTCTTTTTGTGAGTAAAAAATTATAAGAGGTGATATAATCCAAAATGAGTTAAAAATTAAAAGTTAACTTTTAACTAACTTGCCAAAAGACCTTATATTACGACAACTGATCATATTATTTGATTTGGCATTAGTCTAACGCAGTGTTTTGGATTGATTTTTTTTTTATGTAACTTTGTGAAGTTACGAAAAATAAAATAAAGAACTAATATTTGATAACTTATTATTATCAAAAAAAAAAAAAAAAAAGGTAATGTAACATCTAAATTTTTTATTAAATTTTATAAAATAAAAAATTATTAAATGATCTTGGAACATTTTGTGGTAATACTACCATCAATCATCAAGTGTCTTGTTCTCCTACTGTTCTCTATCATCTAACATTAAATTGTAAATTTCACTTCTTTCACCAATTTTAATATTTTTGAAATTTATCAATTATAATACTTTTGAAACACACTAGAGACCATATTCTAAAACCGCTAAATAATTTCTAAATTTTTACATTTTAATGAATCCCAAACAGACCCTTCAAAAGTGCTAATACATATCATACTAAAGTCACTGCAACTTATCGATGGCAAAATGTTAGGTGAATGTAGTGCAGCTAAAAGAGATCCTCGAAGCTTTTATCAAAATTGTGGACAAACCTGGCTCTTTTCTTTCTCGTTTTAGGATTTGGAGAATTGCAATTCTCAAGATTATCAGCAAGAAAACACAAGCGCTGTAAAACGACTTTCATTGTCTTTTTACTGCTCTTCATTTTGTCCAACGTTCGACTCTCCATCCTCATCATCCTCATCATCATCCTCAAAGTCGATGATTTATTCAATAAATTATAAAACAATGACAATAACTCAAGCCGCTCTTTAACAACTCCACTTCTAAAAGTTCCTTCTATCTCTCTCTCTCTCTCTCTCTCTCTCTCTCAAAATCAAAATCAATGGGGAGCACTGAAGACCAGAGTAAACCCTCCGACCTCTACGACCCATCTTCCTCACCTACCCATCCCCTCCTTTCCAAACCTTACCCATCTCCAATTGACGAGCCCATCTCCGACCCAACGACCTCCGAACCCGACCCATCTCAGTACCTCCAGATCTCCTACAACTATGGCCCCAGACCCATCAAAGACATCCCCTTTTTGATCCTCTTCTGCTTTCTAGTCTTCTGCACCTTCGCCTTCGGCATCTTCTCTTCCATCAATCGCAACTCCAATTCCTCCAAAGTCTCCTCCTTTGTCTACGACTCCAATTCCACTTCTTGCGTAGAACAATCATCACTTGATAATCCCCTTTCTATCTACTATTACTTTTCAAGCTCCAATCTTTTGCCGAGTTTGATTTGGACCCTTGTTATCACTTTGATTTTAAGTGTACCCTTTGTGCTGTGTGTACTTTTGTTACTGAAGCATTATACCAAACAGATTGTCTACGTCTCGCTTCCTTTCTTTATCATCGTACCCATTTTCTTAGATGTGTATTGGTTTGTTGCCTGTACTGTTGACTCCACTTGCAGCGATGATTTCCCGATTGGGTACCGGGTTTTAGTCCTCGTGTTTGTGTTTTTGGTAATTGCTGTGATTGTGTGGATTATTGTGGTGAATTGGCATCGAGTTGAATTGACTGTTAAGATTATTGCGGTTTCTTCTCATGCTTTGTCTCAGAATTTGGGTTTGTTTGGGGTTCTTCCAGCTCTGACTTTGGGTTTGGTGGTTTATTATGTGCCCATTGTTGTGTTTTTGGTGTTTGCAAATCAGAATGGGAAGATTGTGGCTCAATATGAGAGTGGAGAGTATTATTGTACTTGGAAGCAAGATAGTTGGGTGCCTGCATACTTTGCATTGGCAATTCTCACAATGTTGTGGTCTGCAACAGCTATGGTGGAAGTGCAGATTTATGTGATCAGTGGGACTATTGCACAGTGGTACTTTTCCAAGGATGATTCACGTCCAAGGCGGAGTATACGAAATTCCCTGAGGTAGTTTCCTGCTGATTGTTAGCTCCCCTTGTTGCTTACTATATCATACCAGCTTCTTGAATTAAGAGATGATTTTTTTTTTTTTTTATTGTTTAATAATGGGTTCAAATGTTACATATATGATTCAAAGAAGTTAAAAAGTGGATTCCATATGAGAATTATCATTCTCTCAAATGAATTGTGCTCGTTAAGTTGAAGGCATTGAAATAGTAGTAACAATTAAATATAGGGCAAACTTCACTTTACCTCACTATGGTTTGGGCTATGTACAGTTTACCCCCTAACGTTTGAAAATGACCACATAATGCTTTTGTGATTTGTGAACCGAAGTGCATCGTTAACGTGACCACATAACCCTCTTGTGATTTGTGGACTGAAGTGCACCGTTAAGTCTGTTAACGATTTAATGAAAAAGACTAAAATACTCATGTATTTTCGTCATTTGTTTGGAAGGCAAAGTGCACTATAACCCCCGTGCTTTATTATAGGTGGAATTTACCCTCTTGAACTTTGAAAATGAGCATATAGCCCTCTTATGTCTGCTATGTGTTTCACATTTACTGTTATGTTGGACAGAATGTTTAACAGTTTACTTCAGTCTATAAACCAAGTGGGGGTTATGTGGTCATTTCCAAATGTCAAGAGACAAACCGCACATGGCCCAAACCGCACTAAAGTGAAGTTTGCCCTTAAATATATTATATATATATATGGTAATTTGGAGGAACGGAAACTATATGGAATGCATTTTAATTAATGAAGTCACCCAGTCATAAAAAAAAATTAGTGAAGTCAGAAGTGAAAACAAGGGAATAGTGAAACATGATGGATTGAGTATGCGGTGGGTTGAAAGGGACTTTGCTTACAAATTTGGAGGAGAAACACGAATTTTAATGCGTTGAACTTGGAGCATTGTTTGCCATGCATACCTATCCAGCTAGCAGAAACATCTTTTGGCTATGCCAATCATACATCAAATATGAAATCATATAAAAATTAAGTATGTGTCCTTGAGCCTAGCTAAAGGTGGATGTCGACATGGATGGGTGTTAAGATAAGATGAGTAGAATGACATTCATGAGAAATTTCAGGTTTCACCAACAGTGAGATCTAAGAAAATTGGCCTGTATGGTTTGTTCCATGTGTGACAAAGACCATGATTGTATTTGCAAAGAGTATTATGATTCAATTGAAGGTTTTGAAAGGACTCGAGGAAGGGAAAACCTTTGGGTTTGTCTTGCTGCAAAGAAAAAGTGTGTTGTAGCTAGAGATGGAGTGGAATGCTGTAACAAGGAAACGAAAAACATAACAATGTGTGTGTGCATGCACCATCTAGAATAGTTGACAATCTTTGTTTAGTTGAATGATATTTAGTCTTATTTGATAGTTGTGTAATCTTGTACAATTTTATTTCTAAGCTCAGGTGAGCCAATTGATTCAGAAATATCTACTAGGCAGACATATTTATTTATTTATTCATAGTTGTTGCCTTAGGGTTATGCTAGTGATAAGGTTTTTAAGGAAGTGATTTTAAATACCTATGGAACTTGTCAATTTTTTCATTGAGGAAATATGCACTCATTGTTTGTGTCAATGAGATACACATTTCTACATGTATACCATCAAATTAAGTTGTAAGTCAGTACTGGATTGTCTTGGGGATTTACGATTAATGTTGTAGTAATTTAGAAATTGATTTTAAAAATAATAATTTCAGAAATTAAACTTTTGCCTTTTCCTTTACCTTTACTTCCGTGTGGTTTAGGTATTGCATTTTTGGGATCATATAGGGGGTATTCAGCTGAACCTGTTTTTAGGAGTTTGGTGGATTCGTTCACAGTGGTGTTGTTGCCACATTCATTGCCCAACTTCCTTCCTTAATTAAAGGATTCATGGTTTTTAGGAATCCTCATGTGGTGGATGTTATGACATTGTTTATTAACAAATAAAGTTTCAAACATGTCATCCATGAAATCAGAAAGAAATGAACCCCAGCAGTTTTCTTATTTCATACTGAGCTCCTTATTTTATACTGATTGTGAAGAGATATAGAACAAAGCAAAGTTGAGACTTGGCTGTGCCTACTCATGGAATAAGGATCATGCTAAAATGACATAGAATATTCTTGATGGAGCAACTTTCTTGATTGCCAAGAGAAGCTAGAAAACATATTGTTGGAAAATGTAAACAGTTAAAGGACCATCATTTTGGTTGAGCTTTTATCCATTTGATTAGATTTAATTGTTGCAATTAGAAGATGAAGGACCAAAGTGAAATTTGAATGAAAGTTGGAGGGTGAAAAATGTAATTTACCCTTTTCTCAATTTGTATATGGATTATGATTACGTAACTAGGAAGTTAAGAAAACTTTGCTCAACTAGAATTTTTTATTGACAAATAATATCACACAAAATAAACATGATAATATATAAGATTGTCCTTTTAATATATATGATTGTTTTACAAAAGTATACATCTCCCAGATTGGTTTTTGACATACCACTAACACTATTATCTTGTAATTTTTTTGTCTCATTTTGAAAAAAAAAAAAAAAAAACCATATTGTTGTTCATATGGTTGTTGAAATGTGTAGGTTCTTCGTCTTTATTTTTTTTCTCTTTTTTCCTCTTTGGGTAACTAAGAAAGTTACACTCATCTCTCAACAGGGAGTGGAAACACCTTCCTATTGGGAATGATAGGAGATACCACCCAAGGTTTTTCATGCCCATGAAGCTAAATATCATTAGACCATTTCTTAAAGTAAAACTTAGCAGGGTTGGTTAACTTTACATGGTCTCTCAACCCTGTAGTTCTGGTAGATTTGTTAAAGCATATATATCTATTTCAAGATAAGGTTTGTAATGCCGACATTTATGCTGTTTTTGCAGCAGATTTATGGTGTGGAGTTTTTGGTGCCATATCCTTGCACTTTTATGTGGTCTGTGTGCAACATGATTGTCTTTCTCACTTTTTTTTTTTTTTTTTGGTTTGGGTACAAACTTGCAGAAATGCCTTTGGACCCTCCTCTGGAACAGTATGTTTATCTGGATTGCTTATTTGTGTTGTTCGTGGGGTGCGTGCTATGGTTGATAGTGCAAGAAAAGAAGATGCTTCAGGAATAGTGTACATTGTACTCCGGTGCTGTGTTAATACCCTACTGGCAGCTTTTGAATTCCTCAACAAATTCACCGTCATCTTTGTGGCTATAACTGGTGAAGCTTACTGCACTGCTGCAAGGATGACATACGAGCTTCTAAAACGCAATCTTCTCTCAGCTGTTTTTGTAGAGACCGTCTCCACTCGTTTACTTGCTGGAATTATTTTTGTATTCTCAGCAATTTACGCAGTTGTGGTAAGTAGTACTCCTCTTCCTTGGATGCTTCCAAAAATTACTATTTTTAGAGTTGCCCACGTAGCATCCTTGTTGGTCAGCAGACCATTGGTGGATCTATTTTTAAATGTACTTGTGTTAGGACTCATAACTGTTCACAGATTGGATTGGTTAGGACTGTTAAATATTTGAAACCTATGGTTAGGTTTATGACTACTAAGTGAAACATAATTGAAACTTTTTCATGGTTTGATTAGGTTTATAATTGTAACCAAAGCCTTAAAACTGCAACCTGGACTGATTCAAACAGTTCTATCATTTTGAAATTGGAACCAAAACCGAAGCTAATAAAAACTGGACCAAACTAGTGGTTTGGACTTGATTGGATTGATTTACCGGTTTTACCCCTTTTTTTGAAAAACCCTTAGTTGGGAGGGGCACTCCTGAAATTTCAAAAGAAAAGCTGAAGGAAATAAAAAGTGGGTGATGTCCATGTTTGGTGACCTAATGATATCTGTTTTAGTTTTGTTTTATCCATTATTAGATATTTAGCAGATTCCTTACAGCCTGACCAAAAGCAGCTTCTTTTTTCTCTATGATTTAAATTAGAAGTTGGATCGTCTTAAAATTCTGGTTCTGACTGCAGGTTTGTGCAATATTGAATGCCGTCGTCAGCAATCTCGGAGCGGACACCTATTTTGTGGCTGGCATGGCATGGGCGCTGCTGCTCGTGGTACTTGGATATTTTGTGTATGTGCTGGACAACGTTATCGATACCGTGTACGTGTGCTATGCCATAGACAGGGACAGAGGGGAGGTATGTAAACAGGAGGTTCATGAAGTTTATGTTCATCTCCCCATCAGTAGGAACCATAGATCGCCTCTTGTTCCCGCAACAGTGCTTAGTGTATAACCATCTTTGAATCAAGTTCGTGTTGTATTGTGCTTGTAACTTTTATTCCTTGAGGTGTTAGAATTGCCATCTGGCAAATTGTGCATACTGTTGTTTTGTACAATAGAGGTTTTTCCAATAAAGAGGAGAATTTTTTTTGAGGCAAGTTTGCATGCTTACTTTATGTGATTTACTTGTTTGCAATACAGATTTGCTACCATCTTTCTTCTCCTAGTGTCTTATAGGGACCTCAGAATGAAATTTGCCAATGACGGCTGTAACTGCCAAGTGATGGATAGCTATTTGTTCTGTTCCTGGAAATGATATATATTCAACAATTTCACCCCCAAGATTTGTAACTGCTGTAATCACTTGGCATTGAAGTATCTATTGATTAGTAATGAGATTATCAATAATAAGACGTGGATTTGCTTTCCAACATTGATATACATGTCTCTTTAGCACATGATGAATCTTGCAGCTCTGATCCTACGGTAGAGAGATGGTTGGGATATGGGTACAGAAGATCTGGTCTCGTAATGTCGCTCCAGTTTTCTTGAAGGCAGAGTAATTAAGATGCAAATGCTCCCAAATGCTTAGTAAATGGTTACTTGTCTACTAGGTTGAGCAGACTAGGAATGCCAGTCCACCCATGGCCATAAATTACTAATGAACACCCAGAAAAATGCAATTTTCTTTTCCCCCCATTAGCCAAAACTTGAGGAGGAAGAAGCCTCACCACCGAATGAATGCTTCCACCAGTTTAATGCCCCAGTTTACCACCAAAAGATTTAAAAAAAAAAAAAATGAATGAATGCTTCCACCAGAAAGAAACTGAGTTCTAACAGAGCACAGTTTGTGGGTGTGGGGCCGAACCCAAAGCAAGCAGGTCCCCCATCTACAACCAAACACTGGTTGTGGGACATAATGTTCGGAGAAATTGCATTTCAATATGAACAACTTAAAATAATTGTAATTTTTGTGAAAGTGTGAGCGAGTCTATGTCTAGTGTAATTGAAAGTTGTGACTTATGACCTGAGACACTTCATGAAATTGAAATAATTTTGAATTATTCATGAAATTTTTCGGTTTCTGTGATGGGAGGAGGGCCACCCCATATGAGTGACATGTCTCCACATTCACATCCATATGGTCTCACTTGCCTTCTGATATTGTTAGATTTTAGTGTATGTAAACTCTCTACTTGTCCTTCATTCTCTATCTTTCACGTGAAAGTCTAACAACTCATGGTTATCTGATCAAATGTGCACTACAAATTGGGATAAACTAATATATCTTCTATATGGGGGGTCTTTTTCTTATCTACCACATTCCTTTCCACACTCAAAAACTCAAGCTTGGGGATTTGAAACATCGGAATTGTATTATGTAAATAAAAGAACCTCAACAGAACAATATCTTCTACATTCAATTGGTTCACTTATGCCAATAAGCTTTACTTTCTTTTTTACTTATGCCAAGGTTTGCTTTTACGCAAAGACTTCAGAGTTTAGATGAATCAATGAGATATGGGTGTGTGGGGGGTGTGGGATCCCATATGGGACCACTGTATGTAGACAGTATTTTTAGTCTGTAAACTTTGTTCTACAATGGAAGTGGACATTTATCTGATGTTCATCACCCCTGTTCATGTTTGATTTAAGTTTTGTTGATGTGTTATACAATTTCTCCTTTCTTGTTTCTCTCTCTCTTTTTTATTATAAAAGGAAAAAAAAAATTTGCTATACAAACTATTAAATTTTATAAATTTGTATAGCATTATTCACTATATAAGAGAAAAAATACGAGTAAAACGGATCTTTGAAGTACTATGGATTAAACCAGAATGGAGGGTCAATTAGTGAGGCAAGAAAGCCAACTAAATGATTGTAAGCCAGGGAGAAAACAAAAAAATCCATTAAGCAATCCAAATTGATCGGGAAAGGAATAACAAATCCTCAGGGAAGCACTGGGAGCGCATGCCAATAAATAAAAATCAACAAAAGAGCCAGTCCCCATCCCGACAAGATATAATAGACACTATACTAGGCAATAGGCAACACTATGTAAAGCTCTACAAGCACCAAAATAACGGCTAACCAGTTTCCAAGAAGATATTTCACTGAAAACTACACCCAAATGATGCACATGACTATACACATAAGAGGAGGTAGATGAACAAAGAAAAGTACGTGTAATCAATTCCACAAAATAATACTCTCGATTCATTGTTTCCATACAAAAATTGATTTGATCGTTAGAACATCTTTCAAATGATAATCATTGGCCAAACAACTCTAACACATTATGATCTTGAAAGCAAAAGCAATTTACACCACGTCTTCTTGTTTATGTTTAATATGAGAAAAAATTTGCCACACACTCGTAAACAAAAATAAAAAAATTAACTTATCTCATTTTGATTTTCCTTGCTTTCTTCCTCAACAAATCATACAACCAAATAAGGAGAAATATTTAAGAATTAGGTAGCAAAATTGCAAAAGCTGAACTTTTAATTCCTACTTGCCATTGCCACATTGCTATCTTCTATTTGATGATAGATGATCAGCCAAAGCATTACCATTCCTGGTAGGCCCTAAATAAACCTCACACCTTTTTCTCACATGACTCAAGATCAACCAATTTATTGATGGACCTACACCAGACACATTATTGAGCTTAATCTACACATTACATATACATGAATTTGCATATGTACACACACGACATTCATATATTAGGAACAAACATTCAAGTTTCAGTCACAGATTGAGGGCAATCTGGTCATTTACACCAAACATGTCCACCCCACCACAAGCTTACGCACACCCTAGAGTACAAAGCCAGGCTTACATGGGACTTGAAGGTCTAGTTAAAAGGGCTTGTCACAAATTTATTTTATGATTTAAATTGTTTATTTCTTATTACTTGTCAAGTATATTATTATTCTAATAAGGTATGATTTGTCAAATTATTGTGTCATATTTGTCTTAAATAAATAGACAATTGATATCATTTTGAAAATAAATTATTTATTTTTTTAAAAAAATAATATAATTTAATCCACTTAATTTTTTACATAAATAATCTATTTAAAAAATACTACACAATGATTCAAATAATAGGTACACAATCTCTTATTAAGTCAAATTTAGGAGCCCTTGAGTCCAATGAATTGGAGAGGAGCCTTGCTCTAAATGAAATAAGTACATAACCATTTAATAAGTCAAATTTACAGAAAACCCTTGTAGTGGATTGGAGAGAAACCTAGTGCTAAATGAAATCAGAGGGTGTAATAAGTACACCCATAGATAAGCGTGGACTGACCTGTAATTAACTTCAACATTATTGGCGTTTTCAAATGATGGCATATATATATAACAAACACCCACACGCATCTTGTACCCTCTCATCTCAAGTCTCTCAAATCTCAAATTCATTGCTCAGACAGCACTCAATCACAACAACTGCAACAAAAATGGCTATGGCTTTCAAAATGGTATGCAACAACAAACTTCCCATCTACTCATATCTTTTTTCACATCATCCACCACTTCAATCGAATCCGCCCATTTGTTCTAATCAATTTTTTTATTTTTTATTATATAAAATATCAATTGATCAATATGTATCGTGATTTAAATGTTTATGAATATATCGATTGATATTGAATTGCATATATATAGGCGACGACGGGGATGTGGGTGACGGATGAGTGCAAGAACTCGTTCATGGAGATGAAATGGAAGAAGGTGCACAGATACATCGTGTTCAAGATCGATGAAGGATCTCGATTGGTGACCGTCGATAAGGTCGGCGGGGCCGGCGAAAACTATGATGATCTCACTGCTTCTCTGCCGAAAGATGATTGTCGATACGCCGTGTTTGATTTAGATTTCGTCACGGTAGATAATTGCCGGAAAAGCAAGATTTTCTTCATTGCATGGTCCGTTACTCCCACCTATACATCATTTTATTTTACATCCTTTGTTAATTGAATATTTTGTCATTCTAATATTACTCCATTTTTTACCCAGAATAGTAGTGCGGTTTGCATAATATAAAATTTAAATTTACATCATACATCTCACTTTAGATAATTTTCAAAACATAAATTCTACATACATAATATTTTGTGGAGAAAAAGAAAAAAAAAAAAAAAAAAAAGTGTCATAGCCTAATGTACTAGCATATACTATTGGAATTTCATCTTTTATTAGAAATTATTATACTAATAATTGTGTATAAAGTCGATAAGCAGAAAAAGGAAGATATGTTTGATAATCTTGTCTCTAAAGTTCAACAGATAAGGATCATGTTTAGGAGATAGTACCTATTCAAATAATCTTATCCCTATTCCTATAGTCAACCCAACCAAACTTGATGTCTTCTCTTCTTAGATCGTTTTTCCTTTTATTATTTTATCTTATTTATTTTTATAACTCTACAAGTGAGTAGGAGAATATGTATTGTAATTCAATAAAAGGGTGATCAATGATCCAGTTAAGATTGGTATGTTGATAAAGAGTGCAGCGATCATATTATGTAATCACTGATATATATATATATATATATATCTATTAGGATTTCACTATACCTTCAATTCTTAAACTGTATAGATCTTAAAAATTATGAATCACAAAAAAAAAAAAAAAAATTTGATAGAACACATTTATATATGCGTGCCTATGTCCTCGGAAGCTGCACTATAGTAATTATAAAATTACACTCTTTCTTGTTGTTTTACTCTCTAAAAATTGCAGCAGCCTCTCCTTTTTTCTCTTTTACCCTAAAATGTGAACAAAGTTACATTATATAGGGTAAAGCCTAATCAAGGGGCTCTAGCCTAGTTGGCTAACCCTTTGGCAACCAAGTCTCTCCTAAGAGAAAGGTCTTAGATTCCACTCTTAGGGGTGGAAAGGGAAGGTAAAATTTTCTTGTAAAGTATATAAGTGTGAATTTCAACTAATTATTAACTTTCTCCGATCAAAAAAATATAGGGTAAAATCTGTAAGGATGAAACTAACAATACGGGCTTAACCCCAGCCTCAGGACTTAACGTTCTATTGAAAGTTATCTGCATATCTAACAGTATCATCCTCAAATAACAAATTATCATATAGACATAATTAACTTCACTATACAAATATGAAAGTTTTTAAATTATTAATTACATTTGACTAATTGATTTTTTACAAATTTTGAAAGGTCTCCAACAGCATCAAGAATTAGAGCAAAAATTCTATACGCAACATCAAAAGATGGGTTGAGGAGGGTGCTTGATGGCATCCACTTTGAAGTCCAAGCCACCGACCCTACTGAGATGGGTATTGATGTCATTATGGACAGAGCCCTATAGACATATGGCTACATTCATTTGGATTTAGCTCTCTTTCTTACTTTTATATAATACTCCAAATTATTGTGTCTTTTCTTTTTCTTAACTTTTTCTTGCATTTTTCAAAATTTTGGTGCTAATGTAAGTCATCTTCTAATTTGTAATAATTATCTTTTCCTGTGTGTAACTTAAATGACAAAGCAACTTTAATGTTTCTCACTTTTTTTTTTTTTTTAATGCTCCATTATATGTTTGAAAACTGAGACATTAATGTTATAGTCAATAAAAAATTAAAAATAAAATTAAATAGACAATATTTATTTTTCATTAATTCAACCATGTAATTTTCATTACCATAATATGAAAATTCAGCCTTGCAGAACATCATTCACCCATATACACTATTTCTTATAGAACCCTAACAAAATTATCACAACATTATGAGTTTTAATACTTCTCTTAGTTGTTTTAAAATTTAAAATATTAATTTATTGATGTAACTCTTTTATAATTATTGATCATCTAATAAAAATCTTCGTTTCTCACTTGTTTGGCAAAGGATCTAAACTCTCATTTTTGGGCACCCATATTAATGGCATCTCATTTTATTAGAAAGTAATGTCACCAGATTAGAAAATTTATTATATAATTACCCTTAATTAAGCCTCATCATTCGGCTTGAAGAAGGTTTGCAACCCGGCCCAAGGTTGACCCAACAAGCTATTACCAAGCCCTAGGAAAAAAATTGTGCCGTTTTGAAAAAAATTGTGCCGTTTTCAGTTACTCTTAAGGTAATATTTAGTTAACTGGAATAAAGGTGGAATAGGATGATCATTTCAGCCAAAAAAAAAGTTCATTGCAATGGAATAATCATTTCTGAAAGAAAACTAGCACCATATTTTTTGGGTCTAGAAGGATTGTCAGTAACCACCATGGGCTCAATAGTCATTTGAATTATTGGTGGGCTCTTATGAAGGTCGGCCAGACAAGATGAAACTGGCACTCTCCTTGGTCATTTAGCGGAATTCTATTTACACCTAGAAAATTATTAAATGTTCTTAATTTTTAAGTATATTTTATTTAATTATTTAAAATTTTATTTTACTCTCATTATATTCTATTATTTTTTTCAAATTACCTTCAAGATAAACCTAAATAATAAATAATAAACAAATTAAAAAAAATTAAATTATTTCAAATCTTTTCAATACAGAAAATAATTATCAAATACAGAGAAAAAAAAAAAACCCCCCAAACCCAAACTTGTAAGCACATAAGCATTATAAATACAAGAAAAAATAAACTTTTACATAAGTATTATAAAATTTTTCAATACAGGAAAAAAACTTTTACATTATAAATTATCTATAAGAACAACAATGATAGGTGGCCAAAAAATTCATGGCTCGAATGGCTCGAAACATCCAAAACGACGTCGTTTTGACACATTCGAACTACACAAATTCGGGCCACCAAACATTTTTCCCATAAGAATGTTCGTAGAAAAGTTAAAACCAAACTTATAAGCACATAAACATCAAGCACTAACAAGATAGAGTAGTTCTCAAATAATGTATTATTTAAATGACAAAATAAGAACAACTCTAATAATACGTTATTGTTAATTTAATTACCGAGCCTTTTAATTTTTATCAAAAAAACTATATAAAAAATAATTGATGGTGTTCTACAAAAATTGTGAAACCTCTTTATATGAATATTTACCTCCTTTTTGATTGATTGCTTGAAAAAACTATTACTCTCATATATTATTTGATTTTGTTCAAACTTTATTTTAGGGTTTAGAGTTTTAAAATGATAAAAAAACAATAATGTTGATGATGATAGTGAATTTTGGTAGTATGAATTAGAATTTTGGAAGAAGAAAAAGAAGAAGAAGAAGAAGAAATAATAACTTTGATATCTTGGGAGAAGAAGATATAAAAATTTGAATAGAAATAACTAATTAGAGTATATGATGACAAAAAATATATATATTTTTGGGTTTAATATGTGTTGCTCTTATCAATAAATTTATATTAAGATATATTAGAAATTAAAATTTATGAATTAAAATTGTGCCTACTAAGACATATTTTGGGTTCAAATAGAATCCCCTCAATTAGCACTTGTCCTGTCCACAGTCCAGCCTGGCGGAATATCTATTTTTGGGCTGAGGCCTGGTAGTTTGGGTCCAGCCAGGCTGTCCGGCTCAGGATGTCCTGGACCAGGTCCTTAGAGACCAGTCTGAAATTAACACGTTCATCCTTTGGATTTGATGGCCCAGTGTGTGGCCCAGACTTTGATGGGACTTCTTCATTCACAAATGAAAATGTCCAAGTTGACGAGTGTTGCTTCCACTTCACATTAAATATTTTTCTTTTTCAAAAAAAAAGAAGAAAGTTAAAGTGTTGCTTCCCCATCACATTTAATATTTTCTTTATAAAAAAGAAGAAAGTTAAAGCACATTGAAATAAAAAAATTATTCAAATGCTCCACCTATATACAACCATGCCAAGTAGTTCAAAAAAGTTACCTAAAGGAGGCTAAAACTAAATTGTATGGCTCACCTTATATTAAATTTAAATTTATACATATTTTAATTCTTGCTCAATTTTGATGCAAATTTTCTAGATTTCTTAGCATTTTTCTATAGATACATCTATTTAATATGTTAAGCCAAGGATCAAGTATTATTTCAATGGCTAAAAATTTTCTATTCACACCCCCAAATACTTATAACTATTAAATTATATGAGACTATTAGGTTGCGTTTGGTAGAGTTTTGTAAATATGATTTGAAAGTATGAGTTGTATTTTGAGTTTGTGAGTTGTAAAATTATAATTTGAGTGTAGAAAATTTATTTGGTTATAGTTTTTTAATAGAGCGTTGAATTGATTTTTGAATTAAAGTGTGGAATTGAATTTTGAAAGTTTGATTTGACATGTAAAGTAAGAAAATTTGTTTGGTTATGAGTTTTGAAAAGAATTTTCAAAACTTAATTCAAATTATTATAATTCATAACAAAACACACTATTTTCACACAAATAAATTCATAACAAAACACACTAACTCATAACTCATAATAAAATTTTGATCAACACTCATAGCCAAACTCTTTTTAAAATTCAATTAAAAAATTTATTATTAACAGAAAATAACATTAATGAATTTTTTAATTGAAAATACTACAAAGGAAATAATTTTTTTTTAAAAATAAATATTCAAAAAATTTAAATCATAAATATTTAAATAATTTAAATAATCTAAAAAACTTAAGGGCAAATTACATATACCTCCATTGAGGTTTGGCTAAATTACAGATACCCCCTGAGGTTTCGAAAATTACATCCCGCCCCCTAAGGTTTGTATTTTCATAACAATTTGCCCCATGAGGTTTAAATTTCATAACAAATTACTCCCTAATTTGTCATGCAAATATAGCATTCAGGGGAAAATTTGCAATTTCTCAAACCTCATGAGGTATTTGTAATTTATCCAAACCTCGAGGGGGGTGTTTGTATTAAAAATTTAAATCGTAAAGGTTTAAATAATTTAAATATTCAAAAAATTTAAATAATTTAAAATATTAATATTTTAAATTTAAAAACAACTCTACACTCAAATTGTAACCAAACATATAAAACAAAATTCAATTAAGAAATTATTTTTAAAACTCATAACCAAACACATAACTCGAAACTTCATGCTACTTTCACAACTCTACACTCAAATTATAACCAAATACATAACAAAAAAAAAATTAAAATATTTAAAAATATTTTTATAAAATAGAGTTTGAATTTATTTTTATAAAATATTTTAAAATTTTAAAAATTAAAATCGTAATATTTTGAAATTAAAATATTTAAAAATATTCAAAAAATTTTAAAAAATTGTAGCATGTTTAAATATTAAAATATTTAAAATCTCAACAAAATTAAAATATTTTTAAAATATTTAAATATTTAAAAAATTAAAATATTAATTTGAATTGAGTTTTGAAAAGAGTTTTGAATTATGTGTTTGGTTATGAGTTTTGAAAAGTAATAATTATGTTTTGAATTGAGTTTTGAGAAATGGGTGTAGAATTATGATTTGAAAACTCAAAACAAACAACACACTCAAATCAATAGGTGGAACTATAATTTGAGAGACTTACCAAATGGAGCCTTACGCTGTGTTTGGTTGGGAGATTTGGAGAGGGATTTGGAAAAGGAAAGAGAAAATGTGTGTGAAATTAGGTGAAATATAGGCATGCTTTATTCACATTTCACCTACCTTTTTCATTTTTTTTTCTAAATTTCTCTTCAAATCTCCTAACCAAACACAACATTAAAGCGTAAGAATCTCAATCATAATCAAATGTGTAAAAGTTTTGTAACAGGAACAAAGAAACTTGAAAAAGAAATCTGGTGTGTATTTCATAATTATAATAAATTAATTGGTAACATATACATTAAAAGAAACTATAATAATACTAAAGACACCAAATATTTCACATATTTCACTACATATAATCAATACTTCTCCAACCAAGATAGTGAGCTTAACCATTTCCATGAGAATTGTGATGGTCTATGTGGTGTTTTATTTGATGTCGTAAACTTATTCTAAAACAAGAACAACTAAAGAAGAATTCTTCCGTCAAAAAAACAAAAAAGAAAAAGAAGAAAACATAATTAGTGTCGTTACATTTAATTTTAAAAAGTAAAGCAAGGAAAAAAAGGAGTAAGAGAAAAAGAAAGAGAAATGAAAACCATGTTGAGGTTGAAAATGTGATTGGCTTGGGTTGGGTGCCTACTGCACAGTAGAAAGTTTAAACATGGACACTAACCTATGAACCCTCCGCTCCTCCAACTTGAAAGATATGTGCAACCCACCTCTCTCTCTCTCTCTCTCTCTCTCTCTCTCTCTCCATTCAGAAATAAATAAGACTACAAATTAATCAAACTATCAAGTAATTAATGAATAATTCGGTTTTAATTTATTTAAAATTTGTTTTATTTCACATATTGAGACTCAAAAATCCATTAATTGAATGAAAAAATTTGAATCTTTACTTGTAATTAAGCCTCTGTTTGGGAAGTTGAGGTTGGGATTTTTTTAGCTAAAATTATCACAAAAAAATAAAATAAATTTTTTAGTCTAATAAGATAAAATATCACATTTAACTTATAATTGTTATATTATTTTTCCCACAAAAAATTTAAAAAGTCAAAAAAAAATTCTAAACAAAACATTTTAATCTCAAATTAAAATAATTAAAAAGCCAAACGATGCCTAAATGGATTCAATATAGTCAAATGATGGCACTTTTAAAAGCTTGTAAAGGAAATTAAAGTAAAGATCAAATGTAAAGGAAATTAAAGTAAAGATCAAATTTAATCAACTTCTCACCAAAGATGGAGATAATTGAGCTGCAAAGTTAACCAACCAATGCCACGTAGCCTCGCTAGCACAAATTCCGATACAATCATAGGCAGAAAGAAGGGGAAATAACAAATAAGTGGGTTTTTAGAAGAAGAAAAAAAATCAGATTAATTGTAAATTTTAATAATTAAAGTTATAATTTTTTTTATTTTATAATTCTGTAATTATTTTGAAAAAGTAGAGCTGATTTATAATTTCTCCCAAAAAGAATAAGGTTACGTGATTATCACTCTTCCAAAATTTCAACAAATTTAAATGTTGGTGATAATTATAAATAAAACATTAGAAAATACAAATAATAAAAATTACAATAACTATTGTAAAGGTTGAGGCGCGAGAAATTCGCTCTCTTTAAGAAGATTCAAGCCCTCTGCGGTTAGGCAACCTTACACCGGTGTAGCAGAAAAAACTTTAACTTGTCTTCCTCAGGATACGACAGTCCAGCTAAGTTGTATGTTTAACCAATACTGCACAATTGGTTGAACCCAAAACTTTACACATACACCATTTTTTATTTGCCTGATAATCTTACAAATAAGAAACTTGAGCTACCAATAAGAGAGGTAAAAGGCTCAATTTATAAAAAAGGAAACTTGGTGGGCAAGTGTCTTGGAGAAGAGGAAACTTAGGACATGTTTGATTGGATGAATTAGAGTATGGGATTGAGATTATTAATCTGTGGGCCCAATTATCCTATGTTTGTTTTAACATTTTGGTTTAGGATTATTAATCCAATGAATAATTCATTCAACAAATTTGTAGGATTATTAGTAATAGAGTAGGGGTAGGATTATTAATCCAATAGATAATTTATCCTATTAATTCAATTGGATAGTGAATACCACACTAATTTAATAGAATTATTAATACTTTACTATTAGTCTTGTGAATCAAACATGGCCTTAGTGGACAAGATTCTTGGAGGAGAAGAAGACTTGATTTGGTGGGCAAGACTTGGAAATGAAGACTTGACTTGGACGATTCTTGGAGGAAAAGTATAGGAAGTTACTTGGAGGATTCTTGGTCACCAAGAAAAGAATTAACTTGGAGGACAAGAAAATAAATCAAACCAATAACACATTATAATATTAAAATATCTGCTAATATTAAATTTAACAAATGTTAACAAATGTTTTATAAATTGTTCAATGAAAGATATTTTAAAATTAGTGAAAAGTATATTGTGCTCTTTATTATTTGTATTTTTTAATATTTTAATAATATTTGTTAACAAGATGCTTTATTTTATTTATTTATTTATTTATTTTATTAGCAAAGAAATATTATTTGTAACA
The DNA here is from genome assembly GCA_025200525.1 of Camellia lanceoleosa. NCBI lineage: Eukaryota > Viridiplantae > Streptophyta > Magnoliopsida > Ericales > Theaceae > Camellia > Camellia lanceoleosa. The sequence continues at coordinate 211,535,136 of CM045760.1, forward strand.
GAAATATTACTCGATGAGTAAATATTAATTATAACAATAATATCATATGACCGTATTATTAATCAATAAGAGCTTGCATATTATTAAGAAAAGAATTGTTCACTTAATTTCGTACATAATTTTTTTTATTGATCAATAATATTACCTGACAAATGTCACTAATTAATGAGAGTTTTTATATTATAATAATAAAATTTTAAAAATATCTTATTATATTAGTAAAAGACACGTATTGCCAATTTAATTTTAATTACATTTTTTTTATTGATGTATAAAACTATGTAAAATATCATTGTTAGTTTAATTTTTGAATAAATTATTTAGTAATTTTGAAATAATATTACATCCTATTGATTTTATTTTATGACACTAGTTCTATAAAAATATCAAAGTTTATTATTTAAAAATAATTAAAATTAAATTAGGAAAGTCTACCTCTAATTATCTAAACAACACCTCAATATTTGTTATTCCCTCCGTTTCAAAATAATAGTCCATTTTTTAAAAGAAAATTGTTTTTTTCCCTGAAAAATCATTCCCCCGAATCCCCTTTTTTTTTTTCTCTCGTTTACATTTGAAGAGGGGGAAGGCACGAGAGAGAGAAGAGGAGAGAGGGAAACAGAGAGAGAGAGAGGCCCCTCCATTCTGCCGATCACCCAGCCAATCGTCGGAGAGAGAGAGGGAGAAAGAGAGATGAGAGGAGAGAGGGAAACAGAGAGAGAGGCCCCTCCATTCTGCCGATCACCCAGCCGATCGTTGTAGATCGCCCCGCCGATCGTCGCAGCTCGTCCGCCTCTGCCTCCGTCCGACCGCCGTCTGCCTCTTTCTTCTTCTTCCCTTCTTCTTTCTTCTTCTGTTTCTTTTCTGATTGAACCAAAAAAAAAAAATTCAAAACGACGTCGTTTTTTAATTCGAGAGGGATTCGGGGGCCTCCATTCGAGCTACCAATTACTTCTCTTTTGAAAAATCTAACTTTTTTTAATAGTACAATTATGACACTTTGAAAAAATGAATTTTCAAAATTACCTTTTGATAGTATTTTTTTTAGGGAATCTCAATTGTCATAATTGTACTTTCTAGGTTGTTAATGAATTTTAAAAAAAGGCAAAATATAAAATTCATATTATTTTTGTCGTCATTTTTTTTGAAAAGGAACTAACATTTTGAAACAATGAAAAATAGAATGAAGAACTAATATTTTAGTATGGAAGGAGTACAATCCGACACCCAACGTTAACATTTTTATTTTTTTAGAGTTCTTTTAGGAATAATTAAAAAAAATAATAATCAACTTCTAACTTATTTTACATTAAATCATCTCTGATTTTTTTATAATTTTTTAAAAAAAAAAATTTTTTTTTTAATCATTTCCTGAAAATAAGCCTTAGTTTTTGCACCTAGAAAGCAAAAGAAAGATGGTGACGATGACGTCAGCAACAGAGGATAATGTGGGACCGGTTGGACAAGAATGAAATGATCACATGTCCGTTACGAGAGAATGCCGATGCACGCCTAGCACATCGCCACCGTTAAAACAACTAATCATGGATCAGCCAATCATGACACCACGTTCCTCGCGTGTTTATTAACCGTGCGATCAATTTACATGGGTTACATACAACAATTAATATATTAATTGATAATATGATATATTTTAATATTTATAAAAATAATATTATATACACTAATTAATACATTAGTTAGTGTATCAATTGTTAATGTGACATAATTTAAGATGTTTTTGATATTTATAATTTATATAATGAGTAAGATCAATAATAATGTCATCACTAGTTAATATACTAATTGCTGCATGTAGCACCACTCTATTTATAATTTATATAATGAGTGAAGTCAATAATAATATCATAATTAATATTAGTATATTAATAAGTGTATGTAACACTACTGTTAGCTGTATCATATTACATGTGAAAACTAATACTTTAGTTAAACAAGAAGCCATTTGATAGTATTACGCCTTGTTTGGGAATAAATTATTTTAATAATTTGTTGAGTTTTTATAAAAAAGATATACGGAAAAATAGAAAGAGTGATGTGATAATTTTTAATAATTTTTTTAATTTTTTTACTAAAATATTTTGTGAGTGTTTGGGAAGTGACTATTTTAGAGGCTTTTTGACTATTTTACTAGGCTATTTTAGTTTTTGTGTTTGGGAAGATAGGATGAATTTTTATTTGAGTTGGTGTATTGAAAAATGTGTTAAAATGATATTTGAAGTTAAAATGATAAATTTGTCTCTAACTCTACATTTTTCAAAATTAATTTGAAGGGACAAAATTGTAATTTAACTTGTCACTGTGACAGTGGTAGGACTGTCACAATGACAATCACTGCCGGTCTTTTTCTTCTTTTTTTTTTAGGTTTAAATTATTTTTGAGGCTATTTTAGCCCCAACTCTAGGTTCCGAAACACCCCCATAATTGACAAACGAGATCTTAGATTAGAGTTACGTGGTAGTTTAAGTAGTCTTACACTGTATTTGATTTGAGAATTTGAGAAAAGATTTGGAAAATAAAAATGAAAAAGTATATAAAATTAGATGAAATATAAGTATATTTTATTTATATTTATTTATTTATTTATTTATTTTTTATAAATCTCTCAATCAAATACAATGTTAAAATATAATTACATGTTACCTCAAGTTTTATGTTAAAAAACTTAATCCAGAAAACTCAAACCAAACACAGTGAATATAATTCGTGATTGTCCGACGATATAATCACCTGTCCCTTGACCCATCACGCGTTGGTTTGGATTATGGGTTGGTTTTTTATTTTGACTTTTTGATTATTATAATTTGAGATTAAAAAATTTTGGCTAAGTATGAGAAGACTAAATAAGTATATTTTTTGATTTTTCTTGTATTATGTGTAAAAAAAATAGAAAGGGGATGTTGATTGATGTGACCAAAAAAAAAAAGATGAAATAAGTGCACTTTTTTAATTTAGTCAAACTTAACCTTTGTTTGGGATAAATTTTTTAGATTTTTTAACTTTTGTAAAAGAAAAAATATAATAATTATAATTTAGATGTTATATTTTTTTTTATTAATTTTTTAACTTATTTTATCTTTTTATAATTATTTTAATCCAAAACCAACATACCAAACATAGTTTGCCTTCGTTTAAGAAGTGGGTTCGTTTTTTGACTTTTTGAGTTATTTTAGTTTGGACTAAAAAACTTAGTTTAGGAAGAATTTTTTTGACTTTTTCAAATTTTTATGAGAAAAGAATATAATAATTATGAATTAAATATAATATTTTATTTGTTATGATTAAAATAACTTATTTTATTTTTTAATGACTATTTTAATCCCAAAAACACTCGCTAAACACCACCTCTATATAAATTTTGTAGTTAACTAGTGTCTCTTAAATTAATAATTAACTAGTCTATCACCCGTGCTATGCACGGGATAATTATAGATATTTATATTTATTTTCATTTTTTTTAATATATAAATTAAATACATGGGGTTTGACCGAGAAATTTGAAAGAATTTAATAAGTGTTTATTTATTTATTTAAGAGGCATTTACACAATAATTACATAATATATAAATTAAATACATGGGGTTTGACCGAGGAGTTTGAAAGAATTTAATAAGTGTTTATTTATTTATTTAAGAGGCATTTACACAATAATTACATGGGTCTCTTGGGATGCAAAAAGTAAGGAAATTAGGATTTCATTTATTGCGTTATTCATTTAATAAGTGTAATTATTATAAATTAAGTGTTTATTGTAATCAATAGTGTAATTATTACAATCTTTGAACCAATCACCAATCACTAAGTCAATTTTTTTTTAAAAAAAATATTAAAAAATCAGGAAATTAGGATTGACATGTTGGAGCTTCTACAAGCCTTGGGTTTTAAAAGACCATTTTCCTTAATATATAGACTAGCATATCACCCGTGCTATGCACGGGTTGTGTTTCACCATTTTATCTTTTTTTATACTATATTAAAATTTAATATTTTGATATTAATCATATGTGTTGGACTTTTCAAGGAATTTATATGTGATGGATTTTTCAAGAAATTTTTTTCATACTTGTTCTTAATGCATTAATATGTTATTATGAGGGAAAATAATTATGTGTTGGATTTTTCAAGGAATTCATATGTACTTCACAATTATTTCTATATATGTGAATTGTGATTTTTAAATGTCTTTTTTTTTTATATTATATTGAAGTGTAATATTTTGATGATAATCATATGTGTGGGACTTTCAAGAAATTCATATGTGTTGGACTTTTCAAGAATTTTTTTTTTTTTATGATTGTTCTTAATGCATTAAAGTATTATTATGAGGGATAATAATCGAATGTGTTTGGACTTTTCAATAAATTCATATGTGTTGGACTTTTCAAATTTTTTTTTATATACTTGGGGTTGGGAGAAGTTAATAAATACTAATCAGGAAATTTAAATTGGGATATTGAAACTCCCACATGACTTGGGGGGTTAGAAACCCTATTTTTCTTAATATAGATAGATAGATAGATAGATAGATATATCATTTTATTTTTATTTTTATTTTTGTGTGGTTTCTAGTCGGATATTTTTTTTTTTCAATTTATTTAAGATGGAGTTGTGGGTATCTTTTTTTTTTAATTTAATTTATCTGTGGTTTCCATTTGTTTTTAATTATTATTATTTAGGTAAATTATGATGTGAGTTAGATATGTAATAGACATGTGAGTTTTATTTATTTAAAATTTATTTAGATAAACTTTAAAGAATTTTTTTTTAGTTTTTTAGTTTTTTTTGTTATGTTATAATATAATATATAAAATATAAGTAGATATCTACAACTTTAATAAAAAAATATTATCTGATTTTTTAGGGAAGAGAAAAGGCATGCAAGTTTTAATATTTTTTTTTGAAAATTTGTGAGAGAGATTAGGAGGGAGAGATTATGAAATATTTTTGTGATTAAATAAATAAATCAGTCAATACTTTTTTTAATCTATTTTGTAAATTAAAAATCAATAATTTTGGAAAATTGTATTTTTTTTTTCAATTTATTTAAGATGGAGTTGTAGGTATCTTTTTTTTTTTTAATTTAATTTATCTGTGGTTTTCATTTGTTTTTAATTATTATTATTTAAGTAAATTATGATGTGAGTTAGATATATAATAGATATGTGAGTTTTATTTATTTAAAATTTATTTAGATAAACTTTAAAGATTTTTTTTTTTATAGTTTTTTAGTTTTTTTTTTTTGTTATGTTATAATATAATATATAAAATATAGGTAGATATCTACAACTTTAATAAAAAATATTATTTGATTTTTTGGAGGAGAGAAAATGAATGCAAGTTTTAATATTTTTTTTTGAAAATTTGTGAGAGAGATTAGGAGGGAGAGATTATGAAATATTTTTGTGATTAAATAAATAAACCAGTCAATAGTTTTTTTAATCTATTTTGTAAATTAAAAATCAATAATTTTAGAAAATTGATTAATTTGTCCCATTAAGTGATTTAAAAGTTTGATAGATATACATAATAAAAAATACATAATTATATTATTAACTCATAATTCAAATTTAGATATTATATCTTTTGAGATCTATAGCTAAATTCTTATCTTTTTTTAATTTTTGTGTGTGACCACAGTGTATGGGAGAAATTGAAAAGGGTGTTGCAATAATTATGAGAGAAGTCAAAAGGGATTGTGGGTTGGGAGAAGTCAATAAATGCTAAGGTTGGGTTGGGAAAAGTCATTAAATGTTGAGATTTTTTTTTTAAAAATCAAAAATTTAGAAAATTAGGATTAGGAGATTGGAACTCCCACAAGCCTTGGGGTTAAAAACCCCCTTTTCCTTAATATATAGTATAGATTATGAGGGTAAGACTATGCACGGGATAATTATAGATATTTATATTTGTTTTAATTTTTTTTAATATATAAATTAAATACATGGGGTTTGACCGAGGAGTTTGAAAGAATTTAATAAGTGTTTATTTTTTTTTTTTCAAAAAACAAAACAAAAAAATTAAGAGGGAAAAAAATTAAGAGACATTTACACCATAATTACATGGGTCTCTTGGGGATGCAAAAAGTACAGAAATTATGATTTCGTTTATTGCGTTATATTTGTTTTAATTTTTTTAATATATAAATTAAATACATGGGGTTTGACCGAGGAGTTTGAAAGAATTTAATAAGTGTTTATTTATTTTTTTTTCAAAAAACAAAACAAAAAAATTAAAAGGGAAAAAAATTAAGAGGCATTTACACCATAATTACATGGGTCTCTTGGGGATGCAAAAACTAAGAAAATTAGGATTTCATTTATTGCGTGTCAATAGTGTAATTATTATAAACCAATCACCAAGTCAATTTTTTTAAAAAAAAATTAAAAAATCAGGAAATTAGGATGGGCATGTTAGAGCTTCCACAAGCCTTGGGTTTTAAAAGACCCTTTTCCTTAATATATAGATAGATAGATTATGAGGGTAAGACTTGGGAGTTGTGAGAAGTTAATAAATGCTAAGATTTTTTTTTTTTTTAAATCAAAAAATCATGAAATTTAGATTAGGAGATTGGAGCTCCCACAAGGCTTGGGGTTAAAAACTATCTTTTCCTTAATATATAGTATAGATTGGGTGCTCAAAAAAAATTAATAATTAATTAATTAATTAAAGTGCGTCTCTGACCGTCCTGTCTGTCATGTTCCTTACTTTGGGTAAAGCAAATGCCTAACCATGCCACGCGCCTTCACGGCACGTGTCAATTATCAAATGCCATTTTTACACGCTCTTGTTTTTTTATTTATAAATCTATATTATATATTAAATAAAATGGGGTTTTTAACCCCAAGCTTTGTGAGAGTTTCAATCTCTCAATTTAAATTTTTTAATTTTTTTACTTAAAAAAAAATCTTAGCATTTATTAACTTCTCCCAACTCCCAAGTCTTACCATCATAATAACACTTTAATGCATTAAGAACAAGCATAAAAAAAATTCTTTGAAATCAAACACATATGTGTGGTAGCCGAATATTCAGTAAAGGTAGAGGAGTAATGACTCGGCCTCTAGGCGCCAAACGGGCAAAAATCTCGAAGGGGTGATCGGCCGAATACGATGACTAGGCCGAATAGGATAGAACCCCGCTTAGAGTGTAAGGAAGGGTAATGATTGAAAATTTAGGCCCGGGTCCAGAGGATCAGAAGAGACGAGTATAAATACAATGTTAGTGGATCGGAAAAGGTATGTAAGAAACACTTCTATAAACTTAGTAAGCAAGCTCGGAGGAGAACTAACTTGTCGTCGGTGCTAATTAGGCACCCCAGGAGTTTGTATTTTTGCGGTGACTAGCAGAGGATCGTTGGCGTCTTCGGGATCTGAAGAGTATTTCCAAACCACATTCACCACAATTGGCGCCGTCGTGGGAATACTCAAATATATCCATGGAAGGCGTGACCAAGATCCTCCGATAGCCACCGACGCGATCGCCAGAAGACGAACTCACTCCGGAACATGCTCGGAAAAAGAAACCATTGCGACGCACCTTGGCGCTTCGACTCGCCAACGACTTCAAGACAAGAAACAATGCGTTTGTCATCGAGCAGCAAAGCAGAATAACAAAGGCTCGAGAACATGATCGGCGAGAACGAACGACTCCGTCAAGACTTGGCCTGGAGGTAGCAAAATCTAAAAGCCATGCGCGTAAAACCGAGCCACTTCCAGGGCGGCGACAGAGGCCACGGGCCCGACCAAAGGGTACCAACGACTCCAACTCATTATCCACGGGCTCGGCGAGGACGATCAAAACCTCCGGCTCCCCGACAAAGATCCGCGAACAAGGAACAAGCGTAGAAGAAGCGGCTCGAGCGAGGAAGACCGTCCACGACCCTTTCGTTCGGAGAATCGCATAGGCGTCCTTGCCCAAGAAATTCAAAGCCCGTCATTCACTCTTTCTGACGGAAAATCGGACCCCAATCGATCATATCCGTCACTACAAAACGAGCCATGACGTTACACGCACAATGAAGCCCTCATGTGCGAATATTCCCCAGTAGCCTAGGACCGCTAGCCGTGAGGTGGTATTACAAGTTGGAGCCAGCGTCGATCAAGAACTTCCACCAACTGCAAAAGTCTTTCAGGGCCAGGTTCATCACCAACGAGGTACAACCAAAACAGGCCGACTCCTGCGGGCAATGCAGATCGGTCGGAGAGACGCTCAGAGCGTATTCAGCTCGATATTGGGAGTGCTTCAACCTTGTTGACGACGCTTGCAACGACTCCATGGCCATAACCGCCTTCAAAATGGGCTTACACCGACGATTGCTCTGCACTCCTTGACCGAGGCCCCCAAAGCGATCGGGCCTTGATGAAGAAAGTCGAAGAATATTGTAAAGTCGAAGACGATGCCCTGAGAACAAAGGCCGGACAAAGCTCCAGAAAAACGGAACTCCCCGAAATTGCTCGACCAATAAACTCCGTGCCACCGAGCCCTGAACCCCGGCAACGAACCAGGCGAGACAAAAGGCGGGATTCCGCCGACAAACGATCAATGCCCTATCGAGCAAACGAAGCGATTTACAAGTCGGCAATGACGCCAAGACGAAAGCGACAAGAAATATCTGGTATGACGAACCGTCGCGGCAATAATGACCAAGGTCCAAAGACCTCCCATTTTTCAAGTGGACGTCAAAGATGATAGGGCCTCCCGACACACGGAGGCGGGGCGAACGATCTGCGAATACCACAAAGATCACGCCTTTAAACCGAGCCGCTATGCCTTTGAAGGATCATCTGGAAGAATTGGTGCGGGATGGTCGCTCTGACAATATGTTAGCAAGGGAAGGCCGACTAAAGCATTAGCCGAGGCGAGATTCACCTCGCTTGGCGTGATCCATATGATCTACGGTCTGCCACCACCGATCATCCATACGATCCAATCGCACCGGCTCCCCAAAAACATAACAAGCCAACCGGCGGTGAAGCCGACGATTGGGTTCGGCGACTCAAACCTCCTCGGAATGAAGGCCGACCACGTTGACCCTTTGGTCGTCAAACTACGCGTCGTCAATTGGCGTTGAACGATCCTCATAGACCCGAGGAGCTGAAATCTGTACTACAAAGCTTTTGTAGAACTTCGTAACGAGTCGGATCTGTCACCATCGTCCCGACCAAATGTTCGAACTTCAACGCGAATCCAGAGTATCCGTGGGAAGGTCGTTCTGCCGGTTGGGCGGGCTCAAAACAGTCGACGAAATTCTTGGTTGTAAAGCTTCCATCGCGATATAATGCCATCATAGGCATACGGTTGCAGCGTCATGAAAGGCCGTTCAAGCACCTACCATCACTTATGCACTTCCCGGACAGCGGCATTGAAGAGATCCGTGGCTCGCAGCAATCCACACGAATGTAGATTTTATACAAATTCATCTACAGACCCAACTTGTGGGACCCGATGCTTGTACTGGAACTTCATTTTAATGAAAACGGATTTTGTTTGCCTGACCTTCAACCCAATTTGGGCCGAATAAGCATCCGGATTCGGAGCGCCCTTCGTGGATATCACGATTGGCCAAAATAAGTCTCCGGATTCGGAGCGCCCTTTCGGTGCACGTCACCTGGGACCGAATAAGCCTCCGAATTCGGAGCGCCCTTCATGGATATCATGATTGGCCAAAATAAGTCTCCGGATTCGGAGCGCCCTTTCGATGTACGTCATCTGGGGCCGAATAAGTCTCCGGATTCGGAGCGCCCTTCGCGCGTCACTGGGCGAATAAGCCTCCGGACCGAACGCCGTGGATATCACGATTGGCCAAAATAAGTCTCCGGATTCGAGCGCCCTTTCTGCGTCACCGTAGAATAAGCCTCCGGTCGGGCGCCCTTCATGGATATCATGATTGGCCAAAATAAGTCTTCGGATTCGGAGCGCCCTTTCGATGTACGTCATCTGGGGCCGAATAAGTCTCCGGATTCGGAGCGCCCTTTCGGTGCACGTCATCTGGGGCCGAATAAGTCTCCGGATTCGGAGCGCCCTTTTGTCGTCACTGGGCGGAATAAGCCTCCGGTCGGGCGCCGCCGTGGATATCACGATTGGCCAAAATAAGTCTCCGGATTCGGAGCGCCCTTTCGATGCAGGTCATCTGGGGCCGAATAAGCCTCCGAATTCGGAGCGCCCTTCATGGATATCATGATTGGCCAAAATAAGTCTCCGGATTCGGAGCGCCCTTTCGATGCAGGCCATCTGGGGCCGAATAAGCCTCCGAATTCGGAGCGCCCTTCATGGATATCATGATTGGCCAAAATAAGTCTCCGGATTCGGAGCGCCCTTTCGGTGCACGTCACCTGGGGCCGAATAAGCCTCCGAATTCGGAGCGCCCTTCGTGGATATAACGATTGGCCAAAATAAGTCTCCAGTTGGCGCCGCTTTTGATGGGCGTCATCGGGGCGAATAAGCCTCCGCGGGCGCGCCCTTCGTGGATATCACGATTGGCCAAAACAAGTCTCCGGATTTGGAGCGCCCTTTCGGTGCACGTCACCTGGGGCCGAATAAGCCTCCGAATTCGGAGCGCCCTTCTTCGATATCACGATTGGCCACAATAAGTCTCCGGATTCGGAGCGCCCTTTCGGTGCAGGTCACCTTGGGCCGAATAAGTCTCTGAATTCGGAACTTCTTTTGGTACACGACACCTTCCGGCCTAATGAGGGTCGAATGCTTCTCCCGACCGGCCAAAACAAGTCTCCTGATACGGAGTCCGTTTTAATCAACTAAGCCAGAATCACTAACGTGACTTCCCGGACAACATGCCTTAGCCGGCCCGGGAATACAACAATTGTCAAACTCCCAATCCACCTAAGGCAGGGGCCGACCCTGCATCTGAGGAAAATGTTTAAGCCACATGATTCGATGGCAAGCTAACAGCAAACTATTAAAGCATATGAAGTAGCATACAGGAAAAATGTTTAAGCCACAACAGTTCTGATGGCAAGCTAACAGCAAACTATTAAAGCATATGAAGTAAAACACATGAAATAACACTTTTTATTTAATGACACTTGTTATTCGATTAAAAAGTTGTACATCGACGCAACTGCGTTCGAACATTACAATATCTATTTCTAACTTCTAAGACAAACGAATCCATCGATCCAAGGTCACATAGACGCCATCGACATACTCCGCGCCCGAATCGCAATCCCCCCGGGCCTCTGACACCATCGACAATGTCAAGGCCAAGATCCAAGACAAGGAAGGTTTTGGGGAGCGGTCGCTGTATCTCCTTTCGGGACGATCTGCTTCAGCGACTTGGAGACTAACGAGTTTCCAGTTCCTCCTTTCACCAGTCCACCTCCCACACCGGAGAATCCTCCGCCGCAAACCAACGGAACGCCAAGTTCGGCCGGAAGTTGAGCCCCTACAACTATCATCACGTTCTGACAACAAGAACTCTCGATCTGCATTATCCCATACAATAGCCGCTGGGGAACTAAATAGGTTTGATCGCATAAGGGCCTTGTCGTTTTTATTCTCAGTAATGGCCCCGATCTCGAGGCCCAAATCTCGAAGTAATTCTTATCAGCGTTAAACCCCACGAGACAGGCGTCGATCAACATTCTCCATGACTTAGTTAAACCAACGGTTGACTAAAACGCGCAAGGGCTAGAACCATCTATCCCAATCGGCTAGACATGCGGCATTTGTGCCGTCTTGCAAACAAAAACAAGAATGCCGATACCCCTCCGTTCCCTGGCTTATGGCTTACCCAAATTTTAAACACGCAATGGTTTAATTCTAAATCAAACGGCCATTACATGGAGGCCGATCAAGCCAGACAATCGGCGCATCGAATTAAAACGCCGAGTCCGATTGGTGTATTTACGTCTAGCCAAACATTTATGCAATAAAATTAAACACGCGTACGCCGAATGCGGGAGAGAATTTGATATTTCCCATAAAGCATCTTTTATTAAACATCAAGAAATTACATAATTACGAACGCGACCAGCGTCCGAACCATACAACAAATACAAATTACACGGCATCACCCTCATCCTCACTCTTTTCAACCTCAAAAGCAGAAAACGGAAAGTCCTTCTTGCGGTAGCGAGGCGACGCCGCATCAATTCCTGCCAGGCGAAGAGATTCGGCAACTTGAGTTGCCCTGATCCAACCGTGCCTAAACCCACGATTTTCACATCGGCAAACCTCTTAATGAGCTTTTCCTTGGTCTTTGAATTCCAACCGCCTTCGTGAAAACCTTTTCATAGGACCTCCCTTATGCGGACTCCAAGGCGAACATACTCGCCAGTATCCCGATCGGCAATGGCGGTAACTTATAAGCCGACTGGTAACCCTCTCTTCAACGATTGGGTTTACGCCTGTCATTTGCTGGTGCCTTGATCGTCCCTAACTCACGTTCGGCCGCTCGAGCCTCCAAACTCCGGATCGCTCTTCCTTTTCCGCCATTTCTCGGGCGGTCTGCAATCGCATCGAAGCCGTATAGAGCCCTTTCACCGCCCATGTATACCCTCGCGAAACACCCGTAGTCTGACGACCAATCATCATTCTTGAACCGGGAGGAAATATTTGTCGGCGAACTCGACCGCCACATCTGGATCTCGCCGCGATCGAATCCGCTTCCGTCATGGGCTTATTCTTCACGAACAACGCAAAACTCAGCAGACGCGAGTCGCGTCGATTTCCTTTTCATGGGCGTGTGGCAACCTTCCTTGAGACTGCCTGTCTCGTCTGGGCGACCTGCTTCGACGTCGAGGAGATCGACGCCCCTCTCTACTCATAGAGCTCTTGCTCCCCGCGCACAAGGGCGCGCCTCGATGTTCACTCCGACTCATATCGCCACCCAGCTCAGCCAATGTCTTCGCTTCCCCTTTGCTGTTAAAAAAACGTTTGTTCGACATTCGCTGTCGACTTCCCTTCGAGTTCGAACACGATTACCAGACTCTTTAAAGTCATCGCCGAACCACGGTACCTACGACTCTTTAAACACTCGCAACGCGATCGGCGAGTTCATTAATTACAAACCCAATCGCCCGGCGAATGGGATGGCGAAGCGGTGGTCGGTTCAACGCTCGCGAGTTGCGAGCTAGGCGATTCATCAATCTATTCGGCTCGAGTGCCCGATCGGCCGAGATCGATGGCGATGAAATTGCAAATGCCGATTTTGATAGGATCGATTGAGTCCTACCAAAATTGTTCGGCCAGTATCGGTAAACGGCTTGAATTGAATCCAAAGCGCCCTTATCATGAGCCCAGGGCAAGGCGATTCATCCATCTATTCGCCCGAGTGCCCGATCGGCCCGAGATCGATGGCGATGAAATTGCAAATGCCGATTTTGATAGGATACGTATTGAGTCCTACCAAAATTGTTCGGCCAGGGTATCCAGCCGGCTTGCGAATTGAATCCAAAGCGCCCTTATCATGAGCCCACTGGGGTAAGCGCAGATTCATCAATCTATTCGACTCGAGTGCCCAGTCGGCCCAAGATCGGTAGGCAGTGAAATTGCAAATGCTGATTTTGATAGGATACGTATTGAAACTGCAAGAACCCGGTTCTTGCGGATATATATTAAACAAACGATATTGCATGTACGGCTTGTTCAGAAGAGTTCTAGATAAAAATCACCAATGCCACAGTAAAATTTATCCATTCAGACCCAGTACCCCAACCGGCACACAAAAGGCAATTCTTTTCACGAACCCCCTGGGGTACGGGCAGGCTCACCGATTAGGGTTTCCCCACAATACATGCAATTCCATTTTACCAAATGCATTGACAAAACATAGAACTCTTTCATTAAAATTAAGCATAGAACCGTCTCATACAAAGTGTGTGGTGGCAGCAAAAATTAATACGTATTGAAATTACAAGGCAATTTTCATTAATAAATTGCGCGCAGATGCTAACAATTTATACATGAAAACTACCAACGCACTATCCAAAAGAAGAAAAACAACAAAGACAAAAAAAACGACGCCGCGATTAAGCGGCTCCCAGATCACTTTCGTCGGATTCGGGCTCAACATCCACCGCTCATAAGGAATTGGCAAATCCAATGTAACCTCGGCGTGACAAGGGCTTTGAGCCACCCATGCTTGAACGCGATTCTCAAATTTGGCCACTTCTTCAACATACTCCGACAAAGCGGCGCCCCTCCCTGCCTCAAAGGCCTCCGATTCGGCTTTCTCATGGTCGCCTTAAGCTCGTCTAATTGAGCCTCCGCTTGACAAGTGCTTTACAGGAAAGCTTGGCGATTCCTCGCTCATATTTGCCCCGCCAAGATCAACACGAAGGCGTTGGCGACTCGAACCCTCTCTTTCTCGCTTGCAAGGCTCTCCATTTCGACTCTCATAATTTCGAATTCGCCCTACTTCTCGACCTGTGACTCTGTTTGCAAATGGTCAATTCTCGAAAACATCACGCGGCGCGGCCCAAGTCGGCGACCCTTCCGATCGTCTGCAAAACAATTCGGTGTAATTAGACGCCATAAACAAACAACAAGGAAATGAAGTGACCTACGAAGTGCGATTGAGCGGTTAGAACGCGACCATGACATCGAGCAGCGCAGAAAACTTCTTTGTCACGGCAGAGAAATTGAAGCCGCCAGCTAAGAGCGAGTCGGATCCTCGGTCAAGCATCGGATAAAATCGGCGTGCCTGATCTTGGTGAATAACGAAACGGAGCCACCACGGTTCTTCAAGTCGAGCCGTTTACTACGGGGCGGCTTCGAAGTCGCTTCTCCTTCATCGCGTTTTGGCCTTGCTCAAAATTATTGTCCTCGATCGGCGTTCTCCACCTCCTTTTCGCCAGCGGACATGGCAACCTCAACCGTGCCCTCAGAAACGACTACGAATGGCTTGATTAAGCTAGGATTAGATTCGGCACATTCAGCCTTCTGTCTGGCGGCCAAGCGCTCGGCATTTCTTTTGCGTGCCATCTGCGTTAAGCTCTCCTTCGCCATATCCTCAGAAAAATCGCCGGGTAGATCCCCCAAGTTCACGAAAATATCCCCAGAGAAATCTGCTCGTCCTGAGGTGGATAGTTGAGGGGCCTCGGATCGAAGCGTCGCCTCGCCCTCGACCGACCAGCCAGATCCTCCAGTCGGATCGGCAATCACTTCTACGGTCTGCTCGGCGTCTTCCCCCGAATCAGAAGCTGCGAGACCGATCTGTCGAAAGATAAGGCCGAGAGCTGTTGATCGCCCAATGGAATCGGAATGTTATCTGCAGCCGAAAAAGTGGTGTAAGTGGGTTCGTACCGAAGGAGGATATGGGTGGCCCTCCTGTTTTTTATGCGTTTGGGCGGCGAAATCGTCAATGCGATCTCAATTTCCCTAAGAAGCTGCGTCGTCAACCGAATTCAAAATTTTCTTCAACCTATTACTGCGAGAAGATAAGCGATCTAAGAAAAAAGCGAATAAGGAATAGGCCAACAAACATAAGACATTGCATGTCAACCTGGTTCACCCTTATGCCTGGGAATAGGGTCCAGGCGATCCTCCCCCTCGGCGAACTCCCAATTACCTCGGACGTCGACCATCACGTCGTCAACTCGCTACACGGTGGCAAGCATAGTCACTAAATGATGGTCAGTATCTTTGGCCCTGAGAAAATATCGCCCCAGCCGACCAGAGGATTTGGCTAAGGCGTAACAATGCCGAATGGCCGGAATCCCAAGGTTAATACTAAGGCGTTGATTCAACTCCACAACCCCCATGATGATTCGAAAGAAATTTACATTGGGTTGAGAAGGGATCAAACCCCAATAGCCCAGAACCTCCCTAAGAAGTGGGTGTAAGGGGAAGCGAACTCCGCCCTCCGCAATGGACAAAAGAGGGAATACAACCGTGTTTTGATCTTCCCTCTCCATGTCTAGAGCGTTGTCCGTGACGAGGGACAGATGAACGTCGTCAGGAATAGAAAAATGCTTCCGGAAACCAGAGATACGATCCTCGGAGAGGAGGTCTTTCAAGTGTTTTGCCATTCTAGCGGAACCAAGTATTCGCCGAGGCTGAAAATAGCAAATAGAAAATAGGTTTACAATGAAGGGAGAAGAAGACTTACGAAAAACGGATGAGACAAAGGAAGGCAGGAAGAGGTTGCGACGCGAGCCACGAGAGGATATGCAGACGATCCAAAAAGCTCGAGAGACCAAGCGAAATATGAATTGAAAGGACCAAAGTTTCAAATCACAATAAATCTTTGAGATATCTGAATAGAGCGGAAAGTGTAATGATGAGCAAAAAAGGCGTCGCCTCTTGACGTATTGGGACACTAAGGCGCCCGATGATAAACTTTTAATTCGAGCCAAACTCGCCGATTTAAGCGCCGGTTAAATAGGGGGTTCGAACAATTGTGGTAGCGAATATTCAGAAAGGTAGAGGAGTAATGACTCGGCCTCTAGGCGTAAGCGGGCAAAAATCTCGAAGGGGTGATCGGCGAATCGATGACTAGGCGAATAGGATAGAACCCTATGTAGAGTGTAAGGAAAGGTAATGATTGAAAAAGTAGGCCCGGGTCCCGAGGATCAGAAGAGACGAGTATAAATACAATGTTAGTGGATCAGAAAAGGTATGTAAGAAACACTTCTATAAACTTAGTAAGCAAGCTTTCTGGAGGAGAACTAACTTGTCCGTCGGAGTGCTAATTCCGGCACCCCCGACCGGAGTTTGTATTTTTGCAGGTGACTAGCAGAGGATCGTTGGCGTCTTCCAGGATCTGAAGAGTATTTCCAAACCACATTCACCACAATATGAATTCCTTGAAAAATTTCAACACATATGATTATTATCTTTCATAATAATACTTGAATGCATTAAGAACAAGTATAAAAAAAAATTCTTGAAAAATTCAACACATATGATTATAATCAAAATATTAAACTTTAATATAATATAATAAAAAAAAAGACATTTAATTCCTTGAAAATTTCAACACATATGATTATTATCAAAATATTAAACTTTAATATAATATAAAAAAGAAAAAAAAAAGAGACATTTAAAAAGGGGGTTTTTAACCTCCAAGGCTTGTGTGAGCTTTAATATCCCAATCTAAATTTTTTAAATTTTTTATTAAAAAAAAAACACAAATTTCATTAATTATTCAAATAGTTTAACACGAATTCTGAAAATAAAAATTTATAAACAGCTAAAACTCAAAAATATCTTTAAATTTAAAAAATACAAAAAAAACCCAATCAATTTTAATTACATTATGATTTCTTAAATTTTTTTTAAAGAAATGAAACTCACTCAATTTTAATTACATTATGATTTCTTAAAATCACAATTCATGTAACACTTTGGCTTCGTTTGGAATGTAGGTTGATTTTTTAACTTTTTAACTATTTTAGTCTAGGGCAGAAAGCCTTATTTGAGATAAATTTTTAAATTTTTTTGATTTTTTTGAAAAAAAAAAAATGATTATGGATTAGATGTGATATTTTATCTTATTAGGCTAAATAGTCTATTTTATTTTTTTGTAACTAAAAAACCAAAAAATTAAAAAACTTTACATGCCAAACGAAGACTTCATACTAATCTTATTTTTAAAGATTATTTAAAAAATACAAATCGAAGACAAAAAAATTTGTCATACATTTTATATTAAAATGTATATTTTGTCATTAATTAATTACATATCTAAACACTATGTATATTAAATGGAGTCAAAGTATTATACATTTAGGGTTCATTTGAAAAGAAAAAGCTTGGGATTTTTTTGTTATTTTAGTCACAAAAAAATAAAATAGGCTTTTTAATCTAATAAAACAAATCATTACATCTAACTCATAATTATTAGTACATTTTTTATCTCACAAAAGTTTAAAAAATTAAAAAGTCTATTCTAAACGAGACTTTTTAGCTCCAAGCTAAAATAATTAAAAAATAAAAAAGTTAACCCACTTTCAAACGAACCATTAGAATTTTTCTTGTTGGAAAAACTAAATAAGCCTTTTAGCCCCAGGCCTCCGTTTGGAAAGTTGGAGGGTTGGGCTTTTTTGGTTAAAATAATCAAAAAAAATAAAATAGCTTTTTGTCACGACCCGCTTTTTCATACTCAAAGGTTAAGTATCGTGATGGCCAGTAACTAAAGTTATCTCAGGCCAATTCTTGAACAAACAAATAAACGCGAGCGGAAATAATATTTTAATGAGGGTACCGAAATAATCATCGGAGTTTCTATTTTTATTACAAAATTTGTTGACTAAAAATGACGATATTTACATATAAAAATATCATAAAAGTGTTGTGTGTGTCTATTCCGCAGCCCCGCATCTAAGACTTTCCAAAAGTTATTTATGAATTGCATTGTTTCCTGAAAATTGGTAAACAGCTATAAGCATATGGCAGAGTGAGAAATATTATACCAAAAGTATAAGGGACACAAAATAACCATGGATAGTTATATAACTAAAATATTTTAAGATAACTTAGTTTGAACAAATAATCATTTAAGTAGCAAAATTGAGATTATATAAATAAATAACCATAACCACGGTACCGAACAGAACAGAACAGATGTCACAGGAGTGACGGTCAGAACAGAGGTACGGATTCAAGAGATGGCTCGTACAGATTATAGAGGTGACTCCCACAATAGTGTAGTACTTATCTCCGCACAGCACTTTGTACTACACCAAAAATCAGAGGGTCAATGGATCCATGACAGACAGAAGGCCACAAGGTGACCAAACAAGGACCAATGGTTATTTAAGTCTCCAAGACATGGAACTCCCGTGGTGGTACTTACAAAACATAATTGTTTATAAAATCATTGTCAAATATTCTTTAAAATATAAACAAACATATTTATAGGTTTCATTTTAGCAAATAGGGGTCAGAAATTAATCCACGTAACTGAAATATTAATATAATTTATAATAATTTATAAAACATAGCTTGTATAAAATAAAAATGGTAAGCCAAAACATACATAAAAAAAATATTATAGTAACTCAAAATATAATATAACTCATCTTAACTTTAATACCTTACTCTTTCTTTCCACTACCAAAGACCTTCTTAGCTTCCATTATTTTCTTTCCCTTTCTTCATTTCCGTTTTCCTTCTTTTCCTTTCTTTCTCTCTTCTTTTACTTTTCTTTCCACCCAAGTGAATCACCTCCTCTCTATCTATGGGAGGTAAGCACGTCTGCTGGCCACGCGTATCTTGCCCAGATTCAATTAGATTTATATTTATTTTTAATAAATATTTAAGATAATTATATTTTGGTTCATTTTTTTAATATAATTATATAAATAAATTAATTTCTAATTAAATTACACTCTATCGTATATCAACAATAAAATTAACTATTTATTTTACTACCACACCCATTATTATTATTATTTATTTAATAATATATTATCACATATAACCATAATACTAGGGCTGGGCATAGGGTCATCCGACCCGCCCAAACCGCCCTACCCGAACCGAAACGCACGCATGTGGGTGGTTTCGCAAACACATTAGGGTAGGGTGCGGTTTGGATTTTATATAAATTTCGGATTGTGGGCGGGTTGCAGGTTTGAACCGCATCCGCCCAACCCGCCCGTATTAATTAATTAATTAATTAATTAAATTTTTTTTTTCAAATCTAATCTAAACCGTCCATCTTTCTCTCACTCACCATCTCACTCCTATACTAAAAGAAAAAAAAAACCCTAATAATAATCTAATCGGCTCCTCCCTCCCTCACACTCACTCTCTCTCAGTCTCATCTCACTCACTGTCTCTGTTTTTCTCACTCTTTTCTCATTTCTACACACACCGATCGATCACTCTCTTTCTCACAGCCGATCTACTTCATCACACAGCCGATCTACTTCATTTACAGGTGAACTCTCTCTCTCAATCTCTGTCTCTCTCTTTCTCGATCGTTTATTTCTTGTGGATGAACAACTTCACTGATTTTTTTCATTTCTGATTTTTTTTCATCTCCGATCTAGCATCGCACATCCGATCTGCTTCACAGGTGAACTCTGATTTTTTTCATCATCCCACAGCTGATCTACTTCACAGGTGAGCTCTCTCTCTCAATCTCTGTCTCTTTCTCTCCCGATCGTTGATTTTTTGTGGATGAACAGATATGATTTTTTTCATCTCTGATTTTTTATTTTTGTTGTGGGATCTGATTTTTTGTTGTAGGATTTGATTTTTTGTAGACCAAAATAGATCTGATGGGATCTGATTTTTTGCAATACCTCTTGAACTTATCTCTTGGATTATTTTGCCCCTATTACTCTTTATTACATGTTGATTGTGGTTTTAGTTTGATGAAAACCCCAAAACAAGTAATTGTTACTGCAAATAAGAATATGCTTGCTGGAATAAATGATGTATGCAATCAACATACAAATTGACCATTTTGGTACCTTTTAATATGGTCCCTTCACGTCCATCTTTCTTAGATCACTGCTTTGGAACACGTTGTGAAGGAGCATACTCAACAATAGTTTTAAATTGAGTACCTAGTGAAGGAAAACAAAACATTGTATTTGGTGGAACAAAATGAAACAGAGAGTACCCAATTAAATTTTTTCATGTCACATTACAGCTCTAAATTCTTTTTTATCAAAATTGTATTATTATTATTATTATTATTATTATTATTATTATTAGCTTCTAGTAGTGGAAAAAGGAAGTTTCACTACCCTATCCACATAGGAAATCTTGGATTAACATTCCGAGGAACAAGATTTGATGAAAATTTGATGAAAGAATTAGAGTAGCTTTTATAACCAAGTGACAGTAAATATGGAAAAAATAGGTGTGTAAACTTTTACTTTTATCATAAATAATGAATTGCATTAACTAAAGGGTCATAGCATAAGTGAGTAATCCTTTGGCCACCAAATCTCATTTAAGGAGAGGCTTAACAATTAACCAATGACTAAAAAAATAAAAATCATGAATTGCATTCTGTTATCATTAAGCCTTCCTCTTACTCACAATCTCAATAGGCTATAACTTATGTTTTAAAACATTTGGAAGTCTCTTGGTCCTCTTCCCAGCAGTAAGGAATAATGAAGGTCAACTTGATGATAAATAGCTTTGGTTCAATTATAGTGAATTACATTTTTATAGTATTTAGAACAAAATATGAAAACCTTGTTCTGAATTACAAATCAATTTTATTTATTTATTTATTTATGTTTTTACCATATTGTATTGCAAAACAATGTAGTATTATATTAGCAAGTTGACAATGAAAAAAGTTTCATAAGTTGGCATATGATTATAGAATCTGGGTAAACTATAATTGTCATAACAATGTACTATAATTGTCATAATTGATTATAGAATATGTTTGTTCTATTTGTTTATTTAATGTCTATAAAATTGATTCTGTGATTGTATTTTTGTAATCCAGTTTAAATGGAGGATAGTATTCAATCTCCCGCAATCAATCTTGTACCTCCGGAATCCTCTAATTCTCAAATGAATCTTCTCTTAGTTGAACCCAAACCTGAACTTGAACCTAAGCCTCCTAGACCCCCAAAGAGAAAGAGTGAGAGTGGAGAGGGGAGAGCACCATCCACAGTTTGGGATCATTTTGACAAGGTTGTAGGGACCGATGGGAAGCGTAGAGCCATATGTAAATATTGTAAGAAAGAGTATATGGCTGACTCTAGAACTCATGGGACTAGTAATTTGAGGAGTCATACACCCAATTGTAAAGAATATCCAAATAGGGATACAGATGGTCAACAAACACTAAATCTTAAACCGAAGCAAAATGAAGAGGGTGTTGAGGTTATAGCAACAATTTTTAATTTTGATACTTGTAAAAGGGCTCTTGCGGAGATGGTGGTCATTGATGAGTTGCCATTTAGATTTGTGAAGGGTGTTGGGTTTAGAAGATTTTGTAATGTCATGCAACCCAAATTCACACCAATTCCCTCTCGTCAAACCATATCTAGAGAAGTGCTCAATATATTCAAGAATGAAAGGGATAAGTTAAAGAAGGCCATGAAGGGTCGTAGAATTTGCTTTACTACGGACACTTGGACATCTATTCAGAATTTTATGTTACATGTGTTTGACTGCTCATTTCATTGATGATAATTAGAAACTTCAAAAAAGAATCATATATTTTCAACAAGTTGAGGATCACAAAGGAGAAACATTGGGTCGAAAAATTGAGTCGTGTTTAATTGAGTGGAACATTGATAGGATATTCACCTTAACAGTTGATAATGCTAGTTCAAATAATCTTACCATTCAATAGTTGAAAACGATAACCAAAGATTGGAAGGGGATCATTTTGCAACATGAGTTTATTCATATGCGTTGTTGTGCACATATTCTTAATCTTGTTGTGAGTGATGGGTTGAAAGAAATGAATGATTCTATTGCCAACATTAGACTTGCGGTGAGATATGTGAGGTCTTTTCCTCATAGGCATGATGTTTTGAAGAAGTGTGCGGCCACACTCAAACTTGATTCAAAAGCTCTTGTATGCCTAGATGTACCAACTAGGTGGAACTTTACCTATTTGATGTTAGAGGCCGCCGAAAAGTATGAGAAGGCTTTTAACCGATTGAAGTTAGTGGATTCCAACTTTGAACCTTATTTTATGGATGTTGATGGTGGCATAAGAAGAAGTCCGAATGAGTTGGATTGGAAAAAGTGTAGAATTTTTTTGAGGTTTCTAAAATTATTTTATGTTGCAACCAAGAAATTTTCGGGGTCTCTCTTTGTTACTTCCAATGCTTTTTACAAAGAGATGTTTGTTATTAAAAGCAAAATTAACTAATTAATTTTGGAGGAGAATGATACTTTGAGCACAATGGCAAAGACTATGAAGCTAAAGTTTAGCAAGTATTGGGGAGATGGAAGCAAAATCAATTTGTTGTTGTATGTTGCAGTGGTTCTTGATCCTACCAAAAAAATGACATACTTGAAGTTTTGTTTTTCCAATTTATTTCTTGGAGATAATAGGAAAGTGGAAGAGATGGTAGACAAGGTTAAGAGTTGCTTAAGTCGTTTGTATAGCTATTATGTCACACTTTATCCTTCAAACGAGAAACTTCCAAGTGTGAGTGAAGTTGTGAATATGGTGGAAGATGATGATGATGATGATCCATATTCTTTAGTTGCCTCTCAATTTAATTCCTATTTGGAGGGGCGATGCACTAGTGGATCTAAGTCGGAATTGGAACAATATTTATCCGAGGTTGAACATTTTGCAAAGAATCAAACATTTGAGATTTTGGATTATTGGAAGTTGAATGCAACCAAATATAGGGTGTTATCACAACTTGCTAGGGATGTGTTGGCCATGCCTATTTCTACCGTTGCATCGGAGTCGGCTTTTAGTACGGGAGGGCGTATTCTTAACCCATTTCGTAGTTCACTCTCGCCTTCTATGGTTGAAGCTCTTGTATGTACTCAAAATTGGTTTCGAAGCAACCTTCCAATTTCTCTTCGAAAGGCGATGAATGATGTGGAAGAATTTGAGTAATATGACTTGGGTAAATGAGAACTTATTTGTCTTTATTTTAATTTGTATTATTATTCATTTTCTAATGTAAGTTTTATTAATCTTCTCTTCTTGACTTCTAATTAGGTACTTTGGAGTAAAGCTCATCTTCAACTTCAACCTATAATGTTGATGCTATAATTGATGTCTAATATCCATTTGCTCATTGGTAATTTTTTCATATCAACACATTTTCTTACTATATTGAGATGCAATATATAGACATTTGTTTATTTTTTCATTTCTTACTATCTATAATTGAAGATTAAAGTTTATATTTTTTTCAATTTGTTTGTGTAAGGTTCATCAACCAAATGCATGGATTTAGAATTGAAATTTGCGAAAGTTGAATTGGATGTGATTCATGAAGATGAAGTTTGATATCTTAGAAGTGTTTTAATTTTATTTCATGGGTTTGTATTGAATGAAGTTTAAGTTTGACAACAAATTTTTTTTTTTTTTTTTAATTGCGTTTTGATTTTGGAAGAATGTAACTTAATGAAATTTTTTTTTTTTTTTTTTTTTTTGCATTTTGGATGAATGTAAGTTAATGAAGAATTATTCTTTTTTTTTTTTTTTTTTTGGAGGCTAGGAATGATGAATGTTGAATTTTTAATGTAGGATTTTCTTATTTGAATTATGAATGATAAATGTAGGATAGGATGAATGCAAGTTAATGATAGAATGTAGATTTTGAATGATTTGTTCAAGTTACGAATTGAATTTGTTGTGTTTTTTTATTTTATAAGTTTTAGTTTATTAATTATTAATGTTGGAGTATTTTAGAAAATATGAGGAAAAAGGTTCAAAATAAAGATTGAGTAAATAGGAGAAAAAAAAGGTTTAAAAATAATTTTTCGGAAAAAAATTCAATCCGCAAACCGCCCGCACAACCGCGAATCCTATTCGCACAAACTGCAAATCATTATGGCGGTTCTTGAGTTGATTTTTTCCCAACTCAAGATAGATGCGGGTCCAAACCGAACCGCAAACCGTCCTAAATCGAACCGCGAACACCCCTACATAATACTAGTATAAAATTTAAGGGACAATTTAAATTTTCGAGTTGTTAAATTTTTTAATCAAATAAGATAAAACATCACATCTAACCCATAATCATTATATTCTTTCTCTCACAAAAAGTCAAAAAAGTTAAAAAATTATTTTCAAACGAGACTTTTTAACTCTAAAATAAAATAGCCAAAAAATCAAAAGCCAAAAAACAAATCCACTTCCCAAACAACCCAAAACGGACTATGCTTTTAACCATGCATATTTTTTTAGATGAATCAGCAAATATGAACATCTATTATAATTTTAAGTACAACTACAATATTACCTAGAACTCATTTTATACAAATGTAAGATAAAAGACATTTAGATTCAACATATACATATACTTTCATGAATTTGTTTATTAGAAATTATTAAGAGCTCTAGGGTTAAGGTCCTAAATGCAGTTTTAATGATGTAAAAATTAAAAAAAAAAAAAAAAAAGAAGATTAAAACGTCATATCATATGAAATTCACCACAAATTAAAACTTTTGAAACTTACCAATTAGACCTCCCAATCTTTTTTGATTTGCTTATAGGAATGTTAGGTGTGTCTTTCAATCAATGTGTCATAGTCATTGGTACACATGGCAAAGAAATGCTTAACAGTTAACTCACGAGGATTTCATTTTGGCCAGTTTGATTCATACAATATGAGAGTTTTTTTTTTTTTTTAAAGAAAATAGAATAAATAGAGTGTTGATTGTACTTTGTTCATGCAAAATAACAAATTGGAAAGAAAAAAAAAAATCGGAATTATATCATGAATTGGATTTAGTAATCATTAAAATTGTTAGAAAAGAAGAATTTTGTTTATTAAATTTCGTATATTATCTTGGCATTATATTAGTGTTTGTTGGAAGGCTCGACTAAGATGTTATACCATTACCCAATATTGTGCCACAAAATATAAAAAATTGAACATAAAATATCACAAATCTTATTTTTATATTAATCAATTTATCACAAAAAAACATAAAATAGCTCAAGAATTGAGAAATTTTGTACAATACTATAAGAAATCAAAATGTAGATAATCGGTAAAAAGTTGAATCTTTGAGAAGTGGCTAAAATAGCCAAAAAGTCAAAATGCCAACTAAAACACATCACATCACCTCTCTACTTTTCTGCACACCTTTTCGTAAAAAGTCAAAAAGTTACTAAAATAGTCTGTTCCCAAACCAAGCCTTATTACAATCAATGAGATCATGATATTCTCAAATCCTAGAGACAAAATCATCTATGGTAGAAAGAGTCAATTGTGAGAATAATTTTGGATCATTGCTCCATTGTGATTGCAATTGCGATCGAGGAGGATTGAGATCTTCGCCATTCAAGATCAAAATCACTATCGTTGCATTGAGAAAGAATTATGTAATTGTAAAGAGAGAGAGAGAACTGATTGTGAGATCAATGTCTATCTCAATATGTATAATTCTTGCTACTCCATTATTTGACGATTACAATTTGATATAGTCGTTAGCAATTGTGCAAAAATGATATTAGCGTAAATACAATAATATTGTCAAAATTTGATATATTGATTCTATAAACAAGTTAAATTATAAGTTTGACATTACTATTATTTTAGCAATAATCAGTAAAGAATTGAAATGAGAAAAAAATTAAGTTAGAGTTTTGCTTCAAAGAATTTGATTTCTACATTAGCAATTTACCAATTTACCTTGGATGATGAAGCACAACATCAACTGATCTGGTAATCGGATGGTAAGGATTTAATTCCACGTATATACGTCAATTTTGTTAACACAAGTTTAATTTAAGAACTTGACTAAAAGTTAATTTTTGACTTTTAATTTATTTTGAATCATAGCACTTATTTATTTATTTTTATATTTAAAAAAGAACTAAAAATAAATTAAAATTTTAATTTTTAAACAATTTCTCAAAACAATCCATAATATTTCTATGTAACAAAAATAAATAAATAAATAAATAATTCCTCTCATTTTGGTCCCACAATCTATCTTCCAAAAAGTAAAAGAAAGCGACACTCACTATTCCTTCCCATGAAACCGGGCTGACTCATCATCAGTCCTTCATAAAGACAAAAAACAATATCAACACTTATCAATTAAACCTTATTAAATAAAATAATAATAATGAGAAATATTTTTTAAATAATGCTATATGCATCAATTAATATAATAATTAGTGTACTAACAGATAATGTAACATAATTTTAAAAATTTTGAGTATTTGTAATTTGTATAATAGATAGAGTGAGTAATAATGTCATAACATATGTTGATACACTAATTGATACATGTAGCTTCACCGATATTTGTTATTTACTTTCTTAATGTTATGTTTGATTAATGGATTTGTTTAGAAATTTAGAAATGAAAAGAAAAAAAAAAGTGAAATAAAAATGAAATATAATTATATACACATTTTACATAGTTTTTTTTTCTCTTTTTCTTTCCAAATTTTTATCAAAATTTATGAATCAAACACAGTTTAAATTTAATAAAAATATATTTAGTTCCATGAATTTGATATAAATTATACTAATTTCCTTTTCAATAAGATTAAAGCCATCAAATAATGAGTAAACATGTAAATAAACAAAAGTAAATACATATGCTAGTATAAATAACACGATAATATTATTTTTTTATTCATATAACTTATATAACTTACGAATTATTGATGAAAAAAATTTAAGTATTATATGAATTAAATTATTGAGAAAAATTAATATAATTTCAAGAAAAATAAGTTTAATTTACCCAAAATAAATAAATAAACTAATTTATCAAAATTTTAAAAATAAAAAAAAGAATAATCTCCCTTTATATCAGTAGTCCATCTCTGTCGGTTGACACTCAACACCACCTTCACTTCACTTCACTGTCATGGCTTCACTTCCCTGCAAATCTCTCTTCTTGTCACTATTCTTCTTCTTCTTCATTACAATCCAAACCTTAGCTGTTTCAGCTGATGAGACGGTCAAAACATACATATTCCGAATCGACAGATTCGCTAAACCGTCCATCTTCCCAACTCACTACCACTGGTACACCACCGAGTTCACCGACCCAACCACCATCCTCCACGTATACGACACCGTTTTCCATGGCTTCTCTGCTTCTCTCACTCCAGCTCAAGCCGCTTCAGTCCTCCAACACCCTTCCGTCCTCGCTTCCTTCGAGGATCGCCGGAGACACCTCCACACAACTCGCTCGCCGCAGTTTCTCGGCCTGAGAAACCAGCACGGTCTCTGGTCCGACTCCGACTACGGCTCCGACGTCATCATTGGATTATTCGATACCGGAATTTGGCCGGAGCGCCGGAGTTTCTCGGACTTGAATCTCGGCCCGGTTCCGAGTCGGTGGAAAGGGGTTTGTCAAACCGGAACGAAATTCACTTCGAAGAATTGTAACAAGAAGATCGTCGGAGCTCGATTCTTCTCCAAAGGCCATGGGGCGTTCGTCGGCGGAATCAACAAGACGGTTGAGTTCATGTCGCCGAGAGACGCCGACGGGCATGGGACCCACACGGCGTCGACAGCCGCCGGGAGACACTCGTTTCAGGCGAGTATGTCTGGGTATGCTGCGGGAATAGCCAAAGGAGTTGCTCCGAAAGCTCGATTGGCTGTGTATAAAGTTTGCTGGAAAGACTCTGGTTGCTTCGATTCCGATATCCTCGCCGCCTTCGACGCCGCCGTGAACGACGGCGTCGATGTGATTTCGATATCAATCGGGGGCGGCGATGGGATTTCTTCCCCCTACTATCTCGACCCAATTGCCATCGGAGCTTATGGAGCTGTTTCGAGAGGAGTTTTCGTGTCTGCATCAGCGGGAAACGATGGGCCTAATGGAATGTCGGTGACGAACCTCGCTCCGTGGTTGACAACAGTCGGCGCGGGAACAATTGATCGGAATTTCCCCGCCGATGTGGTGCTCGGAGACGGAAGGAAACTCGCCGGTGTATCGTTATACGCCGGAGCTCCGTTGAATGGGACAATGTATCCTCTGGTTTATCCGGGTAAATCAGGGGTACTCTCATCTTCACTCTGCATGGAAAATTCACTCGACCCGAATCAAGTGAAGGATAAAATCGTGATCTGTGATCGAGGAAGCAATCCTCGAGTCGCGAAAGGATTGGTGGTGAAGAAGGCCGGTGGTGTGGGAATGATTCTCGCTAATGGGGTTTCGAACGGTGAAGGGTTAGTCGGCGATGCTCATCTGATTCCGGCCTGCGCAGTGGGTTCCGATGAAGGCGAAGCAATTAAATCCTACCTTTCATCATCTTCAGTTGCAACGGCGACTGTGAATTTCAGGGGGACTATAATCGGAATCAAACCGGCTCCGGTGGTGGCTTCGTTCTCCGGGAGAGGACCAAACGGGCTGAACCCGGAAATCTTGAAACCCGACATGATTGCTCCTGGTGTCAACATTTTAGCAGCATGGACCGATGCGGTTGGCCCAACGGGTTTGGATTTGGATCCCCGAAAAACCGAATTCAACATTCTATCGGGTACTTCGATGTCTTGTCCTCATGTAAGCGGTGCCGCGGCCTTGCTCAAATCGGCCCACCTGGATTGGAGTCCGGCGATGATAAAATCAGCAATGATGACAACTGCGAGTATAACCGATAATCGGTTCCAACCCATGACCGATGAATCGACGGTTAAACCATCGACGCCATACGATTATGGTGCAGGTCATGTTAATCTGGATCGGGCCATGGATCCGGGTCTCGTTTATGATATCACAAACAATGATTATGTAAACTTTTTATGCGCAATTGGGTATGGTCCAAAAACAATTCAGGTGATCACCCGATCACCTGTGAATTGTCCGGCGAAAAAACCTTCACCAGACAATTTGAATTATCCTTCTATGACCGTGTTGTTTTCGAGCTCGAGTGGAGATGTTTCAAGAAAGAGTTTTATTCGGACCGTGACAAATGTTGGGCCGGTAAACTCGGTATACAGAGTGAAGGTTGAACCGCCGAAGGGGGTGGCGGTGACGGTGAAGCCGGCAAAGCTGGTGTTCTCGGAGAGAGTGAGGAAGGTGAGCTTTGCGGTGACTGTAACGGTAGACAGCAAGAATCTGGTGTTGGATGACTCGGGTGCTGTGTATGGATCACTTTCTTGGTTCGATGGAAAGCATGTAGTTCGGAGCCCCATTGTGGTCACCCAAATTGATCCATTGTAATCTATTTTGATCATGTGGGCTTGATGAAGGATCGGACGGTGGTGTACGTTTGATGGGGGAGTGTTTAAAGTGCAAAGTTAGGCTGCAGTGTATTGTAGCATAACTTGCTACCACTAGAACTCATATGCTTTTCTTAGGTGTTTTGAGGAGGGTGTCTGTTGTGTTTAATTAATACCTTTAATTATTTTGGTTTTGCTTTTGTTTTGTTTTGTTTTGTTTTGTTTTTATTTATTTAAGTTCATAATGTGTATGATCGTATTTGTCATATAATATTGGTTTAACAAGAAAAAAAGGTCTGAATCAATGTTGTTAAATCTCATACTGTTAAGTATCATTGTTGGAAAATAATTTCGTATTTTCAAATTCTTTTTAGTTAATGTCATCATAGGAGACAAATGTATTGCTAAGCTATTTTGGTTAAAAAACTATCTAGGCGATTGATATGAATTTAAATTGTTGAGGGTTAAGAATATTGTGCGCCTAATGTAGTTAACCATTTAATTATGCATAGAAAGTAAAAACTATTATATATGAACATTCAACAAATTGATTATCAACTTTGTGGTTTGTACATTAATTTTTCATGTAAAAATGGTGAATCGGGAGAACGGCAGCTGGGTTTGTGTGGCAGTGAGCTTAATTTTTTGGGTCCTTAGTGAACGTATGTTAACTCTTAATTTGAACACATGACTTATGATAATAATAGGTCCGGAGGAGTATGAACAGATAATTCTCCACTCTACTTCTACTTCTAACACACTAACTAACTCATAGATAAATAACAATAATAATAACTCACCTACTTTCCTTTAATCAGGAATGTTTGTCGGTTATATTTAATATTAAGTAGGATCTTTACATCTCATACTAGGAAGGTGGAGTTTCACACTCAGCAGTATCTAACCTACTGCTTAAAGCAAATCTGATACCCATCTTTATGTTAATTAAGGAGACCAATTTGTTAAAGATCCCTTATAAAATGTCTTTCAAACTTTTATTCAAATTTTAATACATTTATCTATGGGATTGTGGAGCAGCCTATTAGCATCTTAGCTACCAACCTAAATATGACATATATATATATATATAGATTGTGCACATCAGCAGTGAAATCCAACTTGTAATTCCTCCTACTAATAAAATATTATTTCTCATTGAGAAATGTTCTATTTTATTATTATTTTGTATCATCGCCTACGTGGATACTCATTATTAGTTCCTCGTTATGAAATAATTAACAAATAATATCATGCCATGCATCTCAATGATATAAACAGGTTAAAAAAAGAAGAGGGGGGGGGGTTAATATATAATTCATTTTCCCTATTTCAGGGGAAGGGTACATGTATTGTGCTTGCATGGTTGATTAGTAAAGTTTTAGTTTGTCTAGGTCATGTATCTTTTTTTCATAATTAGAAGCAAATCAAACCAAATTAAATTTTATGTCGCAATTAGATTGGGCTATATGTATCCTTTTCATAATTTCACTATCTAAAGAATTATACAGTTAATTAAATTAAATAATTTATAGAAAAAAATAGTATATATATCAATAATACGAATCTGGTGCAACTAACAGGGAGTCTAGTGACTGGTCCTTTAATTTGAAGGGACACTGCAAGTGTTCATTGCTTGCATGCTAATTTGGCTTTTTCTTTGAGAATGGCCTATTTCACTACCTTGCAAGTCATAATCATTGGCTATATCAAAGTTAAAGAAGATTGGGAAAAAATAAGAGCAATGTAAATCCCAAATCTTCCCGTAGCTAATGGAACAGCCAAATTAGCTTGTTCATTGGAGTCACACTCAACCCAACAAGTTTTGGATTTGGCCACTCAGTAGGAAAATTCAAGTATCTTGAAAAGAAATGGATTAAAAAAAGAAAAAGAAAAAGATAAGAGAATAATATTTTAGAAAAGAAAGAGTATGGAAAAAAGAAAAGAAAATGACAGAAAACGAAGAAATGCATTGATGTGAAGCTGTGTTACAAGTCTGTAATGACTTGAGATTTATAACACTCATACTTAAAATAGGCCAAGATACAAGCAATAATGAAATCTGAGGCTAAATTTAAATGGCTAGAAACTTGTTAATATCGAAGGGTTTGAGATAGAGAATTATATCACTCTGTTAATCTGCAACATACTAAATGAAAATTGTGTACAATGGAAAATTATGCATAATATAGTTTAGAAATTTAAAATTGTTGATTCAAAACATATGCCAACCAGCTGAAGATTTTTACTATCACATCGAAGATCATAAACAAAACCAACATCATATTGTGGGGAATGTAAGAACTATACCAACCCTATAATGCATTCATTGGATGAATTATGGCAATTGTGGAAAACCATGCCAGCATATGCCTCCTTTTGCAGCTCTTGATGCAAACTGGGTCTGAAGAAAAGTGAAGGATGAAGGCGGGTGAGAAATATAAGGATGAAAGTAGAGGCTGCAGAGAAAACAAAAAGAATAAGAGTAGAAACTCTGCCTTCCAAAGGAGAGAACAAGCCAACCAGTTGTAGAGATTTCAGAAACATGATATCAATAGCCCAGACATAGTTCCAATTGGATGCAAGAATGTCTGCAATCCTCATGTTTAGAGTCTTTGCCACAAAGCAGCACACTAGATGGGCCTGCAAACAACACTGTACATGTAGAGAACATTAGTATAGATAACAAGTCTAAAAACACAAAAACTGATCACAGAATCAGACACAAAATGTATATGCAAGGATAAGATTGTTTATACGTGGATCCCACTTTGAATGCTCCAGCTGTGGGCCTTTCTATAACACGATCAACTTCAATTGATCAACATTAGTTTTTGCCTATGGTTACTTTGACATTGATCCCTATGTGTTTGGATCTTGGCTTTGTGAAGGAAAAAATTTGAATTTTTACTGCATTCATTGTTACATGAATCAGAAATGCTGCAAGAAGATCTACACAGAGCAGATACTAAAAACTCCAAAGGGATGAGAATGGTAAGGTCCAGTATCAGTGTACCTGTATAATTTTGTTACACTTTGCCTGTGGTTATAGTAGGCATTTAAAGCAGGCCCATCTCTGCAAGAAACACTGAACTTAGTCATTGTATTGATTAGATTAAGTAGTTAAGAAAGGTTTATTGAAATATCTCAACCACAGTTCCATAAAAATGCAACTTCTGGAAATTTCTTGAGCTCAATGTTCACTGGGAAAAAGCATGTGATAACAATGCCGTAGCCATCCAAGAGGTGCCCCACCAATTAATGTAGTTTGACTTTGGCAAATCGAAAACTGATTCAACACATTTGACAGCCATCCGTTCCTCCCACCGGAAGTTTTTCTACTCTGATAAAAATAAAAACCAATAAACAAAATCAATGTGGGTAATCTAGTTCTTATTAATTCAAAAACAAAGATGCGATGAGGCACATAAATATGAACCTTCAGCTCTTAAAGGTCAAGCTTTCTAAATCCTTTTGCTGATCATCATCATCAAGTTTGCATCACCACTGAACATTAATATTCACAATTTATTCATGCAAATTTAACAACAAAAGAATATGCACAGTTGATTTTTGAAGTAATCTCTGTCATTTAATATAATCAACCAATAAAAATCCTAATTTTAACTTACTGTACTTAAGGGTTAAGACCTCTACCATAACATATAGCAAAAGAGGATTATAAACAACCAAATTCATACATGATATTTCACGCCCATTTTTGGTGCAATGTTGATGAAGTTGACACCTTCAATCGGACATCAGGAAATAATACTTGATTGCGTTTGGTTCAGTTCTCATTTGGTTTGCATCAAAGTGCATGTCAAACTGACCAAACCATCATGTATCAATTCTGAAATGACTTACAAGCACTCAAAATGAACAGGAGTTTCCCCACTACCATCGATCCCATACCCATTTGTAAGTGCATTCCAGGAGACTACATCATCTCCTCGAACAATGTGAGCAAGTTCCACATTCACACATTTAAAAAGGTGCACCAGTAAACCAATCATTGTTGTCCAACTGATAACATCTTTGTTTTCCATCTCATTGAATATTTTGGTGGCAGCATCCAAATATAACAAGCTTGAATGCATGTCAAGATCAGAATTACTAACAAACGTATTGAAAACTAACCCATGATGGATTCACAGAGTCTCTAAAACTCTCATACAGGGAAAAGATTCCATGGATCATCCGTCAAACCCACGAATCATGATCGACCATGCAATGACGTTCTTCCCGGGAATTTCT
This sequence comes from Camellia lanceoleosa, assembly GCA_025200525.1. NCBI lineage: Eukaryota > Viridiplantae > Streptophyta > Magnoliopsida > Ericales > Theaceae > Camellia > Camellia lanceoleosa. The sequence continues at coordinate 211,569,147 of CM045760.1, forward strand.
TCGAACAGCTTCTCTGCGTCTTGAATGGTTCCAGGTTTATAGTAAAACCTCAAGAATTTTGAGGCTTGTACGAGGATTTAGGAAGAGCAGAAGTTCTTGATTCCTAATACCAGCTGTTTCTGATCATAGAACACTTTGCTACAGTATTTTCTTCAACTTGGGCCTCTTGTAAGTAAGAGTGGCGCTAAGTAGCCACACCATTCTTTTTGGGCCCCCACTTTGCATCCCATCTCAAATTGAAATATTTTATATAAAAAAAAAAGGGATTTTTGGCCGTAACTCTTTCATAGAGGCCTTTTTTTGAAAATAACAAGTTATAATTTTTTGGTTCATAAACTCCTCCAAAATAAAGAAATCTTATAAGCAAGACAAAATTTTTTAGATTTATATTTTATGTGACAAATTTACCCCTTCACACACACACTCTCTATCTTTCTCTTTTTTCTCTCCATCAGTTTCTTATCTCTCTCAGCTCTTTCTTTCTCTATCTCTTTCTAAGAGCTCTCTCCACCATCGTCTACATCACCACCACCATCACAATCTCCACTACCACGACTACCATAATTTCCATTACTTCCACTGTCTCCACCAACACCGTCTCAACCATTAGCGGTGTTCATCACCGCCACTATCGTTTTACCACCATCATCTCAACCACCAGCGCCATTCAATGTCATTGTACCACGAGCAATCACCATCGTCATCCTTAGCGTCCAAGACCTTAGATCTGAGATTGACGACCTCAGATTTGAGATCTATCGTCTCAGATCTATATTCTCTCCGCCTTTTTTTTTTCTTTTTGTCTCCTAATCATGCTTTATTTTTTAGACAGTAAAATTTTATTCTGATTTGAACCAGATCTAAGGCAATATATGTGCTCTCTATTTCTCTATTTTTTTTTTCTGGTATGTCCTTTGTTTTTATTTGACAGAATGAGAGTAAAATTTTACTCTGATATGTGCTTTGATTTTGTTTGACAGAATGAGAGTAAAATTTTATTTTGACATGTGCTTTGTTTTTGTTTGATAAAATGAGAGTAAAATTTTACTCTGGTGTTATGTGTTTTTTTTTTTTTTATACAATGATAGTAAAATTTTACTCTGTTATTGTGTATTTTTGTTATTTGTTTTCAGAGTAACGAGTTCAAGTGATGAAACAAAGTGAGGGAGACAAACGGTTCCATTGTTTGATATTTGCCCATTTATATGGAAGGATATTTCAGTCTTTTCACCATATTTTTTTTTATTTGAGGGACTTTTGGAACCAGTATTTTATTATGTGGTCTTCACACAAAAAAAGCCCAATGAGAGGGGCTTTTCACCAAAAATCTCAAAAAAAAATTAAAAAAATGTTATGAACCACAAAAATATATTTAAATTTTATCTTGGATATATATATACATATAGTATGGATTTAAAGTTAATGAGGTGTATACCACACTCATAATGATTATAGACTATTGATTTTGTTTTATAAGTAATTTTTTAAATTTGTAATAGTATTGAATTTCTTTAGACACCTAAATGTCAAAATTATCTCCAATCTTCTCAAACCCCAGCCCTAACTTTACATCATCCACCACCTACCACCACCAGCCTTAGCCCTTGCCAACCTCATAACGTCCATGTTGTCACCCTTTTCCAACCTTGTCTAACCCTTTCTTGCAATCCCTCAACCCTCTATTGCAATCCCTCAACCACCCTCCTTCAACCCTTGCCACTTTCAACACCTTTCTGTCTTCTTCAATCCTTTCCTACATTTCCCACCACTACTACCTCTGAAACCTCCTCTACTACTATGGCTCTCTTTCTCTTTTTTCTTCTTTTCTCGCTTGACTCTCTCTTTCTTTCTTTTTTTCGTCTTTTTTTTTGTCATGTTAGGATAAGAGGTGAAAGGATAAGAGGGGGGTTGGAAAATGAAAAGAGAGGAGCTAACAAAGGGTCTAGGAAGAACAGAAGATGGAGATGAGTTAGAGGTGGCAAAGTAAATAAGAGATAGGATAAGAGGTGAAAGAAAGATTGTGAGACACAACGTAGCTACATAAGGGATGGCAAGACGCTTGGAGGTTTGAGGGGTTATTAGGGTGGTAATCGGATGGATGTATTGAGGGTGGCGGAGGGTAGAGGGTCACAATAGAAAATGTGGTAACGAGTGGTTGGAAAGTGGTGGTAAAAAGTAGTAATAGGTGGTGAAGATGAGGTAGCAAGAAAATTAAGACCTATTTTGGGAAGTGGAAAAAAAAAAGTTCATTTTTTATATATTTTTTTAAAATCATATAAAAAAAATAAGCATTGACCTGTAAATCCCATTCTTTCATGTTGTAGATTATGTGGTCCCAATTGTATTCTTTTAAACTGGTTGGTCTTCATAACTGTTTGTTTACTATTTTGCCATGAGGGTATTTATTACTGTTTGGCCAGCACGCGTGTGCTAATGGGAAGGGTGTGTTTGAGTTTCACGTCGCATGTAAAAAGGTATTATTAGTCTTTTTTTGTTTGTGTGAATTACAAGTTGGTGGACACGGACGTGTAGTAGATGATGTGGGGGTGGTGATTGTCACGTGGGGGAATGTGGTGAGACATGAGTGTACCTACCCACCCGTTGAATCTAACCCGATTAAGTTGTAACTTGACTCGTCTAATTTTCTCCCAAAAATTAGTAATTAGTGTCATTTTGGAAAGTCGAATCGGTGTGGGTTGGCGACATGAACCCTAGCATTTGGGATGATTATCCACTTGGTTGATTTGAAATTCAAATTCCACGATTTCGAAACCCACGCTTCTGTTTAAGGTGATATTGTATGCATTGGTTATGTTGATTCGATTTATGTTCGTGTATTAAGTCATCATTTTCTTGTTCGTTGGAAACCCTAACGTATTACGTGAACAGAGGGTGTTGCAGAGTGACAAGCTTCCGATCGTAGTTGAGTTGCAGTGCGGGCCGCTGGGGAATTCGTAATCAATGTCTAAGAGAAGTAAGTTATTAATTTATTGGGTTGTTATTATGTATCGATTCGAGCTTTATAATGTGGTATGTGTTCATATGTGCACCTGAATTTGGATGTATGTTATAGGCAATCCCAATATATGTGTAGTGTGTTGTTGTGTTATGCGTTACTGTTGTTGTTTTTTTAATGTCCTTTTTTTTTAAACGTGGGACAACATTTGTCATGTAGGACCACATAATTGGGTTGACGTCTGTATGTTGTGGGGTGGAGTGTTTTGTGTGGACATATGGTTGTTGCTTTTTTATGTGCTTGGTTATTTTGACGTGGGGCTGGGCAATTATCATGTAGGACCATGTTACTGGGGTGATATTTGTAACTGCTGGGGTGGGGTGTGTTTGTTGTCAGTCTGATTTTTATTTTGAGGATGTATGGCATGAACATTTTAAAAATGTAATGGTTGGAGGAGTGTAATGTGTGCAAATGTTTTAGTATAAAAATGTAATGTTTGGGGGAGGTGTTTATATGGTAATTTCGGTGCACACGTGAACAATGTTTATGTAATGGTTCATTGTATGACTTGAAAATTTGTACCCAAAATTTTTTTTGTTTGTGGTTTGGGGGTTTATGACAAATAATGATTGTGATTGGGTGTTCTCTGTAATTGGGGTACGAGGGTGTGTTATATGTTGTCACTCAAATTACATGTCCACATTGATAATTTCTGTTGTTGGTGAAGGTGGTAATTTTTGTTATTGTGGTGATGGCAAGTTGCTGTTGAAAAAATGTCTGTTATTGTACTATAGTTACTGTTGTTGAAACTGTTATTGGGTTGGATATTGGTGATTCCTATAAGAATAAACACTGACACATTGCTCATGTTGTATGCTATATTGATGTTTTGTTTGCAAGTGTAGAGGTTAACGTTGAGGGTAATCGGTGGACACGTTCATGTGAACGTAAGCTGCAAGAAGCGTTGGGGTTGTCGTCAACCAGTAAACTTGGGGTGAAAATGCTAGGGTGAGTTCTGTTCAAGCAACCGAACATTGCAGAGCATACGGGTAGTGATAGTAAGCGTCTGAAACCATGGCTGAATTTCCGGTCTAACATTGTTGGGATCATAAAAATGGTTTACGCTACAAATTTGAGAGAAGTGTACCTCGCATACCTGGCAAATCTGAGGAAGACACCATTTTGGCTGTTGTTTGAGTCTATATTAATTAATCAACTTGACCACACTGAGTTCAGAAAGGGAGAGGATTTGATTGTTCGCATCATTAGGTTGTACAACGTTAGGGATGGTAAGTTTATTATTGGGGTCGTGGTGTAGACTTCACTAATCAGGATGTGAAGTTACTTTTTGGTTTGCAAAGTGGGAATGCATTTCTCGATTTGATGCCACGTCCAAGACCAGTGTCTGATTTTGTCTAACATCGGTGTCCTGGGACTAGCCGCATCACTGCGAAACTGGTGAAGGATTTAATGCCAGAGGCAGCAGCGGATGATACACCACGTGACCACAAAGACACTACCAAATTTCTCTGTTTGTACGTGTGTGGGAAATTATTTTTTACAACGTTCGGCGAGACAATTAGTTGGACGTTCATTCGGTATGTGGATAATATCGATGCGATGAAATTGTATGACTGGAGTGGTGCTGTACAGAGCATGCTAATGTGTTCAATTAGAGACTTCTATCGGGCACCGAAGAAAGTGACTGGATGTGTAGTTGCGTTAACGATAAGTGGAATGTTAAAATGGTGTTTTGTTGTTTTTTTTATTGTTTAATTATTGTTATGTTATGGGATATAAATTGGTTGGTGTTTACAATGATTTTTGTTTAGTGGTTACATGTACTGTAGTTTTGGTTGTGTGAACACACAAGCATTGTGAGAGCCAAACATGGGCATAGGTTTCCGAGATTCTTGAAATGGGATGTTGGTGAAGTGATAGCAAGTTCACGTGGTCTGAAACTAAATGGTCCAAACAAGTTTGAGGTACGTTTTGTGTAGGTTGTTGTGTTAATTTTAAATTCGTTATGTGGGCTGGTTGGAACTATTTTAGTTATGTGTGATGATGTTGTGTAAGTGTTCATAGTGTTATTGTTTGTGTAGGTGTTTCAAGAAAGGTTGGCTGCGAAGGAGCACGAGGTTTTACTCTTGGAAGGTAGTGGTGTGGAAGGGGATGGAGATGTGGTGTTGGTTATTGACGATGGTGACAATGTTACTAGTGGAGGTGTAGCTGTGTTTGGGGATGCTAAGTTAGTTGGGAATAATTATGGTGCTGACATTGCTGGAAGTGTAAAACCCGAACCAAAGGCATCAGGTTTGAATATCGTAAGCCACTAACATGATTGCCGATTTAGTGACGAGTTTGATAGACCAGGTGGTCAGTTTGAAGGATACGAGGACGTTGGTCCCTCTGCTGCTATGTTTAGAACGGGGGACGAAGTTGAAAAGAAAATTATAATGGAGCTGAAGAAAGAAGTTGAACATTTGAAAAAGAAGAATGAAATACAAGCAGTTAGTTTGGTGGAAGGTTTTGAGAACATATTTAGGGTGAAGGATGATGAATGTAAAAAACTAGAAGCTGAGAATGCGAAGTTACGGAGCACTGTTGTTGCCCTTGAGGAGTAAATTGCTAAGCAAGTAGTGCACAGTGGTACACAGCGTTTCAGTGACCAAAAAAAGTGAGGATGGCTATGTCGGTGGGAGTTTGGTGTGTGGAGAAATTGGACGTGATCCGAGCCTGACAGTTTATGGAAGAGTTGTGATGGATGCCTCTTCCGTTGCTTACCTAGTTAGGGTAGACAACGACACAACTAATACTGCAAGGGTAGTTGGTGTGAATGCTGTTATTGTTGTTAGTCCTTTGTTGGGTGAAGGTGACAGTAATGGGGATGGTATGAACTCGTTTGTTCGTAAGATTAAAGGTAAAGTGAGGAAAAATTTGAAGTTGCCTAAGTTCGAGTACCAAGAAGTAAGGGGTAAGGCATGTGGAGGGGACAACAAAACTAAAAATGATGTGTCTGGTGGGGTTGGGTGTAGTGTAGAAGGTGTGGAACGTGATGACGTAATTGATGTGGAAACAATTGTGGATGGGAAGAAGGTGTTAACAGGGTTTGGGATAACGAATCGTAACACGGTGTGGAAGATGATAACCGAGGAAGAGAAAGATGTGATCAGCACTGCCTATGATCGATACGGTGATAGGTGAGTTTTTTTTTTTTGTTTTCCCTTACAAGGTCTTACATACGCATTGCATTAGTCATACATGCTGATTGTAGTATTAAAATCATAAACGTGTGTGTAGGGTTGTTATGTGGGTTGGACGGATTGATGGGAATGCTGTGTATTTTTCGGATGTTAGAACACTGGTGAGGCAATCAGGTGTGAGGGGTAATGTAAGTGATGCTTAAGGTTTTCAGATTACCATTATTGTACAAAGTTTACGTGTTGTATTTGTGGGAAGGTGTAAGTGTTTGTATTGTTTGGTTTGTGTCCATGTTTGTTGGTAGGTTATTGACGCTTTTACGGAGGTGTTGTTGGACGAGCAGGATAGGTTAAATGAGGGAAAAGATTTCTCGGAGAACTCTTATTTTTTCAGCAGCATATGCTTGGTATGTTATTGTATTGGTGGAAAGTGTTCGACTGTTTTCCGTTGGCTTATAGATAATATAATTTGGTTTTTGTTTATTGGTGGTCGATGTTTGCAGGACGTGCTGAAAGGGGACAACATGGAAGCGAGGTTCAATTACTTGATGGCAAATATAAATGCAGGTAGGGGTGCACATTACCTGCATTTCCCACTATGTCATGTTGGTCATTGGACATTAGTGGTGTACGACACTGAGGATGGAAGCTGGAAGCACTTTAATTCGATGCGGAATAGGTCCAGTACCGAGGGTTCACATTTTGCTGAAGTGGTGAAACTGGTAAGATGATTTGAGTTGTGGCTAAGTTATACAGATTGTCAGGTACATTGAATTGCATATGATGTAAACCAGCTGGATTGGTCGTTGTTGTGTAGAAAAATATTGTGACAGACGTGCAGCAACAATCGACGGCGGCGCATAGGTTGGACCAGTTGGTTGGTTCGCAAGATTTTGACATGCCAATGGAATCAGTGATTGAGTGTCCCCAGCAACGGCCGGAAACATAAGTGGAATATGATTGTTATTGAAATAATTGTGAAGTTGTGTGGCATTTGAGATGTGTGTTGATAACAAAGTTCTTTTATTTTTTTTTTGTTGCAGTATGGACTGTGCGATAGTCGTGTGTGTGACAATGAGACAATATGTAAACCACGTGGAGGTTAGACGCTCATTGCAAGGTGGTAACTGCAATGTTTTACGAGCGAACATGGTGAAGATGTTTGTAAATGATCCTGTGCGTGGGGTAGTGAGCAACGTAGGGAGACTGGTGAGGTGATGGTAGTTTAATATTTTTTCAATTTCTATGGACAATGAAAAGTTTAAATGGTAAAGTTAGTTTAGTAGGTTTGAAAGAAGTGACAATGTTTAGTCGATTAAGTACTATAATTTCATATTTTTGAAGTGTTTATAAGTTTTTGTCAGTTGTAATTGATGTTTGGTGTTGGATGTTGGTATGGATTTTTTTTTGTACGAAATGAAAAGGTGATGTTTATGTTGAAGTGTATATGTGTAGGGAACGTAATGTTTTGCTCATTTGGTTTGTGTGATGGCCGTGAATTGTTGAGAGTTAAGTTGGATTTGGTTTGAATATGCTAATTATGATGTGAATGTGATAGTGGGATTAATGAAATGTGTCATTGAGGGTTAAGTTGGATTTGGTTTGAATATGCTGATTATGATGTGAATGTGATAGTGGGATTAATGATATGTGTCAATGCTTGTTGCAGGGGGATTGTGTGTGAGTTGATGTTGGTGTGCAAGTGGTTATTGCAGGGGAGTTATATGTGTGTGTATGTTAATGTACTGTGTTGTAGTGAAGAACACAGTTTGTTGCAGGGGCATACAACGGTAAATTGGACCGAGAAATATTCATAAGCTTGTGTCGTCATTGTTGTCGCTGGTGGGTTAGGGTGTAGAAGAATAATTGTTCGTATCAACAGAAATGACAACTGTGGCACGTTGTTGGTTACCGTTGGGTGTTTGTTTGTTTGTTTGTTTGTTTTTTTTTTTTTTGGGTATGTTTGCATGTATATGAATCAATGTGGTGAAGGGATTCCATCATTAATGGTCGGATGAAATATGAATGGAAAACATGTAGTGGGACGTATTAGTTGTGCAGCTTGTTGTGTGACGATGGGGTGTTGTTATAGTGAGTTAATGCAATGTCATTTGCATTGTAGGGATCGATTAATATTTATGCCTTGTAGCCAAGAATGAATGGCAACTGTGTAATGGTGCTACCAACTACTTTGTGGTGAACACAGTTGCTGTATTAGTTAATGGAAAGGCAGTTTCTTATAACGGAGTTTGCTGTATTATTTGAATGAAAGCCTGTATTAATAATAGAGCGTAACGATGATAGAAATTGTTGAAAAACATGGACGTGTGTCTGCGCACACGATTATTAGAAAAGGAAGTATGTAAAAATGTAATTCTGCCAAGCAACAAACGGGCATAGTAAAAAGTTTATTTAGCGCTTCTATAACGCTTTTTACGAGCTACGAAATTGGTGTAGATGTGTATGATTGTGGTGGTGTGGCTAAATGGGCTCCTTGCATGTTTTCCTGTTGTGATTCCCCATACGTCCACATCTCCCGCATCTTATTTGCTGCACGTGCTCTCCCCTTGACAAGAATCTTTTTTTCTATGGCCTACCAGGTGGACGTTTCACGGCGGGGGGGTTGATGGTGAAGTCATTTGAGTCAAACGGGGGTTGCTCGACGGTGGAAATTGGATAGATATTGGAGGCGTATGTTGAACAGTATGTGGACACGTGGAAGTATGGTTCGATCAATGTGTTCAAATCATGACCACTTTTCCGAACAGCGACTGTGGCATGAGCGCATGGGAACCCATTGAGCTGCCATTTGAAACATGAACATGTACGGTGTTCTATGTCAACCACGACAGACGGGAAAGAGTGAACCTCATAAATGTCAGCATTTCATTGGCTCACTCTCCATGACCTACCTTCGTTAAATGCTTTTTCGAGACGAGACTCCATTTTGGGACATATTGTACCAGTCCATGTTTGGGATGCAACTCTACGTTTTGCCATTTGCTGCATTAATTTGGCTCTGATGCTGTCAACCATATTAGTGATTGGGAGGTTTTCGCGCTTCACGAATCCACAAGTTGAATGATTCCGCAGCATTTGAACACATTTCACCATAACGCCTTCCCCTGAAAATAAGTTACACATGTTAGCGAATAAAAATGACCAATACGTCAATATGTGGTATGCATTACGATTTCTGTGAGCACATGTGAAACGTACTGGAAAAATGCATTTGCCCAATGTTAAGGATGTACATTTGCTAGGAATTCCAATGCTACTATTCGGCCTGATTTATGGAATTGTTCAACTTTGCGGTTGAATGCAGTAACAGTTGACGCATATGCACAATGTCATAATTTGCTTACTAAACCAGCCCGATGCATATTGTTTGTGTAACATAACCTGTCCCTTAGATTCCGTTGCAAATGTTGGAGACAGAAAGTATGTTGCGCATTTGGGAAGACGGTGGGCATACTATAACAAAAAAGGTCTTTGGTGACAGACTGATTTTGTCTTCAAACATTAAATTTTTGTCACTAAAGTGATCTACGACGAAAAAAATTTGTCACCACGTTCGTGGCCTATACATCGTCGTTGAAAGTACCTGGTGACGAAAAACAGTTTCGCCACCTATTTTTGATTTTTGGCGATGAAATGTTTCGTCTCCAAATGTTGAATTTTTCGTCCTTTATAATATCAATTTCGTCGCCAAAACTAAATAATATTTTATTTTAATTGTTTTTGGCGACGAAATATTTCGTCACGAAATAGATTTTAGTGACGAACATTTTCCTCACCAATGATATGGATTAAGGTGACAAAAAAAATCGTCACTAAAATGAGTAGAAAAGAAAATTCTTCAATAACAAAAAATATTTTGTCACCAAATATTTCAATTTAGCGACGAAATATTCAGCAAATGTGACGAAATTATTTGTTTGGTACTATATCATTAGTGACAAAATTATTCATCATGTTTTTTGAAAACTAATAGCGACATTTTTTATCTCGTTACTAATAAAAATTAAAAAATTTGAAAAGGGGGTACTATTTTCTTTCGATTTTTTTTTCAGTAACAATTCCCTGCGCATTTCAATAACCTGTTCAATAAAATATCTATTACAAATCAATACAAAAATCTGTTCATTTTCATAAACATCACAATCGAATTTCAGCACTATCCACAAAAATACAATATGAACTGCATGCGGATTATAAACCTATCTCCTAATATCCACAAAAAATGTCTACTAATATCCAAAAAAATATAATATCAACCGCATGCGGGTTACCAAACACATCTCCTAATATCTAACAAAAAACATGTCTACTAATATCAACAAAAATAAAATATTAAGGGCGGATTACCCAACATGCCCTGTAATACCAACAAAAATATAAAATTTACAACGCAACCAAAATACATGTAATGTAATATAAACAAAAACACAAAATGAGCTACCATCTGCCCTCCAAATTACCAAACATGTCCATATCAAATCTCGAATCTGCAAAAAATGAAACACAAAAAATAAAAAATAAAAAATACAAGTTAGACAATTATTATCTTATCCATAAAATATATAATTTAACATGCATTTTTTGAATTAGTTTTCAAATTGGGAGTCTGGTGCAAGTTTCGTAAGTTTCTATAACTTACATTGGTCCTTCCCGACGTGTTTGAGGTGTTCCCCTGGCCGTCCCCGTGGCTATTGCACGATTTTGGCCTCCGAAGGTCTACTTTCAAGCTTAAGTGTAAAAAAGTGCAATTCTGGACTTAGTTTTCAAATCAGGAGTCCCGTGCTAGTTCCGTAAGTTTTCACAACTCACATTTGTCCCTCCCGAGGTGTTTGAGGTGTTTCTCGGGCCGTCTCGTGGCTGTTGCACAATTTTGGCCTCCGATGGCCTATTTTGAAGCTTAAGTGTGAGAAAGTGCATTTTTCGACTTAGTTTTCAAACCGGAAGTCCCGTGCTAGTTCCGTAAGTTTCCACAACTCACATTGGTCCCTACCGAGGTGTTTAAGGTGTTCCCAGGGCTGTCTCATAGCTGTTGGTTATTTCATTTCAGTTCATTCAAGTATCCCACAGAATACTGATGTATTTAATATTTTTGCAGGCTTCCTCCGAGTATACCCGTCAGTCTGTGGAGCTGAATGCCTCCCTGATGGGGATGCTGCAGCGGACTCTCGACGCTTTGGCCGGCTGACTGCGGTATGTTCTTCGACCACGACCTCAAATCATACTCTGTTCGCTGTCTGCTACACTGCACAAAAATCTGATAAACTGCTCACGGCTTTCATACACTGTACTTATACACTGCATCCTGCACTGATTCACTGTTCACAGCATTCACACCCTGTACTCATACCTGCGATTCTGTCTTGATAAACCGCCCAGTTTTACGATGTGTTTGTTCTTTGTATTTTTCTCCTTTCCCGATCCCTCCAGTGGGTGGCGCTGCTCCAGCCGGGCCTCCCCTCTCTACTCGGGATGGCAGGATATTCCCTCGCACTAGAGGGGGACGTGGTCACGTGGGGAGCAGCTCACGAGCCCCAGTTCCGGGAGATGGTGAGTCGGAGGCGGGGACAGAGTCATTTGCGGAGGAGGCCGGGGACAGCTCGGGCTCGGGCTCCGACAGTGACAGCTCCGACGATGCTCCTGTGCTTTTGCCCAGGAAGAGGGCGAGGACTGATCCTCAGGCATGAGGCCTGCTGCTGATGATGATGATTTTGCTGCTTCTTTTCTTTATTTCTTTTCTTGTACTTTTCTCTTTTTTGTAGATAGAGTACTTTGTACTGCCTTTTTTGCTTTCTTCAAAAGTTTGTACTCTGAAAGAGATTATATAAAACAAACTTTTTATCTGAAAAGTGTTATGTTTACATATCTCCTACTTTGCATTGCATTGCATCATATTACATCTTGATGTAACTGAAATTGTTTTTGCTCGAAATTGGGCACTTACCTTTGTAATAATCGGATAACCAACCAACTAACGACAAACAACCGATACAAACCATCGCTCAAGCGAACACGGCCCACATCCATTTGGGATTAATCTGCATCTGATAACCCACCATTCGGTTCATTCCGGACACGTCAAACTTTGAACAAACGGCAATCGACAAGCCGGATCACGGCAAGAATCGATCAAATTGAAACACACTCGGATGTCCCAAATTTTCCATTTCTTCTCTTACCTCGCATGGACGTAGAGAATGGCACAGCATTCTGAGCACAGACGATTTTGAGGTAAAGAGAAGTTTTTAACCTGGGTATCGAGCCTACAACTGGACACCGCCGGAGAACTCAAGTCTGAAAGTAAAAGGCACGACCTAAACACAACGAGACACACTCGGAAAAAGACTCAAAACTAAGTTGAGACTAACAAACCAAAAGACACGACAGACGTGTTTGAAAACAAAAGATCTTGAGGAGCCAATTCTTCCGGGCAGGTTTCCCACCCTCTCTGATTTGTGATTCTCGCATCACTCGGCCCTCGAGCTCGGTTTTTCTCACAAGACCTTCTTCTCACTTTTCTCTCGGCTTACACCTCTCTATTCTTTATTCTCTCATTTTCCATCCCTCCCCTGAGTGGTTGATAGATGAATAGGAAGCGGCGGATTCATGCCGTCTGACTAACTTCATGGCTATTTCTTCTGGTAGATAGGGCGCCTTTCTGGCAAATGCGTGTTAACGGTGGGGGGAAGACAGGATACCTGGCTCAACTGTGTCCCTAGTTCATTACTCTGACCATTCTTTATTTTCTTTCTAAAAACAGTTTTGATCAAAATGAACGCCAGATTAGCGTGCTTGGGCAATTTTTGATTTGAAAATCATGCAAGTCAGGTTGCAAGCACTGAAAGTTTTCCTTTTGGGTCCAAACATGGTCCAATTTTGGAAAATGGAATTGTTTTCGAGAAAATAGTCAACCTCAGTAAAAATTTTCAAAAACTATTTTTGCAAACGGTCAATGCTCAACAAGCACAGAACTTATCCTCGAGATACGCAACCTCGGATCGGAGGCAATTTGGAAAATTGCCCCTTGCTTGAATGGACGCATGGCAACAGAAAGTTGCCCCTAGTTTGGGTGGCAGCTTCGGGCGCGTGGCAGCGAAAGTTGCCCTAGTTTGGACAATGCTACAGCATGCTCGTTCAACGATTGATCACGACCAGGCTCTCGGGCACGGAGAGGACAAAGACGGCCACAAACAATATATGGACACAGTCACCTTGAAGGCGTTGGTGGCTGGGTTTCAGAAGGAAGTTGATCACGTAACTCCAGTCGTTGCAACCGGGATATCAGATTCGGAAGAAGGCACAGGTGATCAAAACCATTACATGAACTGAGACGCTATGAAAGCGTTGAGGGCTGGACTTCGGAATGAAGTTGCCTACGTATCCCAAACATGGGAATCAAGCCTTACGTAGTTCCGGGGTAAGGTACTCTCGGGTATTTTAACCTTCACTATTTTTAGGCTCTTACTTTTGCCAAGGCGCCTGATGCGGGTTTTCGACCTTGCGAGCTATATTCTTCTTTCTTTTCTTCTTTTTCTTTTGTATTTATTTTTTTTATTTCTTTTGCAATATATTTTTTCTCTTTTTTTTTTTCTTTTTTTTTCTTTTCCTTTGCTCTAACTTTTGCCTGGACCGCCCTTCCGGGTTTTCGGCCCAGCGAGCCTCTCAAAGGGTAAAAGTGTAACAAATCCATGCCAAATGGTTTTGAGATTGACGCCTCCCCTTTCCCGGGAGAATGACGGTTGCGGTACTTTGCAGGAGAATCCATCCTGGTTGCTCCGATTATGGTGCCTCTCGATCGAGGGCTGCTTCGAGTCTGGCCTCACGGGCCTCGCATTGATAGCTAACCATCGAACACTCTGGATGCTGGTCCATGGTTTGGAAAGGAGGGGTCGAGTCTTGAGGTCGAGCGATCCTAAAATTGCGCAATCTCAAGAGCGATTCCACACAGGTCTTTGCAAGACCGCACAAAACATTTTGTTTTTGAAAGTTTTTAAGAAAGCGACAAATCGCTCGTATTGAAGATAGTCTTGGAACGGTCTGGATCGGGCTAGGGTCCTTCTCGATTACTACCGACAAGGATGATTTCATTCATTAAAAGTTTATACGCCTCTCTTTCTTTCAAAATGATCAAAACTTTGTAAAACCGAGGAATTTCTTCCTCTTCGTTTTCACCGTAGTGCTTAAAAGGTTTCGAAAAACTTAGGTCAAAGCAATAATTTTTAAGGCACAAAAGAGCAGACGGAATGTCTTGTCACCCCATTCGAATTCTCTGGCACAACTAGCCCAATACAATCAATAAACATGGAAACACGGTAGCCATTTTGTTTCATTCAGTTTCCGGTGTAAGCTGGCTCCACAATGGCGGACCCAAAAAAAGCAAAAAGTAATTGACAAAACAAAAGCGGTGCTTGAGGCAACAACCCGAAGTCACCTAGTATTCTATACAAAGAGGTGACTCATTACAATTAGGCAGACCCTTAAGCAAAAGGGATGACTTAAGACAATGAGGCACAGACTCAAGACAAAACAAAAAGCGGCTCGACACCCAAGTCAGAATATGCAAAACCAAGATTCACGGATGCCCAAAATGCATGCCAAACGCCACATCAAAAAAAAATGTACCAAACACTGCCCGCAGGCGGGTCTCCTTCTGCTTACATACTCGCGGTATCTGTATCTTCAAAATCCAACAACTGAGTAGTGGCGGACTTTGCTGAAGTGGGAGGAGGATAACCGTTATCAATCAAATCTTGCACCTCGTCGAAGACGAAACAACTATCGTGGCATGGCGATCTGTTGATAATGCGCCTGATCTGAGGAAGCATCATGGGTATCAGGGAGATTCTTCGGGAGCGGCCGCGGCTCCAGGGGCTTAAGGTGTCCCCTTTCGGCAAGGATCTGCAATGCCTTGGATAATGGCATATAGAGAGCATGAAAGACCCTGTGCCCTCGGGGCTAGTACTTTGGGGCACTTTTGCTAGATGCACTAGCAAACGGATCGGCGGGTGCGGCCTTGGATTTTTGATCCTTTCCGGATGTAAGGCTGGAAGGGGGAAGAACTGTTTTGGCATGACGGGGCCTATCCTGATTCTCTGATTGACTGGAATTGCCCTCAGGTGGAGTGGGGAAAACGTCCTCCACAACTTTTGACATAACTGCGGATATCTGTTGTTTGTTCATTCCCCCGGCTTTCAAAGCCTCTCTACGCCAGGTTGTTCAATAAATTCGACCTCAGCCTTCATCTTGCCTCTGTCTCTGGCCTCAGCCTGATCTAGAGCTTGGTTTAATGTATCGTTTCCATGGTTGGAGGCCATCTCCGGTTGGCTGAGTTCGATGACAATTCGACCCAACAGCGGGGGCTCTTGGGGTACGAAGCTTCCAGCGTAGGGTGCAGCTGGTGGTGAAACTGACATTCCATAGGCGAGATCTGTCACAGACCTTTGGAGATCACCTATCATCCCCATTAGTTCGAAAGTAGTAGGCTCACGAGCACGAAATGCGATTGAGCCCAAATTGGATGAGCGGCAGGCGACCTAGGCGGATGCGGTATGCTGACAGTAGTTTCATCCTGTGGGGTGACTTCCTGACTCAACGCGGCCGTCATGACCACAACCTCTTCTGAGTTCTGCGTCATGTTCAGTCCTGCCTCAGCAAGGAGAAGACACTAGCTGATCAAACCTCCGAGTCCCTGAACTGAAACGAAAAACAAGCGACATTTATTTAAGCGAGATCAAATACGGGTGTAGCCGGACAACTGTACTCTACTACTGAACACTACTCCCCGCAGTCACTATCAAAACTGAACTGATACCCGCAGACGCAGCTAATTCTCAACAACACTTATACAGGTGACCTCGGGCCGGATACCCAAATCTTGCAAAGTGATATGTTTGTTCCTGTGAGATACACTCTAAAAGCACATAGCAGGTAAAAAGAGAGCCAATGCACCCCTATGTTGGGGTAGGGTTTCCCTGTCCTATTTTGTCAGGAGCTAGGGTTTCACTACGCACACAGCGGTTTCAAACAACCTATATCGGGTAAAGCAACCTGTCCTAATTTGGAATGGTCACTATGGATCCGAATATGTACTAGGTCGAATGGTCAAAGAGGGTGCCTCGGTAAAACCGGGGTTTGTGTTCCCATACTGGCAGAGCCCGCAACCGGTCAGCCTTATGGTCATGCCTTGACAAGACAAGCTTCCAGCAAACCGCTCAGGAATAGCAGATGACCAACACGGTGTTCCTAGGCGCACCAATGCACATGCAATGCAAAGAGACACATAAATGAAGTCAAAACAGGATATCACGAGTTCGAGTCAAGCTCTCTAAACTCCCCAGCAGAGTCGCCAGAAACTGTAACACGTCCGGCGGAGGGACCTCGCTACAGTTCGGACTCCCTTTTTTGTTTGTTGCGGTTCTTAAATCTTGAACCAAAGAGTCCAACTCTGGCAAATCGTTTGAAAAAACAGATTTTTGAAAAAGTAGTGCCAAACATGGACTGCTTTGCGGTCTGAGTCGCCACCTAAATATTTTAAAATGGGAAATTTAGGAAACCACGACTCGGTCAAGAAACGCGTGTCCGTCATCACCAAATGTCTCGGCTCGGGAGCTTAGGTACGATCGGGAAGGTCATTATGAGCACCCTTTCGCCGGTCCAAGAAGGCCTCTACTAACCGTGATATCCGTTTTTGAAAACTTTATGCGTTCTTATTCGATTATTAGCCTAGAATTTACTCGTGATGCGCACAACACAAAAGTATAGACTAGATTGCCTAATTTGGAAATAAACATTGTATATCCGTTTTGTCTCGAAAAACGTGTTAGTTTTTGCTACTCGCAAGTAGGCTAAAATTCGGATTTCAACGAGTTGTTCCAACACAGGCAATCCAACCTCCACCCACAGGCATTCAAACAGTTTATCATGTAAGCACTTAGCGCATGGAAAACATCTTTGTCATGGTAAACATTCACACGCATGCGATATGCTAAAACCATAAAACTTACATTGTACTCGTGCCAAAAGCAGAAACTAGTTAGCAAACATGCATGACCTAGTTCATGTTAAGTGGCTAATCGACACACTGAGTGTAATCTAAACAGGCTCGGCTAACCCTAAACATGGCACATGAGATGCAACAACTATCACGTATTCAATTTGGAATTGAAAGTACGATGCGGTTTGCATGATGTGCCGAGCCCAATGTATGTAAACAAATGCATGAATGCACGCATGCAAAGCATAAGGTATGCTAAAATAAGTATGCCCTAATCTAATACCGTAAGCGGGTAAATAAAAGGGAAGAAAGAAATGGGGGTTGGAAGACATACACCCACTTACACACACTTATTACATTTTTGCCCTCACTCGGAGGGACCAAAATAATAATACAGACCGAATAAATAATTAACTACCCTAGCTAATTAAATATTACAAATTAACTAAATTAATTAAATTAATTAATTAATCTAATTAAACAGTAAATCGCCTCGGGATGAGGGCCAAGGCCGGGATCGTTTTCGGAATCAAGCCTTCAGTGCAAGTGTGCCCCTGTTTCCTCTGCTCTCCTCTTCAGAAAATTCCCAAAATCCCCGAAGCACCTCTTAGAGCACTAGGGAGTACCACCGGCTGGGGCAGAGCACCACCGGCTGAATAAGGAGGCCACCGGCACTAAATTCACTCATCGGCTGCCGATTGACTGCCGGTCGGCACTAAATAGTGCTGGTCGGCACAAAATTCCTGCAGAACCTGCAACTCACAGCAGCAGAGGGAAACAACATGCAAGGCAATGCAATTCAAGCCATTTATGCACCAAACACACTCCCTATCATGTTATTGACTCAAGGGGGCATGTGTCTCGGTTCCCGGACCACCAATCGCGCATTTTCATGCATGATGGCCCTAAGAACCAAGAATGCAACTTCACTTTCAAATGCATGCAAAACACATAGGCACAAAAGGGTGCCAAACCTCTATCAAACTCACTTCAAGAGGCTTGGTATGCATGTCAATGTGGTGCAATCCTAGGCATGTTATCTAGGATGCAAGATGGACAATGTGATACACTTATGCAAACATGCAAACAAGCACACAAGTCAAGCATGCAAACCACATAAGGGATGGACTTATACATGGTCTAGGCAACTCAAATAGGCCTAAAGTCAGTGGCCAAGGAGCCTACAAAAGGAGACTAAACACACACACACACATGCACATGTTAAGGTACCAAACCCAATGCATAAACAAGCAATATTCAAGCACACTTAAAAAGACCAAACGTGGACTAAAAGCATGCATTAAAAGCTCTGAAATTCATGTTAAACATGATGCCAAATCATGGGATAAAGCATGCCAAATAAAGCATGCAAATGGTCTTAGGCTAAGGCAAGCCAATAGGGCATTGAACTACACCTATGCAAGGCAATTATGGCATGCACTTAACAACTCAAAACAGATTTTTAGCATGTCAAATTAGGCCCAAAGGACCACTTAGATGGCATCTAAGGGACATGGAATCTAAGGCATGCAATAAGGCCTAAACATGGAGCATATAACACAAGCTTAAGAAGTCACGAAGGAGCATGCAAGGTAAGCATACAAGCACACCAAATGGACTGAAACAGCATGCTAGGTGATTCCAAACCATCAAAACAATGCAAACAAAAGCATGCTACACATCCAAACTCTTAAGGCCAACAAGCCAAATGCAAAGGGGCTATATTAAACATGCTAAAATCAAACCAAATAACTATGGTCCGACCTAAAACATGTTAAAGTAAGCACAAAAGCTTCATGAATCAAGGCCCTAAACATGCTAAAGACTAAGGCATACTACCTAGGCATGTTAGAGCATAAAAGGGCATTACAAGGCAACCATGCTAAGCATGCATAGGAGACCAAAACCAACTTAAAACCAAGTTAAAACATGGCATAATAAGCATGAAAAACAACTCAAACAGGTTCAATACATACTCAAGCATGGTGCTCTCTCAAGAGGTAAAACTTGCCCTTTTCAAGGACATCAAGGAGAGGGGGTGGCCCTCCCCTTTCTTAGGACTTTATGGCATCATCTCCACCACTGAAATCCCTCAAGATTTCAGTGGTGGAGAGGCCCAAACAAACAAGTCCCAGATCTCTCCAAAATAGCACAAAAAGGGACCCTTTTTAAGGTCTAAAGGGGGTCAAACCTCCCCAAACCACAAAACACTCTTAATATACAATAAAGAGGGTCAAAAATCAGAACTTTTATGTGCCAAACACTAAGCCCAAAAACTGTTTTAAACTATGTAAAAACAAGGTACAAAAAAAAGGTAAAAAGAGGACTATATCCTTACCCTTGTAGCCTTCTTCAAAGATGGTGGTGTGATGGCTTCCTTTAGCTTCAAACCAACCACAAACCTCAAGAACAACCTCTTGGAACCTCAGTAGCAAGGGGAAGGTGAAACACTAGGTGCTTGTGTGCAAAAGTATGAACTAAAGCACCTAGTGTACTAAATAAGCAAGGAAAAGAGAGATAGAATAGATATATGATCTAACCTAAAACCAGAGCTTGGTTTCTCTCTAAAATGGCTGAAACCTCTCAAGAATTTCCAACCTTAAGCCAAGAAGAAGAGCCTTCCTCTTATAGAACTTGTAAGACTTACAAGCTAAGCAAACAAGGGCTCATTCCTCCATACACGTGTATGGAGGGGAAGCCAATGGCACACAAATGAAAATATCTCGAAAGCAAGTGCACAGTTCCACGGCAAAAAAAAATGTCATTTTGACAAAATTGAGTGCCGACCGGCACAATATAGTGCCGGTGGCAACTTCTGACCCAGCCGGTGTGGCTTCTAGCCACAGGTGGTGGTGTGGGAATGCCTCACAAAGCATTCCTCGCCTCTAAGGCAAAACACAGTGTCTGTGCAAAACCGACACAAAACGGCCAAGTTCGGAGGTCCTGAGGCAAGGCGCGCGAGCCGAGAACTCCGGGAACTCCAAACGAACACACACATGGATGATCACCGAGTGTTCAAACGGTGACGTCCGAGTCTTGAGGATGGTCAAAAATGGGGTGTCTACACCCGGGCCGTCTCATGGCTGTTGCACGATTTTGGCCTCCGATGGCCTATTTTCAAGCTTAAGTGTGAAAAAGTGCATTTTTTTACTTAGTTTTTGAATCGGGAGTCCCGTGCTAATTCCGTAAGTTTCCACAACTTACTTTGGTCCCTCCTGAGGTGTTTGAGGGGTTACTCAGGCCATCTCATGGCTGTTACATGATTTAGCCCTCCAATGGCCTATTTTCAAGCTTAAGCGTTGGAAAAGTTCATTTTTTTACTTAGTTTCATGCCTACGTGTTGAAATAGTGCAAATTTCAAAGTAGTTTTCAAATTGGGAGCCACGCGCTTCTTTCGTAAGTTTGCACAACTTATGTTGCTCCGTCTCAAGGTGTTTGTGATGTTTCTCGAATCTTTACATGCATATTTCACTATTTTTCCGTGACCTTTCGCCGCTAAATGTCAAAGTTTTTTTTTTATTCTATCCTAGTTGATTAAGAAATTTCTACTAAATTAACATAGAAACATAATATACTAATAAAGCCTACTAATCCAATAAAATAAATTAGTAGAACGCACCGAGCTGTATACCTTGACCGGGATTGATTTTGATCCACATCGATGTTTTGTCTTCGTTTGCATCATATTATTCACATTAGCTAGTGATTGTTCCTACAAAATTGAAACACCAATAAAAACAAGAAAAGATAACATTATTAAGAAGAAACTTAATTTTTGACAATCAACATATATAAAACATTTTACCTTGAAGCTAACGAGAGACTTTTGACTAAACATTTTCCAAAAATATAATCTAGCAACTCTGATAACTAAATTTCTCAATAATAATTCTCAGGCTAGTTGTTCACAATGGATTGAAAGATAAAAACATAAATATTTTATCAATACATTAACTTCACAAATAATATACAGATATAGTTAAAATTAATTGAATTAGCTAAACTTATTTCATTTCTAAGTGTCAAGTGTTCATACACGTAAGTTTGAGATTAATTTTGAAACTAAGAGTCATGTGTTTATTCCATAAGTTTCTACAAGTCATTTATATCCTTAATAAGGTGCTCAAACCAATTCCTGGGCATTTTCATAGCTATTAGACAAATTTTCCCTTCGAATGCCTATTTTTAAGTCTAAGTGTTCAAAAAATACAAGTTTGAGCTTAATTTTGAAACTAGGACTCTCATGCTTGTTCTGTGAGTTTCTATGAGTTACTTTTCTCCTTATTAAGGTGTTTGAACCAATTCTTATGGCTAATTCACAATTTTTCCCTCCTAATGCAAATTTTCAAGATTAAGTGTTAAAAAAGATGGCTATTTCACAATTATCCCCTTAAAACACCTATTTTCAAGCTTAAGGTGTTATGTTTTACAATGCGTAAGGCCTTAAACCCTGCTGCCTTTGTTTTAGAGTCAAGGTAAAAGCACTAAACAATACTTAAGACCTAAACCAACAACATCAAACCTGCTATATTAGCACCCAAAGACAACAACCAAACCAACTTATTTAATTATAGGTTGTTGACACATGTTAGTCAAGTTAAATAAAATACATTTGTTTAATTAGATATTAAATTTACTTCTATTTCAACGAATTAAATTTAAACTACATTGGTAGAATTCACTAATATCATTTCGAGTAATTGAGGAGGAAGGCATTGGAACAGATTTCTCTAGCATATGAAGCATCAAGATCAAGATTTGATAATTGTAGAGTTGATTTTATAATCTTGACAATACATGCAAGTGTACTATCAATCTGCATTTGTATAGACACGTGTAATTTCATAAATAAAATTCAAGACAAAAGAACAAAAAAGATTGATAAATATTGTTAGAGACATAGATTGGTTACATCGATTTGACACAAGAAGTTTGCATCTAGCTCGTAATATTTTGGAGTCTAAGAAACATACCAGCAAATCAGTGATAAAGTTTGTCTCTTCCACGAAATGCTAACACTTTCCATCTTTATTGCATACTCTTTCACACTATTAACTTGTTCATTTACTGACATCAAGTCCTGCTTGGCATGCTAGCACTTTTCTTTCACAAGCTTCTAACAAGCAGAAAACAGTTGCTATGCATAGTGAAGCCTACAAAGCCCCAAGTAAATCTTAAGATCTGTTTGGAGTTCAAGTCAGCACATAGAGCACATGCACCTAGTACATAGTGAAGCCTTTTGTAACCATTTCCTGTGATTTCAAAAAATCAAATTACTAATTCAAATAACCAACTCACTTAAGTCATTATTGTAATTGATGATGAAAAATTAAATTAATTAATATCTAACCCCACAAATATATTCATTGATAGCACCCTAGTATAACCATATTCTAGGCCTTTGTTTTATTCAGTAGTAAACTTTTCAGTACATAAATTTTAGTTTTATCAAAAAGACTCAGCAATGACTTCAGAAACTATTTGGCAATCCTGGGCCTCAATAATTGAATTAATTCATTTCACTAATCTGTTAGTCATATCCTAAAAGGAGAACCTCACATATTTTGATAAGTGATTAACATGAAAAAATAAACTTGAAAGTTATTTGACCATAAACCAGTTAAAGCAGAGGAAAAACAAGCAGAAACCACCCAAACAAGAGCCTATATATTGCAAATACAGCAAATAAAGAGGGGCAATAATATAAAAGCTCACTTCACTCCTCAATGCAGCTGTGGCAGTTTGACCTTCAGCAGGGTCAATTATGAGAAGTGTCTTAATTAACGGCAGTGATGACGGTGGAAAGTCTTTAATCGTTGATTTTAATCACAAAAACCATTTAATCGTCGATTTTAATCATACCTATATAAGCAACTATGGGTGTAATGTTATAATCATACCCATATCAGCAACCATATTAGCAACTATCGATATAATCATACCCATATCAGCAACCATATCAGCAACTATGGGGATAATCATACCCATATCAGCAACCATTTAATCGTCGCCCAGTAGGACTCACAAAAACCATTTAATTGTCGAATTTAACATTCAACAACTAAATCAAGGTGTATAATGTTATTAAAACCCTGTCATTTTTTAATTGCTAAATATCCAGCCAGCTTCATAAGCATATCCATATCCATATAAAGCCACTGTATATTTCTTAATCTGTGAGAAGCAACAACATCAAATGGTTAAAAGCATGAGCATCTAGAGGAATATCATGGTATTATAAAAAACTAACTCTTAATAAAATAAAATAAAAAGTAAGCACTAACCATAATGCTTATGAGCATGTATTCCAAATGGAGATAAGACATACAAAAGACACTTTTCAATATCATCAAACTTCTCAAATAGTCAAAACAAATTCTCATTTCATTCATTTGTCAACTAGGCTTGGGAGTAGAATAGTGAATTACTCAGAGCAAACAACATAACCTAGTACTCTCCAAATGCGAAAGGGGTAAAGTCAAAAAGTTTCAAAGTTACCTTTGTTGGACCAGGCTTGATAGGCTTCCCAGCCAATAGCTCGGCAAGAATGTAATAAAGAATAACACTCAATGGTGTTCTACACAAAATTGGAAACCAATATGATGAATGTCAAATATCTTCCTCAAATCATGCTAAATGATCTTTATACACTATCACCACGACCATATATATATTACATTCATCCAAGAAAAGAACTTGCATGCAATTAAGCATACTATCATTTGGTGTCATGGGTGTCATAGACAAACCAATTTTTTTTTCACAATTCATTTATGTTTAGCAGGTTGAGTTTTCTGATCAAATTTCTGTTTAGCAGGTTGAAAGTTTAAAAATAAAATTTTCTGCAGCAAGTGCAGTAAGGGAAAAATAAAATATTTAAACTAACTATCAAGTATTCCACAAATGGCATAGAAAACCCAAACAAAACTAACCCTACACACTGAAAATACAATGGGACATTCCCAAATCTTAGAAACACAAACACAGCCATCAGCAAAAACAGAGAGTAAGGAGGAGAGGCAAAAGCAAACCTCTAATGACCCATTAGGAGAGGCTTGAACTTGACACCTTAACTCTTATGTTCAAACCTAAAATTGAGACATCAAAACCTCATGAATCCTATTAACTCATGTCTGACTCAATCAACATTAATACTAGTCGCTTTTGCACCAAAAACCAATAGGAAAAAAAATACCATTTCATTTTCATTCACTCGCCATTTTAATTAATATGCCTGATTTTCCAATGAGATAGATAGTTACATATGAGAACAGCTATTCTTCATATCAATCACTAGGGATAACCCGTGCCTGAAGGCACGGTCAATAATTTTTCCGGTACCACACGTGCTACGAAATTCAATTAATAAATCAATTTAAAATGATATATCACTCCAGTTTAATACTTCACAAATAAGAAGTTGAAATTGCTTCTACACAATAAACTGGCAAAAACATTTAGCGCAATCATTCTATCTAACTAAAAAATAATAATTAATCATCCAAGTTTTAATACGGATCGACAATGACAACAAAAGCACTCGCTTAAATTTGCTTTAAAAACCCAATAGCTATGAGGAATCAACAAAATGAGAAATCAACAAAATGATTCTTTAAAAGCAACTCTAATTTGACAACAAAATGAACTCAAATGATTCTTCAAAATAATAAAAATGATTAAGAACAATAAAAAAATGCATGAATAGCTTAATATAATATTATTGAATCAAATGATTTCATGGTTTCAATTTGAACAATACCAAAAAAATGCAGCAAAACCATGTTTAAGAGTGATAATTGCATGTTTCACAATTTTTTGCAATGGGACTAAAGGCTTGGTTTGATTTGGTTTGGCTTGGTTTGGACATTGTCATAGCAACAAATACTCTTCTTTCAATTTGTTTTGTAATTAATCCCCTTCTTTCAGCACAAAATTCATGTACTTCTCTAATAGCTCTGAATATACCAGTGACAAGTATAATTCTGACCCTATCATTGGCTGAAACACATATGAAGAATAGCATTGAGCAAAGATTCTAAACATGAATGTAAGAGAGAAGTTTACATAGGTTTTACATAGTGAAACCTAACAATAAAATGATAACTCTTGTATAGAAGTCTTCCTAGTTTAACCAGGGAGCAAATTTCAATAGCAGCTAAATTATGAATTAGGCAAACCTCTCCAAACACTTTGATCTACATAATGAATTACTACAGTGAAGCAAACATGGAACACGCATTGATAAACTCGCCATTTTTCCAATTATCTAAGCTCTGTAAATAGATCAAATAATAAAAAATAAATTAAAAAGCCCTAAAAAAACACAAACTATTCATTGCAAAATTCACGAAAAAATCAAAAATTTGTGTCATCACTACTACTATATAATTCCAAAACACAAAATCTTTAATCTTTGAAAGACATGATGAGGCCACAATTTTATATTCCCAACAATGCATGAAGCAACACATGACAAATAAATTGAGGAAAACAAAAAGAAAAAAAAAAATAGAGATGATATGAGACACATAGCTTGTATTGGCCATAACAAACACTAAAACTAATTTGGAAGGAAAAAATGAATCTGAACAATAATCCCGCAAGCAAAAATCAGTTTTTTACTTTGATATAAAGGACCAATCATCACTTCACAATTAAAATCAAATGTTGCACATAGAAACAAAATGAAGATTCGATCTAAGTTTGAATGAGACATGAGAAATTGCCTTTTTACTCATAAAGACTTGAAAACAATATTTAAGTGATAGCTATCATAAAAAAGAATCTCATGGATGACTAAATTAGTGCATCAAATCTTTAGTTAGTGTATGGATATTACTCAGTACAACTATATCAAATCATTCTCCCATTTTTTCAAATTTATTGTATTTTGTCTTCTACAAAACGAATTGCCTCCCTAAACATTAGAGTTTTCAAGTGCTTTATGTGGTTCAGGCCATCCCCAAACCCATCCAAAGAATAAAAAAATTACCAAGATAAAATGTGGGAAAGTGAACGACAACATAGCTAAAACCAGTTAATAAAGATATTCAATCTTCTGACTGTACACCTAAACTGAGACTTGAAGCAGCAAAGGAGCTATACATAACCATAAAGAAAAGGACAATTAAAATACAACTAAATTATGCACAAAGCACAATCCCAAAGATAGAAACCCTCAACGAAATTCACAAAAAATTTCCATTATCGTCACTTGCAAAGAGGTTGTAAGTGAGTGAGTGTGTGTGTGTGTGTGAGAGAGAGAGAGAGAGAGAGAGAGAGAGAGAGAGAGAGAGATAGTAAACTAAGTAGAGCTCTTTCCGTTCTTCAAATTATGTTGTAAAGAAACTAACTTTTAAGGTAATCCCACTTATATCAAAACCAATAGAGCTCTTCTTCTCGTTCAAGTCTAGGAATTCAAACTAACTTTTTAAGGGGGAGAGAGATGTTTGTGATAGACAGAGGTACTGGTAGGCGAGAACCAGAGGTCTAACATCAACACACATTTTGTTCAACTTATACTTTTAACTGTCAGATGTTGATTAGGATTGATCTCAACCATTAAAAACAACTGTAAGACATTTTCAAAAACCCTTGTGGTTTATTATATAAATAAGTGGATTTTCATTTTTGTTTTGTGGCCTGTTGAAATATTTAATCCACTTTGAAATCAACCATCAAAAGTATTTCTATGCAATAACAACTTTATTGCATCAACAAAGAAGCCATCCTAAAGGGCTTTGGATCAAGAGCTGGTGGGGAGGGAAAGAGTATGCAAATGTGAGAGAGTGAAAGGGGTTTGTATATGTATGTATATACAACTATTTATAACAATTGCAAAAACTAAAGTCATCAAACACAAATAAAAAGTTCAATTTCAAGTTCTCACCACATTAAATCTTAACTCTTAAACATGATTTCAGAAGTTCAACCTTTAGCCTCTAAACACTTAATAGAGCATTTAGAAAAATTGATTCAACAAATATAATTAATTTGCAGCTAATACAAAAATTTATGAACATAAAATTTAGCATGTAACCTAAATATTAACAATCCAGTTCATACTGATATTTTTGCCAACGTACATTTGTAATCATTTTAACTTATATCTCCTCTTTTAAACTAAATCAAATCCATTAATTCAATTGCAAACCATTTCCCGCTACGTATCCTCCACATCTTTCCCTCACTGTTCTAGTAACTTGTTTGCACTTTTTTTCTCCCTATACTTCCATTTCCCGTCATCCCACAACCTCATTGCGCAACCACACACCCTCTTTTCACTTTTTTTCTTAAGTTCTCTATCACCCATGACATACCAATGCCATGAAAATGCATTTTCAAAAGTAGACCAACTAATATACTTTAAACAAAAGTAGCTCTTTGAATTGACGCTTAAGGTGTTTAAATTTGGATTGAAGTTTTTTCATAGTCATGCTCAATCTGATTTTAAGATGTTTATATTGTCCAAAATAACTTGCGCAAGATAAAAGCTCAATGTAGTTTCGTTATCATGAAAGAGCAAAATATGAACAATTTATCAAATAAAGTAGTACTCAAGATGTAAAAAATGTATTTATGTGATAAAACATAACAATTGCTCCAATTATAGACTGTGTATCAAACAGAGAAGCTGCATTTTGAAAGAAAAAAATAACATGAAGATGAGGTTTCTTCGTGCCTTATGCTAGTGACCATAGAAATTGAATGTCAACCGCAAACTAAATTGATCTAGACGTAAATCGTATTGCACAACCACCACCCTCACTGTATTTCCCTCTGAGAATATCATTTTAAATTTAGATAGGAATTTAAAAAGGAAAAAGAAAAGATGAGGGAAATATAAAGTTATTATGATTCAAACACAACCTTACATACATAAGCAAAAATTATTTTTGTTGACGAAATGATACCAATACATGTTTTATAGAGGGGCCAATTTGAGAGAGAGAATAGACAAATGCATGCTCTTTACAACTATCAATTAGTAAGCAAATTGATACATATACAGTTCCTCTAATAAACCAATTAATTGAGAGAGAGAATAGACAAATGCATGCTCTTTAATTATAATTCATAACTACACAACTGAGTGTGTAATAGGCCTGTGAAACTGGGCAAAACTTTGTCAAGCCAAAATATTATTTCTGCTACTATACCCATTGGCAATATAAACTTAGGCTTTTGCTTAATGTTACCCCCAAGCCAAAATATTATTTCTGCCATTATTCCCATTGGCAATATAAACTTAGGTTTTTGCTTAATGTTGCCCCCAAGCCAAAATATTGGTTTTGCCACTAAACCCATTGGCAATCTAATTTAATTATGAGGCTAGGCTTAATTGTTATAATGCTATGCCCTGAAACCATAATGTTGAAACAATAATAGAAATATAAAATTAAAAAATATTGTTCTAATGCTATGTCTTGTGAAGACTAATATATTGAAAGCATAATAGAAATATAAAATTAGAATAAACAGCACCAAGAACAAAGAGACTATCATTATGTTTAGGGACCAAGTTTAAAACATTAACCAGCTTTTAGGAAGAGTTGTCTTAGTTTACGGGTGATGCTACATTCCCTTCCTAGCAAAGGAATAATGAGGATGTGCTCCTAGTAGTGCTTGATCTACCCACTTGGCATCTATTGGGTTACTAAGTGGAGTAAATGATCCTTGACAAAATCATTGAATCCAAAAATCAACTCAATAGAAAGGATAACAAACTGAGTGAATATTAAATTAAACTGAGTGAATATTATATTGTGTTGTGTCCTATACATGGCATGTTATGCTGTATGGTAGGATAACAAACTGAGTGAATATTTATGTACAAATTAAACAACATAGAAATCAAAGCTCTATTTCTTTCTATAAAAAAAAAAAAAAAAGGTCTTGTCAAATGGTTCAAGTTCAACAATTTTCATCAATTTTCACCAAATGGTTTAGCAATTAGAACTAACCTCTCTATATCTCATAATGGTTCATCAATTTTCATCTCTCTCTAATGTATATTTGTCAAATTGATTGTCTTTCACAATAAAATCTACAAATTTAGTAAATAATAGTTTGAATTTGAATACATAAAAATATCCAATTAAACTAATCAATTATCCAGTTAAACTAATTTGAATCTGAATAAATATACATAAAAATATCAAATTTATCAAAGGCCCCATCAACACCCTTGTTTTGTTATATAGATTTATTGAATTAGCAAAGACTTCAATGGAGAACTAATCAATTAGCTTGGGCAATAAACATAAAATTACTAAACCATGTGGACAAAGAAGAACTACTCATCTTAAATTGATAACAGATTGTGAAACTTTCACGCAAGCAATAACCAATGCATCTATCTTTCATTGAAGACTCGGAACACTTTTTCTTTTTGAATCAAACACAAAAGTATCTGAAAAATATAGAATAAAAAATCAATTTGAACCTATGAAACCCAAGAAAATTGCCCTTTTTTTCAAAGAGTAGTGAAATTTATTTGGATTTATGCATGTAGCATTTGCCATAATCATTATTTTTTGCACTCACTACCTAATTATAAAGCACACAATAATTACACATCATCCAAAACCTAATAAAAAAAGAAAGGAACATTAATTTTTTACAAAAATTCAATAGTACTCGTTTTAGAGGAAGAGAAGCATGACAATCAACACCCTTGATTTGTGCCTTGTTATGCAGAAGAAAAAATCAAATTTGCATATGTTATGTTTCTGTCCTGTTATGCCATTTTGTGGCTTTTTTTTCTTTTTAATGATTCTTGAGCATGTGTTTGACACCAAACGCCCCCAACACAGATTTATAATTAAAAATCATATTTAACACCATTAATAGATACAATAGCTCTGGAAAAAGAAAAAAAAAAAACTCAAATAGCATCAACAATATACTTCATAACAAAAAATTAAAATCCCTTCACTGAACAATAACCAAAAAACTCAAAATTAGTCATCAAAATAAAATAGAAAAAAATGAATTATACCAGCAACAATGAATCTATAACAGATTGAAAGAAACTGACCATATTTACAGTGATGCATCTAAAAGTAACAAATAATAGACACAATACAACAAAAAATAAAAGCTAATCGAGAAAGTAGATATAGAGACATACCTTGACACATATAGCGGAGATATAAATGGAGAGAGAAGACAATTGAGATGGTTTCTTTCCTTACAATGGTTACTCTTTTTCTTAGGCAATAATTAAAATAAACACAACAGAAAACACAATAACCAAGCCAGTTATCAACAATACAAAAAATAATTATTGTAAACTCAAGGATACATCAGCAGCTCTACAACAATCTCCAAAATCCCAAAGTTAGTTTCACAATAGATTTAAAACAATATATCTACACAATGCTGATAATAAATGTAAAAATAAATAAATTAGAAATGCACAGGGCAAACACATTATGTGGAACCACAACTCATAACCAAAACACAAAATTTCAATTAAATGGAACTCAATAAATTAGATCGTTACCTCTATAGCACAAAGGGGTTCTCTGATGAGGTTGAGTCCAAAAGAGGAATAGTTGACCCTCATATCTAACTAAGGGGAGAAAGGGAGTGTTTTTCTGCCTGAAGATATGATCATACCCGTAAGGAGAGAACGCATATAACAATAATATATATATATATATAAAGAGCAGGTAGTTGCTAGAAATAATTCGAAAGAACTATTTACCTGTTTCCCTGACCTCTGATATATATCCAAAGCCTTAAGAGCATCATGTCGTTGCATTTCAAAGAACTGTCACATTGCATGTTATCAAATATCCATGATTTGCTGAAAACAAAACTACTCATTCAAAAATCCAAAGCCACATTCTACCTTGTCGACCAAATTTACGACACCATCACTGATAGCATTGTAGATTTTAATGCTTTCAGAAGCAACATGTTGAAAAAAGTAAGGATAGTTAGGTCAAAAGAATTCTATTTGAAAAGTTACTTCAATAACACTCCGTTGGGATCGTGGGTGAGAAAGACAGGAAATGATTGTGTTTTCTTACTATCATATTCAGATGGGTATGAAGGCAATGCATGTGAGATGGATATGAAAGACTTATTTTTCTTCCTTGGAATTTTAATGGGCAATCTCACTATTATAAATTTTTTATAACTAATCAGCTTGTTTCTCACCAATCTCACTCATCACTTTTGATGAGAAATGAAATAGGCAAAATAAGAGAGTTCTCACTCTCATCATTTCTTATCATTTCTCACCAAATCACCCCATCCAAACAGAGTGCAAATCCATGGACAAAGCAGGGGGAAAATTTATAAACTACACTCACCATAGAGAGTGCTAATTGAATCACAAAATTATGAACCGTTGCTCCTCTGGCTGCCCAAAAGTTTCATTAAGAGGCCATATTTGAAAGCTAGACAGCATTATGTTTGATTCAGTTGAGTGAAGCAAAAAAAAGTTACCTGGCAACCAAGAACACGAAATAGAAGCTGCTGCAATGCTGGCAACTGCTCAAGCAATTCCGGAGTATCCAAACCTTTAGTTCTCTGCACCACAATTTACATAATAATACTCTAAGTGACCAAATCTTTATTTCAGTTAGATCAAAAAAATATTTGAAAAATAAAATCAATCAAAATTTGAGTGTTCACATAACACTTTTCTGGCTACAACAGAAACAGAACCCCTCAAAAAAGATTGAAGTTCCAAATGCAATTTCAAAGGTGCCATATTTAAATGAAATTATAAAATTGTCAAAGCAAAATTTTGAAAAATTCAAATGGCAAAAGGATGGGCAGCAAAAAATACAATTTCTTACAAGGCGCTCACTCTCAACATCATATTTCAACACACTGAAGGAAGAAAATCTGACCTATTGAAACCTGAAATTTAAGAAAATCTGAAATTGACTGTTGTAATAGGTTGAAATCTGAAAATCTGAAAATGAAGAAAATCTGAAAATCTGAAATTGAAGAAAATCTGAAAATCCTCTGCACTGCTCCTCACACAATCCCCGCTCAACATCTTCGTCGGAGGCCCAAAAAACACCATCGTCGCAGCATTAAAAAGGCTGAAAAAAGCACACGAAACACCCATCTCCGCCGCAAGTCCCGACAGCCAGTGAGAGGCGTAATCAAAGATAATCCAATCTGAGTTCGGGCTAATTTTCTCGAGAAAATCCGAGAGTGGCTGTTTAAGAAAATCGAAGGCAATTTTGAAGAGCTGAGCTTGGTGGTGTGGTGCGTCCATAGAGGATTCGGCGTTGGGTGGTAAGTTGGGAATGGCGGGGAATGGGAGGGGTATGAAGGTGATGAAAGGGGAGAGGCGGGGAGGGATTTGGGGGAGGCGGCGGAGGTTTCCGTCGGTGGAGATGAAGGAGATGCGGTGGCTAAGGTGGTGGAGAGGTGGAGGAATGGGATGAGGTAACCCATGGCTAACCACGGGAACATTACTATGTGAAGAACTTCTTCTTCATCATTAATATCAACTCTGTTTTCCATTTGAGGATAGGGAAAATTGAGGACTTAAGAAGATGTTGGTTGATTAGTGTGAGATGGAATACTTATCAAGAATTATATATTGAGAACCCTTATGATATTTTGATGAGAAGTGAAAACCCAATAAGTATATTGAGCATTAGAGAGAGAAATGGACCTCATTCGAGGAGATCTTCAGTGTAATCGTTGCCCCAATTCGTTCGATCGATGCTTTGTCTGTGGCTTTCCACTGTAGAGAGAGAGAGAGATGGGTTTGAAAGAGAAACAGTGAAATGGGTTTGAAGAGAGAGAAACAATGAAATGGGTTTGAAGAGAGAGATGGTGAAATGGCTGAAATGTGTTTGAAATGGGTTTCAAAATTGAAGGGTATATCCAACGGTGAAGAGAAACAGTGAAATGGGTTTGAAGAGAGAGATGACGAAAAGGCTGAAATGTGTTTGAAATGGGTTTCAAAGTTGAAGTATATATCCAACGGTAAAGGTAAAAGGATACAACCTTCAACTTAATCTCAGCCTTCCAATCTCATTGCCACCTAAGATAGATGTCCCATCTGGTTTGAAAAACAAAGCTTCCTTATTATATAGATTTGAAGGGGTCATTAAATTATTGTTCTTTATTTTATTGAGAAAATAAAATTGATTTGGATTTTCCCTAATCACCCTATTGACAAGAATCAATTCAAAAAAAGGCATGTTTGGACTGTTGTAATGGTGTTCAAGGGGTGAAAGTCTAGAGAGCAGGAACAAGCACGGTTGGAAGCATTGCTCCAACTGTTTACGGGTGTACAAGCGGTGAAATCCAAAGAGCAGTCCAATCACCACTCGAGCAAAGTGGGTAGATTTGGGGCTGGGTCGACTTTAGGGTTGGGTGCGAAGGTATATGCAAATCAAAGAAAACATAGAGAGGAAGACAGAGAGACACACACACATACGCACAGAGAGAGAAAGAGAGAGAGGGCGAAATAGAGGACATACCTACCCGAGACAAAGCGACGGTGGTGCTAACCCTTACAGTGTGCTCGTCTAACCCTTGCGTTGTGCTCATCTAACCCTTGCGGTGATGCTCCAGTAACAGAGAAGAGGGCAAAGGTGTGAGGTGTGAGGCGTGAGAGAAAAGAGACACAGAGGCGTAAGGTGTGAGGCGTGAGAGAAGAGAACTGATATATCTAAGGCGCCAATATATTCATTTCCCCCTAAAAACCTTTAGCAACTAAATCATTTATTTGGTAACAAAATTATTTCCTCACTAAAAGATAAAATTATTAGCCACGAAAATAGTTTTCTCACTAAATAATATTAAAATATTTAAAATTATTGGTGACGAAAATATATTTGTCATTGATAATTTTATTATTGGTGACCAATTTTTTCCTCACCAAAAGTCTGAAAATTTTGGCACCATCCGAAAAATTAGGGAGAAAATCTTTAGTGACAAAAAAAATATAAATAATGACGAAAAATAATTTCGTCACCTAATTTTTTTATTATGTATGCAGATTGGTGATGAAATTTTATTTTTGTCTCTAAAAATGGTACATTTGGAGACAAAAAATTATTTTCTTCACTAAAAGGTATGTCTTTCGTGACAAAATTTATTTTCGTCATTTGTTTTCGTCTCCAAAGACACTTTTTGTTGTAGTGAAGATTTCGATAAGATATAAATGTGAGGGGTTTGTCACCATGCACCACCTAGAAGGGATGTTGAAGAAACCAAGTCCAGTTGGAGGTGTTCTCGGAGTCCACGACCGCATAAGCTAAGGGGAATAAACCTACATATCTGGAGAGAGTTTGGGGTTGTTAGTGGTACGTGAAAATGTTAGGGTGCGTAAATGTAGCAAGTGTGGGTGAATGATAGCAATGGGTAATATGTGTTTGGTAAATGTGGTTGGGGTGTAAATGTTGAATTGATGTTGTAGTAGTTAAATGAACTGACCTTGGTTGCCGTCTTTCGCAGTCGCGGCAAGTAAGAACACTTTGTAGCAACCTTTGAGGAACGTGGTGTCTAGGAATAGCAGGGGACGGCAATGGGTGAACCCGTCAATGCATGCTTTGAATGAGATGAAGTAGCGCGTGAACTGGTGGGTATCGTTATCGTATTCGATATTGATGTAGGTACCGGGGTTGTGTTCCATTGCTGCATTACTCTACCAACGCAACTAGTCAAACGAAATAGAGTGTGCGCCAAACAGTTCTCCTCTTGCTTTTTTGACCCCTAGCCATGCCACCCCGTAAGTGATGTCCAGACCATAGTCTTGCTTCAAGTCTAAAATGACTTCGATTGGACG
This sequence comes from Camellia lanceoleosa, assembly GCA_025200525.1. Lineage (NCBI taxonomy): Eukaryota > Viridiplantae > Streptophyta > Magnoliopsida > Ericales > Theaceae > Camellia > Camellia lanceoleosa. The sequence goes on from CM045760.1 coordinate 211,604,093, forward strand.
GGTAAGTGGCCTTCCACACACACGTTCTGCTATAATATCTGCGACAAGATCAGAATCGACAAGTGGGTTTGTGGATGTACGAACAGCGACGCCGCAATTGTGTTCACTGTTCCATTTACATAAGTAGAAGAATCCGTTGGCTTCCAATTTCCTTGCGTGTACAGCCCAAGTGCATCCCTTTGAATCGTTCATAGCACAAACAACCATTACCCGAATGGAGTCATTTTTAACAAACTTGATATTGAACCTACATTCGATGAAGTATTTCTGTAGCGACCCTAATTTTCTTTAGTCATTATTTATTATTATTATGGTTATTATTTTCTTATTTTATTTTTGACTTTATTAATTGTGTGGTCACATGAGAGTTAATGTAATATTTAATGGATTTAATGTTGTAATTATTAATTGTGTGGGTTACATGAGAATTTATTGTGATACTTAATGAATTTAATGTGGTGATTAATTAATTTAATATGTTATTTAATTATATATAATTAATCAGAATATTTATATTTATATATTCATATATATACAAAAAAAAAAAAAAGGTGTTACATGTAGTGTTTTTTTTATAAAATATATTTATATATGTTGTAGTTATTTAATAGCACAAAATATATATCATATTTATTTAGATTGTATTTATATTATATTTATATTATATAATATAATAGTCATTAGGTAATACAATAATATATTAGGTTATAAGTGATATAACCTCACAAAGAAACAAAAGAAAGAACGCAGCAGCGGCGGCCGAGAGAGAGAGAGAGAGATTCATCAAGAGTCAAGGTTTTCTGGGTGATGAATTTATGAGAGAGAAGAGAGATAGAGGGGAGAAAAGAAAAAGAGAAAGGAAGAAAAAAAGATAGGGTTTTGGGTTTTATTTTGGTGGTTCAATTAATTGTGAGTACAAATCTTATTTTTCTTGATTATGTTTGATTCGTTAGTTTATTTATTTATTTATGTTATTAGGTTGATATGATTTGATATTTTTGTATGTGGATGTAGAGGATAAATTAACTTAATTATTTTGATTAGTGTCTATGAGATGTTTAGGGTTTTTAGATGAGAGATTAATTTTATTTAATTTGATTAGTGGAACGTGTAAAATTTAGGGTTCTCAGATGATTGATTTATTTTAATTAATTTGATTAGTGATATATATAAGGTTTAGGGTGTTTAAATGATTATTGATTTTATTATTATTTTTAGATGATTGATTAATCTAATTATTTTGATTAGTGTATATACGATATTTAGAGTTCTTAGATGATTAATTTATTTTAATTAATTTGATTAGTGGTACGTGAAAGGTTTAGGGTTCTTAGAGGTTTGATTAATCTTAATTAATTTGATTAGTGATATGTGCAAGGTTTAGGGTTCTTAGATGATTGATTGATTTTAATTATTTTGTTTAGTTAATGCGTGTAAGGTGTAAGATTTTTAGATAATTAATTGATCGTAATTATTTTGATTAATTGGGTATGTAAGGTTTGGAATTTTTAGATGATTGATTAATTTTAATTATGTTGATTAGACGTATATGTAAGGTTTAGGATTTTTAAATGATTAATTGATTGTAGTAATTTTAATTAGTTGGGTATGTAAGGTTGGGATTTTTAGATGATTGATTAATTTTAATTATGTTGATTAGATGTATAGGTAAGGTTTAAGATTTTTAGATAATTAATGGATCGTAATTATTTTGATTAGTTGGGTATGTAAGGTTTAAAATTTTTAGATGATTGACTAATTTTTAAATTATTTTGATTAGACGTGTATGTAAGGTTTAGAGTTTTTTTTTGGATGATTGTTTGATTTTAATTATTTGAATTAGTTGAGTATGTAAGGTTTAGGGTTTTATTTTGGGTGACTTTATTAATTCTTTGAGTGATTCTTTGATCTTCAAAAATAATTTTAAGTACAAAACCCACTTCCCTTTATTTATGTTTAATTCGTTGTATTTATTTTTATTAGTTTGATTTTGTTTTTATATAAAGATGATAGATTAATTTTAATTATTTTGATTAGTTATGGATATAAGATTTAGGGTTATAGATGATAGATTGATTTTAATTATTTTGACTAGTAGTGTATGTAAAGTTTAGGGTTCTTAGATAAGTGATCGATTTTAATTACTTTGATTAGTTGTAAAGTTTAGGGATTTTAGATGATTAATTAATTTTAATTATTTTTATTAGTTGTGTATGTAAGATTTAGGATTTTTAGATGATTAATTGATTTTAATTATTTTGATTAGTTGTATATGTAAAGTTTAGGATTTTTAGATGATTGATTGATTTCAATTATTTTAATTAGTTGTGTATGCAAGGTTTATGTTTTTTTTATGTATTTATTTTATGGATTTAATCACACTCATAATTATATGAAATTGGAATAAACTTAGAATCCATAGATATTGGTTAGAGGATGGATTGGTTTGTTGTTGGTATTTATTTATTTGATATTTGTTTGATTTTGTATTTGCATGTAGATGATGGATTGATTTCATTATTTGGTTAGATGTATATGTAATGTTTATGGTTTTTATATGTATTCATTTTATGATTATAATCACACTCCCGAATATATGAAACTAAAATTAATTAGAACCTGTAGATAAATTCCTTATATTCCACCATAACTCCATGGATTGTTATTTTTTTATTTGAGTGATGGTGAGAAAGAGCGTATAAAAAAAAAGGTGAGGATTATGAGAGTTGTTTGATGCCTTATGCCCGGCATTGTTATATTTGTCTCATGATGTCGATGAGATGTTTATATATATTGTTGCCTCGTTCTCATGAGTAGACGAGTGCTTTGATTTGCGCGCGTACGTATATGCTAACCATCCGGGGAGTGTGAGTCAAACTCGGGACGATATCCCCGTGCAAGTTTGGCTTCAGAGTAGGTTAAGTATACGGGAGGCACATGGGATATATGTGTAGGCCAGAAGGGGAGGGCCGAAGTGGTGGAGTCATGGTACAAAGAATTAATTATGAACTTGTATGTTAGTTCGAATTGTCTTAATTGAGTTAAGGTACAAAGTAGAAATTATGAACTTAATGTATAGTTCGAATTATATTGATGGAGTTAAGGTACAAAAATTGAATTATGAGTTTATTGATTTGTACATCTTGAAAAATATTAATCGACCTCAATAAATTATGAAATTTGAGTAGAGGTATGTATACGTGATTTTGGACAACTTTTGTGTTGTAGCTTTTTATTAAAAAGATCGATTAGAATTTATAATCGGATGACTTTGGTTATTGTCGGTTTGATTCATTTTGGTAATGCAGATTTTATAGACTGTTTTAACCCACAAAACGAGCTTATTTTTATTGGTTTCACGTAAACTAAAGTAAAACATTATTCTGCACACTTTTCATGTTTTGAACTTTTTCGAAAAAAATCATCTTAGGGTAGTTTTTGTTCATTTTCAGTTTTAGATTTTTCGATTGAATTCCGTCTAGAATTTTAGATCAAGTTTTCCTCTTAACCTGTTCAGTTTCTATCAAATTCGTCCGCGCTATTTTTTATAAAATTTGATTCTGTACAACTTTTGTTCTTTAAGTTTTCGTCAATTCAAATTATTTAAGCATGAAACGATACATTTTTATACTTCTTCAGTAAGTTACTTATAATTAATTTATACTAACATTATTTTCTTCTGCAGGATTGTGGGTCTTACTAACTTTTTATGCAGGGCTGACCCACCATATTTCTATTTCTATTTCTATTTTTGTTTATTTTATAATCAATTTATATTTCGTTGTGTACGGACAAGAAACTAAATGCCACCGTATCTCAAGAAACTACCCATTCGTCTCGGTGCAGTTGGAACTACTTGTCTTGTCTAGTAATAAGAATTTAATGTATTTTTGTTTGTGTCTGGTGGACACGTGGGTGTTGATTCTTGTACTCATACCTCAGATATACGTATCTTGACGTTTTGTCTCTTGGCAACTCAGGTGCGTTCTGTTTGAGCGCAGCTGAGCTTCCTTTGCAGGATTAGTAGAGGCTTTGGTGGTGACAAAAAATAACTATGATCGTAGGACATGTCGATTGGACTTCTTTTGTTTTCTTATGTTTATGATTATTAGTAGTTTATGTATTTTTATTTTCTTTTATGACCTTAGTATTTTGAAAATTTGGCATGGGTTGTAACCTTACATTATTTAAGTTGTTTTGAAGTATTTATTGTTACTTTAATGTTGAAGGTACTGGTTAGTTATAGAATTATAGTGAATGGTTTAGTTTGTGTTTAGTTTTTTTTGTTTCACCCCTAGGATTTGGATGATGAAATATTGATTGGGGTTTAATCCTAAGTTAATATTTAATTGTCCAAATTTTGGGGCGTGACAATTTCCGTAATACGTTACAAAATTCTGAAGCACCGCCTTCAAAGTGCTGTCCAATGTGGGTAAATCCGTTAGCCCATGGAGCGGAAATGAAGATTTTCTCTTTGTGTGGACAAAATGAATGCAGTAAGTCGATTCCGTCTTCCATTTTGACCTCATTTAGTGGTCTTCCGACAGGTTTGGTAATGGTGTGGAGTGCGTCGGATCGGTGTGATTAATTCGTTCCCTCCACGCGATTTTCGATAATCACATCAACTAACTGCAAGCCGAACGAACGGGCAACGGAAATCATATTCTGGATGTCAACATCGTTCTGTAATGTGAAGTTATTATACCTCAGGATCTTGTAGAACAACAGAATTGATCCCGGTGTAAGCCTGTCGAACTTAGAACAAACATAATCCACAAATTCGACGAAGGTGTGTGATGGTTACAAATTGTATGCAACATTTGTGGACCGATAACAACATAACAACATCATAAAGGCGTCCATTTGCACAATTAAACAAGTACGCACAGTTAAACAAATAAAAATGATCTATCAGTACAAAAAAAAAATGCATGATATGAATACAATTGAAAAGCGATTTGTGAATGATTTGTGAACTGGTGTGTTTTCGTAATCATCCCACTGGGCAGTGAATGGGATTTCCCGATCTTGTCCCACAACCGGCATCGGAAATGATTTGTGAGTTGGTATGTTCTGTGTGGGAATGATTGGGGAAAACTGTCTAAGGCATACATGTGTGAAGCCGGTGGTGGTAATGTTAATTGTAGCAGTTTTCGTATGCCACACAAAACCAAAATGAATTCAAAAAGGTAAACCCTACTTGGAAAACTTCATACACGAATCTTCAACAATCCCACCCCATGAAAGTAGGGATTACATATACCCAAAATGAACAAAAAAACTCATAAAATACGTGAGGGTATATTCGTCCCTGAAGCACCCATTAACATTCAAAAAAAGACTTGCCAGTAGGCAATCCCCCCTAAATAGGACTTGCCAGTGAAACAACCAATTAGCGAGACCAAACAGAACACAATCCAACCATATAGGACTTTTTGATAAAATTTCAAAAAAAAATAGAGAAACAATATAATTTAAATAAATTAATAAATTAATTATTTTTTTATAATCGTCAAAATAAGCCTAAGGTAAAAAAATAAAATTATAGTAATAAATTATTATTATTATTTTTCAAAAGAATAAAGGTTGGGACCTCCTTTGGGGGTCACCCCCTTTATCCCCTTTGTCACGTGACAAAAGGTGATTGGAGGAGTAGGAAAAAAAAGAAAAAAAAAAAAGAAAAAGAAAAGGTGACCAATGAAAAAGAGAGGGTCTAAAGAGGGTCCTAAAAAGGGGATGAATCATTGTTGTTTCCAAAAAGGTATGGGTCGAAGAAGGTCAAAAGACAGCATTTGTGGAAGAAAGCGCGCGACAGGTCGTTATTTCAGGAGAGAGAGACACGGCCGTTACGCGGCACTATCCATTTGGCGCCACGTACTCCACATCAAACCGACACGCCCCTTTCACTTTCTTCAACTGTAAGATAAACCCCAATAAAAACACTAATTTGCACCATTCTTCAACGCAACATCAAACTATCAAAACTCCATAGCAGAGAAAGCTCTCAATCACCATGTCTTCTCAGAATCCCAAGAATTCACTCTACCCACAAGTCGATCAATCGAACCCAGAAGCTATTTCCTCTTCTTCTTCTTCTCCATCGTCCTCGACTATATACCCATCTATCGACATGAAAGACCTCGCAGAGAATCTCTTCCCAGATAACGATTCTCAAAACCCTAATTCCCAATCTCAATTCGAATCCTCCGAAGAAATCCTCATCAGGGTTCCGGGCACAATTGTCCATCTCATAGACAAAGAACAGAGCGTCGAGCTCGCTTGCGGCGAGCTCACAATCGTTCGTCTCTTGCAAGGCGGAAACGTCGTCGCCGTTCTCGCCCGCATCGACGATCAAATTCAATGGCCATTAGCGAAAGACGAAGCTGCTGTGAAGCTCGACGAGTCGCACTATTTCTTCACTCTTCGTGTTCCATCCGAGGCCAGGTTTGACAATGAGGAAGACAACGATGAAGTAAATATGGAGTCTGAGAATTTGTTGAATTATGGAGTGACAATCGCGTCAAAAGGGCAAGAGGGTTTGTTGGAGGCGTTTGATGCGATTTTGGAGCATTACAGTGCGTTTTCGGTGCAGAAGGTGTCGGAGGCGGTTGATGGATCGGTGGTTGCGAGGGAGACATCGCCGGAGGAAATGGAATCGGAGGAGGAGAAGAGGGAATTGATGGAGGGGAGTTCAGCGGCGTATTGGACGACATTGGCGCCGAATGTGGAGGATTATAGCGGAAATGTTGCGAGGATGATTGCGGTTGGTTCGGGGCAGCTGATTAAGGGGATTTTGTGGTGTGGAGATGTGACAGTGGATAGGTTGAAGTGGGGGAATGAGTTCTTGAAGACGAAGTTGGGACCTGCTTCAAAGACAAAAATTAGTCCCCAAGCCATGAGGAGGATGAAAAGGTTGGTCTTTCCTGTGCTTTCTTATTAGCTTCATTTCATTTCAGCATTTCTTTACCATTATACTTGTTTATCAGATAGAATAATCTCCAATCCTTAGGTAGTGTTTGGTTCATTGGAATGAAGTGGAATGGAGTGTTCATTCCATTAAAATATTCATTCCCATGTTTGGTTAGGCTAAAAAATAATGGCAAATCCATTACAAATGGAATCATCTTTCATCATCTAAGGAATATCCATGCCATTCCATCTCGTTCCACTGAACTCGTTTCAATGAACCAAATAGAGCACTACTGTTTTTAAAATTTCATCAAATTTGAATAGATGTATGACTGTTGAAAATTTGGTCAAGGATTTGGTTTGTTCTTGATTTGGTGAAAATATTGTGTACTAATTTGATGAAATGATTGGAGCTCTCTTTTAGCTCTTTATTCATCAAATTTGAATTTTATAAAAGAATTGGTGAAGGATTGGCGATGCTCTTAGTTCTTTTAATAAGGGTTTTGTTATCTCTCAGCCCTTCGTTCTCGATTCAATGTCTGTTATGGCTGTTTTAGAATCTACAAATTTTTCTACTTGTGGTTTTTAAAATATTTGTTCACTTATTTTTGAGTGAATCATATGATTTGGTGCTCAATATGAATTAGAATTTTTTTTAGGTTACATTATAGACTCCTTTGCTTGCTCTGGTTTAATTTCATTTTAGTATACAGCAATGACTATGAATTCATGTCCTGATTTTTTTCAGGGTTAAGTTGTTGACAAAGATGTCGGAGAAAGTGGCCACTGGAATCCTTTCTGGGGTTGTGAAGGTGTCTGGATTCTTCACAAGTTCGATTGTGAATTCCTCTGTGGGCAAGAAATTCTTTAGCCTCCTGCCTGGAGAAATTGTTCTTGCATCGTTGGATGGATTCAGTACGTCTCTCATCTCAATCTTGTGTTTATTTATGACATGTCATTTGCATTTTGGGCAACTGCAATTGGGTTTGCACTTATACCCTGCATATATAGTTCTTTATTTTAGGAAATAGCCATGTGATTGTTTATCGGTTTGTTCTCAATGGTTTGTGATGTAAGCTATGACAAAGTTGAGTTTTAGTAGAATTCTTATCTCGGATCCTCTGTCCAATAAACCTGAACTTACGAGTTTTTTAATGCCATTGTGTGTTGCAAGCTTCATCTTAATCGAGCTGGCATTGAATTTATTAAAAATTTTCTTGAAGATTTTTTACTATTCGAACCATTGAGTCAAGAGCAACCATTATAGAATATTTGCAACACTCGTACACTATATGTATCACTATGTACTTATAACTGCAACTTAAAGCATTTCAAATTCATCTTCCTGGTTAAACATACGCTAGGTTTTGTCGTGACTCATACTCCTTTAATGTTTTAAGTGTTTCTTTACAGTTTTTCTCTTCTCTTTTTCAGTTGTCTAGTACTTTGGTTTCTTTTTGCTTTGTCTTTAACCCTTTAGTTGAGTGTTTGGATTAGCGACAATGTTGATGCCCAAAAAGCTCTGGTTGGGACAGAAACTTCCAGTCCGGTCCAAACCTTTTATATTCTTCATATATTATTTGATAATATTATGATCATAATTTTAGATTATTTTTTTATTTTTTATTTTGTATTTTTTTGACAATTGACTTCTGAAATTCTTATTGTTGCTCTAGGTTGGTATCTCTGAAATGTGTCATATGAATGTTTTGATTTACTAGTTGTAGGAACTGCAGTATGTTTCCATGCTTCTTGCTCACGAGATTATTTCTGTTTGTTGCAAGCAGATAAGGTTTGTGATGCTGTTGAAGTTGCTGGAAGAAATGTAATGTCAACAACATCAGTTGTGACTACTGGACTTGTTTCTCAGAGGTATGTCATGACATTCCTCTAAAATGATGTGCCAAGCCAACCATGCAATTGTTGTCATTATCAACCTAGTCATCTTTGCATTTCTACCAATTTTTCATTTTATGGAAGATATGAGAACACCAATTTGTATTTCATTTATTCTTCTGATGCATTATTAGCAAGTTGGCACTGAGTTTATGGTGTTGCTGTTTGCCTTCAGTGGAATCGTCATATTTATATGAGATAGAACATTATTGTTGAACCTTGTCTTTTCCCAATGGCTATAATGGCCTAATGGAAAGTTGGAAACCCAATCTTTTTCTTAGACTAGTCACCCATCCTTATCCAAAAATCAATAATACGGGGAGCCGTTTCGAGATTTACTTGTCAAAAATAGATAAAAAGTAAAAACAGGGAGCCATGCCATTGCTTGAGTAGTTTCTCTTTTCTTGTGTGGATTTCTTGTTTGAACACGGCTTTGGCCCCCTCTTTTTTTTTTTTTTTTTGTCCCTTCTCTAAATTGGGGCAAGTTGGTCGGATGAAGTAGACAAATTCCATTTTCTCCATGTTAAACCCTTGATATCAGTCTGAAGAATGAAAAAATTTGTCTTATTGCAGGTACGGAGAGCAGGCAGCCAAGGTGACAAATGAAGGTTTTGATGCTGCAGGGCATGCTATAGGGACTGCTTGGGCTGTGTTCAAGATCAGAAAAGCTCTCAACCCAAAGAGTGTCATCAAACCTACAACCCTTGCAAAGGCTGCTGCTGAAACAAATTCTGCAGCATTGAAGGCCAAATCTAATAAGCAAACATAGATAGATTTTGCAGTTGGCTTTGTTTGCCTTTGGCAGCTGTCATAGTTGTAAGAGGCTATTAGATTTTAGTCTTTTGGTAGTTCTTTCCCACAATTTTCTTTGTAACAGACGGTGCATAAAAATGTCTTTCTTTGTGTTCTTCTTTGAGGTCCTGACTCCTAAAGTTATTATAGGCTTCTTTGAATTTATACTAATTTCCTACTGTATTTTCTTTGATATTAATTGGTCTTTCCATCAATAACTAGTCTTAAATGGCTTGCAAGTCTTGAGATCCAGCACAACACCAGATACTGAGCCAACAGCTGCTGCTATGGAGACACAGTGCAAGCCACCTGTTTGTCCATCACTTGAATCTTCCACTGAGAAATGTACATTTCAATGGGGAAGCAGACCGTTAACGAATTAAAACCAACGGCTCCAAGTATTCCGATGACATCATTGAAGAAAGGCATGAGCATAGCTATAATGGTAATCAGTCACCACCACCATGGTTCACCAAACTAATCAGAAGAAGTTAAGCTGGTAAACTCCATAGAATGGACTAGGCAAATCGCTCGTCATTTTTATGCGAAGTTTCCAGAATCAGAATCCGATTTTACCTTATTTGCTTGTACTGTTTTTCCTAAATTATAATTCTATAGTCTTTATCAATGCATTCACCATCGCTGTAACTGGAACTCCATGAAACTGTTAACTTGGATCTAAATACTTGTAATTATAGATCGGTTCAGTTTGGCCTTCAGTGCAAGACATAATGCTGCAATATCATGTTTGAATTTTTATTGTTAAAGAATTCAATTCTTGACCCTTATTTTTTCGCTGAAGAACATCTCTTTTTTCTTTTTTCTTTTTCTTTCCTTTTTTGTACCATTAGGTTGTTGAAAACAGGAGAGTAAATAAAAAATTGTTGTGATGACCAAGGAGCATGGCTGGCAGCAGCAGAAATTGATGCAACCATTGCTCAGATTATGGAAGCGGAGAAAGAAACTGTCCTGGGTTTCGAAGAAGGCTGCTTTTAAGGAGGCCTAGTTCTACTACATTTAAAATTACAAACAAACCGAGCCGTTCATGAACAGTGGCTTGTTTACTAAATGAATGAGCTTGAGCTTGATTTTTATACTTGTTTATTAATCGAGCCGAGCTCGAGTAGCTTTAAATTCAGTTCGATAAAGCTCGTGAACATAAAATAAATAAATAAATATTTATTTTTAATAATATATTAAATAAATTTTCAATAATCTATTTTATTTTTTATTTATATTTGGTGTTTGTGTAAATTTACATATTTGATTGATGAAATTTATTATTAATATAAGGATTATTATATATTTTACTCATAATTTTATATCTTTTTAATCTTAATAAGTAAATTAATTTTAAATTAATTTTTTTCAAGCTCGAGTTCGAACTCGGCTTGTTTATGTAATCGAGCGAGCTCGAGCCGAGCTCGAGTTCAACAAATATTTGACGAGTTGAGTTTGAGCTCGACTAATTCTTAATAAACAAACTTGAACATTCAAAAACTTAACTCGGCTCGTTCGCAGTCCTAGCCACACTTCATGCTATTCCATTTCATAATTTTAATTTCTTGGACAATTCTACAGGAAAAATGTTATAGACCTCAAATAATCTACCAAATTTTCTACCAAAACTTTCTGTGGTGGCTATACAAATCAGATTGTGGGCCACCTTGAGCTGGTTGGCCCCTACCATCCTACATGTACTAGTACTTGCTTTTGGTCTATTACGATTTTGTGTAGAACTAGTGGATGACCTGTGCCTACGGCACTCTAAGTTTTAAAAAAAAAAAAAAAAAAAATTCACATTCAAGTTAATACATTTTGACCAATAAAAAATAAAAGTTAAGACAAACTATTGAATAGTTATGATCTATTCAATCCATTAATAATTCTTCATATTCAAGGTTAAACTCCATGTCACAGTATATATGAAACTTTCAGTATACACATATAAACAATTACAATCATTTTTAATTCCCTTGTCCTTTTACTTTGTAATTACAATATGAAATCAGGAGAGATTTACTTAATACATATAGTTCATGAATTAATTTGAAACCAAAACATAAATAATCATGCATTCTATATGTATAGCCTCAAGTTTAGTCTCACTTTAAACTTGATTCAACATCTCTATATGCATTTTAGATCTAATTATTTCTTATTACCAATAGCACACCACCATAAATGCTTGATACTTGAAAAAGATCAAAAGATCCATTTGCAAATCCAATTGATCTTGCAAAGGGAATTACAATCTCACAAACAAATATCTTTCAAATGGAACCATTTGATCTATTCACGTTAAATAAACTCATTCTATCCATTACATTATACGCATACATATTTGTATGCATTTATAGTATTTAAAGAAGGAATGACAGTAAAAAGAAAAGGCTTCTTACGTTAGATACGCATTCTCTCCCAATTATGCAATCCATGTCACCCACTTGTATATTCCATCACCTAACAACCTGTAATTCAAGTGATGAAAATGAACAATAGAAGGGGGAAAGGAAAAAAAAAATCAGAGAAAATTTTAAAGAGTGGAGAGTAGTATTTTAAGAAAAGTCATTTGAGGAAATAGTGCTTACATATCGGCAAAAAGGAAAGACGAAGTGGGTGCAGTGGCTATTGGGCATGTCAACATCGTTGATTCCTCTGTATCAAACTGATAAACATCAACTCAACTTCGATTTCGGTGGCTGAGTACATGAGAGAGAGAGAGAGAGAGAGAGAGAACTTAGCCATTCAAAAAGCACCCAAATGATTGTCACTCCATAATTTTTCTGAAATCTTCTTGTTACTCCATAATGGCACATTAGGAACTACAAATTAAAAACTGAACTAATATTTGAACTAAACATCCTGTGTCATCGCCTAGATGTTAACAAAGAAAATTTTGGAAGAAGAAATGATAAAGTTCACAAATTACAATTTAACAATCAACTTAATGATAAAAACTTAAATTCCACAATTTAGGAAAGAGGGCAAAACTACCAGTTATGCCAAATCCACTTGGAAAAAAATAATAGTTCAAATATGATTCTGTGTTTATTTAAAATTCCAAAAAATGTAATTAGCATAATTACGCTTGTATCAAAAACGTGATCTAATCAAAAACCCACAAATGAAACCAAATAAGTAGTAGAAAATGCTAGAAAAGTTATGATGAAATTCAGTCAATGATGGCAAGTACTCCAAAACCAAATTTCAGTCATGACCACAACATCTCACACCTTCAATTCAACTTAAAAAAATAAAAATTTTATATTTTGAATTCCACACAAACTGAATCCAAAACCAAGCCAGTATAAAAATTAAAAATTAAAAAGCAAATTGAGATTTAGTTGAGAGAGGGAGGAAGTGAATCAACAACTATTAACAACTCTATTGAAACTCTATTCAAAATCACTTAATAACAAAGGTTACATGCAAAAACAAAATTAAATGTCCCAAATGACCAATACTCAACAAAGCAACCCCATCCACAAAACTTTTTAGTTCAAACTTTCCAATTTCATTTGATTATTCAAGTAAAAATGATAAAATTTACAATGAAATGATGAAAATGTCCTATTTATACTCAAAAGACAGTATATATTCATTTTACTATTACCCAATACTATTAATTTAACTAAATTGAATCAATCTGACAAAGATATGAGCTATTGCACTATGTTTTTCTACGCATTTTGTTAGTTTCTTTTGATCAAGAATCAAACCATCTATTTCAAGCAATCAATCAAAACCACACACATAAGCAAATGCCAAACTAATAACATAAAATTTAAGCTAAAGATGCACTGTTTTATGTCAATACCAATAACCTACCAATCAATAATACCAAGAACAAATAGAGATTAGATTCCACAATGAACATAGTTAAATCATTACACTATGAAAAAAATAGAATTTGGAAATCAAATTGAAAGCAGGCTAACAAATAGAAGGCTTCTCTATTAAACCAACTAATAATGATGAAATTCTAAACAACCAATTAGAGGATTCTATGTAAATAAGAATACTTTTGTTAATGAGATTAATCAAAAATTGAACTGGATGATATTACAAATCTAAATAATTAAGTTATGAAATTCAAAACCAATTAATTGGAAAAAAAAAAATTCAAATATTAATCATTAACACAACTTCTATAAGTAAATAAAAACTTGAAATTAAGTCATGAATTTGAATTTGAATAAAAACTTGAAATTAATCATTAATCATGAATTTGAAATCTTAGTAAATAAAAATTCCAACTCAACTTCTATAAGTATAAAACAAATTAAGTCATGAATTTACCTTTTATATCTATAACTCATGCCTCAACTTGAAATTGTTTTCATTGGTAAAGTTTCGAATTCCATGGAAATTGAATAGATTTGTACCAATTTAAAAAACCAAAATTGTATTTAGATATAACTAAGATAGGAGGTGGGAGTAAGTGGAAATCATTCCATTATGAATCTTTAACCTAAAACAAAATCCAAACACATGTGGGCTCAACTGGTGGTGTATGATGAGATTACAAATATACAATAAATATTGGGGGGGAAAATAAAGGTGAGAAAGGTTCAAATGAAAACCCCTTTGTACAATAATGCAATAACAACATACTAAAAATCCTAAAATCCCATACTAATATGCCAATAAAAGCACGAAATAACAACCCATTCACATGAAAAATATATCTAAAAATCTAAGTTTGGTGCTCACCACGAAAAAGTTATTGAACCCATTAAATATAAATCTTGAGAGAGAGAGAGAGAGAATCACCACAAATCAACTATGTAGAGCATGTGTTGGGCTTCAAAATCAAAGAACCATGGAAAATTATTGAAATCAACTTCCAAATTGCCCATAATAGCTATCGACATTGGTGGATAAAAGAAAATAATTAATTGTCCAAAAAAATGAAAACCAATATAATGGCTCATAACTCTATATAAGCAAAGGAAACCAAACAAAAGCCAATGGATTTTAAGTGAAAACAAAGCAATACCACAACAAATTATAAAACAGAAACCTCAATGAATTTTAATTGCCTTCAAAAATTAGACTTTCATTTGGGTTTATAGTTCTATGTATGGTGGCGAGGATCATCACTTATATTTGAACAAACTTGCATATGCTCAAATCATTAGAATGTTATTATTGCAACCAAAAATTGGAAGTTATACCTTACCTTTTGAAGAATTTATGGATAGGCACAAAAAGATATTTGAATTGTTTTCTAAGGTATGACCAACAAAAGGAAACGTTAAAATGCTTTAGTAAGAATGCAAATCAGATACTTACCACAATATTCAGATGCGAAAGGTTCTTCCTCAAACTCTCTAATGTGAACCTAATAAGCAAATTTAAAGAAATGATTCAAATATATAGGACCACAAACACAATGCTTCATATACAAATTACTATAAATGTAAATAAAGCAATTAATCTGGAAGTGATTTTCAACTTTGAAGCACTCTTACTATAACTAAAACATTCTTAGATATATGCCAAAAAATAACAAAAAATATATAATTATATCCAAAAGAATCACTATAAACAAAATATATCTTTTAAAAATAAAGGAGCACCAAATCCAAAATCTGGGAGAGCACTTCTCAAAATAATAATAATAATAAAAAAAAGTATAAGAACATTATCTCAAAACAAAACCACTGCTCACATCTGCTGTGCAATACAATTCATCATCATTCTGCAAATCACCACTAAATAATATTCTAGATAAAGCTTAAGTAAATACAAAAGTATTCAATAAATACCAAAAATATTTTGTCTGATTAGAAACTATGAATAAAAAATATGACCATCTATATTATTTTCAGCTTAATGTTAACAGTCAGGTTAACCTTAATGTTCACATTAACCCATTTAATGTTAACAATCCTCAACCCATTTGACTAACATGAAATAAAAATAAGTATTAACATGAAACCAATTTCTTCCTTTAACCCTCATTTGATTTGACAGAGAGTGAGAGCTTTGTTGGTGATTGTAGGAATGATGGGATGACAAAAAACAGAGTATCCAAATTTGTAGGGAAAAGATAAGTTTATTACTGATTCTATTCACAGATAAATTCAGCACTGACAATTGGAAAAGAAATTTTAAATCACAATAAGGAAAAGGAAAAGAAATTTGTACAAAACAATTAATTCGTCCAATAGACTTGTAGCATTAAATAATAATTAAATCATACTTGAAAAATTATTGAATATTCTTCGAATGCCATAAAAGTATATACAAATGGTACTTCTGATTAATGAGATTGCAAAAATAAAAAATGAATGAAAATGACTTTATCTCTATCAAATTGACCAAAGTAGGTCAGGTCAATTTTGACAATTTTTTTTCTTGTACAAAAAGCTCAAGTTCAGGTTTGATCTGTTTTTGTATAATTTATTTTTTTAATTCTAACCCATAATTTATTTGTTTAAGGTTTCAATCTTGTTCTTTGAATTTTTTATATTTTTTTTAACGCATTTTCTTGGCTGGATATTGATTTCTCATATATTAGGGGAAATTAATAAAGTTTGTTTATTTGTCAAAAAAAAAAAAAAAAAAGATGCACATCATAAGATAGTTATGAATTTTTATGATGAAAATTACCAATGTGTGTGGTGTGTGGTGTGTTAAAGTCAATTTGTGTGTGTGTAAATTTCATTGAAATATTTTATTAAACACTTAATAAGCAAGGAAGATAGAATGGTTATCAAACATTTTTGTAACAACCAAACAATAGTAATGGTACAACAACCATTCAATAAAATAACTCTATATAATAGTCCCACTAATCCCTACTAAATCAAAGTGAATGGGTTTCGTGGAACCCAACCAACTCTTCATATATATGTGTGTGTATATATATATATACACATATAATATATATGAATAAGAAAAATCAACAAAACCCATAAAAATATACCTAAAATCCTACATGCATCTAGAAAATTAAAGAAAAACAATACTCACAGTTTGATTTTGGGAATTGTTCTTTCTCTATTCCACTAATGATCAATTGATGGTCTCTATGGCTTCAAAGAAAAAAAACAAAAAAATCTATAATCAATATATATACACACAATAATCTATTAAGAAAGAGATGAGAATATTACTTTTACTTTGCAGAACAGAGCATCCAACAAACCCATAATTTGTTTGTTTAAGTTTTCAATCTTGTTCTTTGAATATATATATTTTTAATGCATTCTCTTGGCTAAATATTGATTTATCATGTATTGATTTCTAATATATTAGGGGAAATTAATAATGTCCACTCTTAAAAGGATACACATCATATTAATAAAGTTTATTTATTTGTCAAAAAAAAAAAAGATGCACATCATAAGACAGTTATCAATTTTTATGATGAAAATTACCAATGTGTGTGGTGTGTTAAAGTCAATTTGTGTGTGATGAGTTATTATTAAATTTGTAATGAAAACTCTCTCAACAACACTCATTCCGTGAGGTACCAAAAATAGTCTGAGACATCTTTGGTCACGTTTATTTGCTCCCATAGTCTATCCATTGCAACCGTGTCTGAATCATCGGCAGAGACAGTTTCTTCGATGTATGACTCCCAGAATGCTCCACTAATTACAGGTACCATCTTTATCTATGAACTTTGGGAGCTTATCTGTAAAAAAAATTGATTGGATGTTAAAACCCTTTTTTGGGAACTTTTTGAAAGAGATGTTCATTGAACAAAAGCTAAACCTTAATTTTCTCAAAATTAAATCAAACTTGACACACTGAACAAAAGTGAGTTCTGGGGAGGGCAAGATGCATGCAGTTTTACTCCTATTTTCTAATACTTTTTATATTTACAAAATTATGACATAATGAAAGCTTTCTATAAATGAAATTAAAAGGGTGATGCTATGCATACCAAAAAAAAAAAAATTCCTACAGAATGAATGATGTGTCTCATTTATATCAATTCATTGGAAATCAAAATGCTTGTCACTTTGGTTCATAATTGCAAGAATGTCATTGCCACATCATTCTTATCTTAAATCTCGCATGAAAATAATGTATGCATATTATTTTCAAAATTAAAAGTATCCAAAGTATCATTCCAAAGTATCAAATAGCACCAAAAAAACTGAATAGACTTCAAATAAATGTGAAAAAAACAAAAAAAAATTGAAACAATTAGAGGACACTATTATTTTTCTTTCCTTCTTCTTCTTCTTGATTTTTTTTTTTTTCAAAGAATGTTTTTTAAAGGGAAAACCCTATTTCCTTACCCTTGCGGTGTTGAAAACCGCATTCTTGCAATCGGGGAGAATGCTGACGAACCAAGGAGGGAGGTCATATTGCATATTTTGGAAGGTCATTGTTGCTGAAGATTTTGTGTCGTAGTTTGCAAGGAATGCAGCACAACCAGACTTTGAGTTAAATACATGAACCTGGAAAATAAAAAATAATGAGAAAATGAGCTAATATCGATGATTGTCAAAAAGATGCACATGAAGAAAATTGTAGTAGATATGCATAGCTTTCTTGTAGCCTCAGAAGAGTTAATCAAACCTGGAGATTATTGCTTGGCCAAGTCACTGTAGGATATGTAGAAACTAAAGCCGGTTCACATAGCTTGATGGCTTTATGCAAATCTCTCAAATGTCCCCATTTTGGTTCCCTTTGTAATCCTTGCATATGATAAATTACCCATCATAAAAATGCTGAAAATATCATTATTTGCATCAGTAAAGCCCTACCATATAACATACATGGGTAGAGCTAGCAATGGCAACTGGCAAGTGTGCAAATTTCTCAAATGCCCCAACTGAACTTTT
Source organism: Camellia lanceoleosa (assembly GCA_025200525.1). NCBI lineage: Eukaryota > Viridiplantae > Streptophyta > Magnoliopsida > Ericales > Theaceae > Camellia > Camellia lanceoleosa. Next base: position 211,622,503 of record CM045760.1, read on the forward strand.
AAAAAATTCTATTTTGACATATATTTGTGAAAAAAGTTTCCAATTTTACCCTTTCAGATTTTATTTTTGCCCATGAATCTTATATTGTCCACTTTGCTTCAATGAAGTCCTTACAATTGCTTGTATGTTATTTTGCTAAGTAAGAACTTTTTCTTGAAATTATTTTTTCTTTTTTATCCTTCCCTCATTTCTCTTTTACTTCTTTGTTTTTCTCTCTATTTCCTCTCTTGTTCCCCAAAAATGAGATGCTCTTGCAAAGGTGAACCATTCTTTTCATCCCATCGATGCTCAATCTCTTTCACTCTCTTGCCTGTTTAGTTTAAAAATCATATCTGGGGATTGAACGATTGAATAATACTTCTATGTGATTGGTGTTTATATGATATTGAATTGTGTATTGTTTTTTTATTATCACTTCAAATTGTTTACTTCTTTCGATTGTCAATTATGAAAAAGATCATTTATAGTCCACAAAACAAAAATCTTTATTCTGCTCCCAGGTAGAATAATTGTGCTAATGATCTCATGTGTTACATTGTACGGTCCCATTCCTTCCATGCAATGTGTGTTTGCACAAATAGACTACTTGTATGCATTGGCAACAATCTTAAATCTTAATTGCTTAAGTAAAGATTATAATACAAACAAAAACCTCAGCACAATATAATCAAGTTATTTTCATGTGTATGCATACCATATTCGTCAATTGGAGCATCATAATCATAGCTAGTGGCAATGAAGAGACCGATCACCGTCCAGTCAAAATTTGTTCCTCCATGGTACTAATGAAAGAAAAAAAAATAAGAAATATAAAAAATATACTTTACTTGATATAAGATAAACATACAATTAAGAATTAACTCACCATATAATAATTAATAAAGGAACCATTATTCTGTATAAACCTTGCCACTGAAAATGCTAAGTCTTCAACAGGTCTCTGAGGAATTGGACCACCAAACTTTGTATACCTGAGGATAAAATAGAGGAATCCAAAGATTGAATTAAGAAATTCAGAAAAATTGTAACTGAGTTCCGTTGTTTGAATGATGAAACAATTTATAATTAAAACAACAAAGAAATAGGGGGGGAAAAAAAGTTTTTAAATTATATGGGTGACATATGTGTGACTTACTAGCCAGTCCAAGCTTCAGTCCACATTTTTTGGTTATGGCTCTTTTTTCGGTCTGAAGGCTTCGCAGTAAAAACCATTGCAAGTGTCTATCTGTAAGATGATCAAGTGAGAGAGAGAATCGATAATTTGCCATTGTACAATTCAAGAAAATGAAAATTCAATGCAAAATATTTTTGGTACAATCCAAAATATGACTATCAAGAAAAAAAACACATTCTCATCTTTTCATTATTTTTCTAAACCAATAGCCTTTACTCTCTACTAGGGTTTCACACACACACACACACACACACAGAGCTTGCCGCAAGGTTTTGGTTAAGGTTTTAGAAGCGAACATGAATGAAAGTTTCCACATTTATATATTCATTTCTAGATTAATCCCCAAAAAACTGTTTGATTTTGATACAAAAAACTATCTAGATTAATCCTCAAAAATGTCCGATTTGTTGATTAATATGAGAGAAAACAACTAAGAAAATCAATTAAGAAAACAACAAATAAAATTCTTTACCTCTGTGGATTTGGAGGAGGGTTCACAGATCTAACTCTGGTTTTTGGATGATTGAGAGAAATTCTTTACCTCTATGCCAGAGCCACGCTAGTTGTAGAGCTCGAATTCAGCCACCGGCGAAGTTAAAGAATTTTGGAGCGGTTCAAAGGGATTGAGATAGGTTTGTTGTGGCGGTTCAAAGGGATGGAGGAAGAGAGAAGATGAAGAGAGTGATTTAGAGAGAGAGAGAGATTCTGAGTGTGTGTGTTCAAAATTTGAAAGAGGAGTGTGTTCAAAATTTGTGTGTGAGAGAGAGGAGATCTGTATTGTGTGTGTTCAAAATTAGACGTTGTAAGCCATTGGATTGAATTCAATCTAATGGTCCATGTATTGACAAAGGGACAAAAGTCCCATCAGAAGTAAAAAATTGAGCTTCCATGTTATATAGATATACATTCATATTTTGACAAACAGACAGAAATCCCATCCAAAAAAAAAAAGACAGAGTTGTTTTGTTATACATTGGATCAAAGTTGAAATGTCGTAATTAACATAAGTAAAGATTAAAGGGGCAGAAGCCCATTTAGGGGAAATCTCCTCACCTAAAATAAATGGACATTCCAATTACTAAATTTGGTCACAAATAGGGCATACCACAGATAGATAAAAATCCAAACCCATTACCCAAAAAAAAAAAAAAAAGGGAAAAAAAAAAAAAGTTGATTACATTGATTATCATCTAATGAGACATTAAAATTTGGGCCACTGATTATTCAAAAAATTCACTCAAGAAATGAACTGCCCCAGCTCCACTCAAAATAGTTAAGCAGAAATTAATGGCAGAATCATAATCATGATCATTCCCAAGAATATTTAACATTCAAAACTAATATCTCACATTTAATGTGAATCTCTGAATCTCCCATCTCTTAGTCATATAATGTCGTAACATTCAAAACAACTCTCACTTCGATCCAACAAACACCCCATATTGGAATCATATACATCCATAATCATATATAAAATCTATATATACATTCATAATCATCCATAATCATATATAAAATCACATAATCATACATAATACATACAAATGCATATATATACATACATTCGGTCCCATCTCTGAATCTCTGAATCTCCCATCTCTGAGTCATATATATAGTTGCTCCATTCAGTCAGAAGAAACAAGGGAAGAAGAGAGAAGATGAAGAGACTAATAGGGGTTTTGGGTTCGGTTGCTTGCAAGGGTTGATGGGGAGAGAGAGAGAGAAGGTGGATCAGATTTCAAAATTTGAAATCAGAAACAAAGAGATGAGAGTGTGTGTCTGAGAGACGGGCTATGGGTTGAAAATGATCTTGGATCAAATAGAGTGAGACATGTGAGCCTTTGGATTGAGTTCAATCCAATGGTTCATATTTTGACAAACAGACAGAAGTCCCATCAAAAAAAAAAAAAAAAACAGAGTTGTTTTGTTATATAGATTACCTACTCTAATTTCATTTTATGTGTAGTGCTTAGCTTTTAGATATTGTTGAGGTTTCTTGTAGAACAGAATATCTGGTGAGAATTCGAAGATAAGAAGTAGGGGTGGGCGCAGGTCAGTTGCGGTCACGGAACCTTCAATCTGCCATCCGTCCGCCAGATTGGTGGATTAGAGAAAATCAATCCTCATCCGTCCGCCAATCCGGCATATGTAGATTGAGCGGATTGGCAGTTTGGCGGATGGATGCGAATCGGTTTGGCGGTTTAAAATTTTATGAATTTTCAACATAATTCAACGTGTGCACTTCCTCAAAAAAAAATATATATATTACAGTTAATGACTTAAAAAAAATATTACAATCACTGCATGCCTCATCCAAAGTAAGAAAGTTTGAAACTTTAGAATATCACAATCAATACATGTCTCATCCACATACTACAATCACAACATGCCTCATCTACATAAAGTATTACAATCTGTGGTTCTTAAAATATAAAAACAATTCAAACCACTAAAACCATAAACAGAGCAGTAGTAAAGATTGTATGTCTCTATATTGTTACATCTATATCTGTTTTTGAAAACAAAAATCAATCAGCATATATCATATTTTCTATTTATTATTTTTAGATATAGATTTAAAAACCAAAAAATATAGATAAATAATACATTTATTTTTTCAATTCAAAAAAAATATTCAAGTTGAAAACTTTTTTTCAATAGAATATTTGAACTCTTTTTTAATTGAAAATACAAACAAAATATTTAAACAAACTGAAAATATAAAATCTTATAAATTATTAGGGGTGCTCGCGGTTTGGCGGTTCGGTTGCGACCAAAAGAATCTCAAATCCGCCATCCGTCCGCCAAATTGGCGGATTGGAAAAAATCAATCCGCAACCGTCCTCTCGTCATCACGCATCCGTCCAAAATGTGGCGGATCGGTTCGATTCGATCGATTTTGGCAGATCGATATATCCGCTGCTCACCCCTAATAAGAAGTGAAGATAGAAGAACCCAATTGGGTGATTGTCATTTGAAACTTGAAAGTCGTATAAAGAATGTGATTGTTCAGAGAGAAGCTGACCTAAATGTTGGGTTTATGTCCCATTCTCTGTGTCTCTTTAACCATGTGCAGGGGTGGTTGGGTATAAGAACAATGTATTGTGGGCCTTGTGGTGGTCCTACATGGAAGAAGATGTGTAGAAACCAAATTGAAGAATAATTTTTTTAGGGGGTTCCTGTGAAATTGGGCCACCCACTTTTCATTCCACATAAAAATCTAAAGCAATTCTACCAATTTTTGTCTCATTTCTAAATGAAATTTTTTGGCAAATAATTGGTAAACTACTGGCTATATCTGCAATGATGCACCAATACAGGGTGTTGGTCTGAAATTAGTTGATTGTGCTATTATTGCTTAGATAAATGCTTTACATTTGACACTCTCTTATCATGTTGGGGGCATATTCCTATGCTTATAAGTGGGCTGGTGAACCAATAGGGCTAACATGTTTGTAAAGAGAACTTGGTATTTTGTATTTTTGTGTAATGGATACGTTAAGGTGGCGTGCCTCTCTCTCTCTCCCTCACACACACTGGTGGATCTAGCACTTGTAGAGCCTCTCTAAGAAACTCAGCAAAATAGTCTCGTAATTTTGATAAAAAGGGTGTCTCGGGGGTCCCTCGTGACTAAACTTGAGCAATTTTTATAATTTTTACTGCTTGAACTCAACACAGTTAAAGCCACTCGTAAACTAAAGTCATTTTGTGGGTTTTCTAAATTTACCGGTGAGATACACACAAAATACATGGCCCAAATGCTTGGGACTATGTGTCCGACTATTTTTCAATAGTTAAAAGTTTAATTTGATATAATTCTCATGACTAGTTTTAGAATGTTTACATTTAATTAAATATCATCTGATATGACATCTTATATAATACAAATCTTGAGTAAAGTCTCAACAATCTAAAAAATCACAAATTAGTTTTATTAAGAGAGAACAATTACTCATGGTATTTTTAGAAAAATAAACTTTCTTTTAACTTTTTTTTTCTTCCATTTTACTTACTATCACTTTTATTTTTCATTTTATATTTTTCTCTAATCAAAAACTCCATTTGAACCTTTGAAACCAAAGTATCTTGTTTAAGTGTGTACCTACCACTTAACCACCTGTGTTATTTTGTTTTATTTTATATATAAAGATGACACAACTGTTGATTATATTTTAAGAAATTAAGTAAAATATAATGATGCCCCCACATTATTGTTCCAAGTAGTGAAGTAAGCAAGTTTCTAGAATGTTATATGATTCATGAATGAGTAAACCTTTTTAAGCTTGTTGTTGCTAGAGTTGGTAGCAGTTGATACATCAAATCTCAGGATGGTGAAGTCAAATGAGAAAATGAATCGATTTCCAAATAAATATATTTGGTTTGATTTTTGAAATTTGTTTTTATAAGGGGGGGGGAAAAAAAAAAAAGGTTAAAAATTAATTTGGCAAAAAAAGTAAAAGGAATAAAAAAAAAAACTCATAATTTTAGTTTTTTGGAGGGTAAAATTTTTTTTAAAAAATTCAAAAATATCTTTTTAATATTTACTTTTGTCAAACTAATTTCTATTGTTTCAAAAAATAATTTTTGAAAATAAAACCAAACAGAGTTGTCTTCCATAAGGATGTATTGGGTGCATATATTTCTGCTTTTCACAACATATTAATGGAGGAGGTCATAGTTGTTGTTGGCTAGTCATGGTTCATTTAGATTTTAATTTATGGGTTGATCCTAACTAGATTTAAAAAAATTAATCGAAACTTTGAATTCCAATTTTGAACAAAATCTCTTTTGGAAATTAAAAAACAAAGAAAAAAGAAGAAGAAAGTTGAGTGAATTGTTAGTTTTTTTTTAATTGTTGGTCTTTTTAGTAAAAAATACAGAGTTCTTTTGCTTGGCTTGAATAACCAAAAACATACCTTTGCTTTTACTGTGTTTCGCAGTGTACTAGTCAGTGCAAGAGCATCAATAATTTTGTAGTCTTTAGCATCACATAATTAGGTATAATATGATATCATGTTGTCAAAACAATAATAATTCAAGAAAGTTTCTTGGTCCATTTTCTCGGGAAAATGCCTCATTTTTCACAATGAGCTGCCTTTTATGTTATTCAAAAGAATCAAGAATTTTATTGTGTTTGGCATCGCACAATTAGGTATGATAAGATATCTCTAATCCATGTCATCAAAAGACTAATTTCAAGAAAGTTTCTTTACCCATTTTCTCGGGAAAATGCTTCCTTCATCACATTGAATTTGAGCTGCCTTTCTTATGCAATTCAGGAGCTCTTTGAGGGATCAAAATGTAAAACACCTTTGTTGAAAGGGCAGTTGGTGGGTGAGTTTTCAGTTGTGTGATTGATCTCTCTTTATAGACCCATCTCAGATTTGCAACCACGTGTCCAAAACTCAACAACTTGTACTTTTTCTTTTCTTTTTTTTTTGTGGATTTTTTTATTTCTAAATTGAAAAGAATAAAAAAAGGTGATCAGAGTGTCAAATGTGAGAATTTGATAATCCGTAAGTACTATTTCAAGGCCGAGTTATATTATAAACCAATCCTAACGAAAGCATAATGAGCTAATAACACGAGATTATTTGGTGGATTTAGTTATTTTATTATTTATTATTATTTTTCTAATGAAAAAGAGTATCAACATCAAGTGACTTTTTAATATTTGTAGATCACATTTTTTATTCATGCATTTCTCTCAGACTAAACAACTCAAGTATTGAATATGTACTTACATTACATATCAAACCCATATGTAAGAAATCACAATATATTATATAAATATATGAGTTGTTGGATGACATAGGATGAGGAAACACAAGACTTGAGCTTCATCTGTAAATTATATATTTTAATTAAAAAATTAAAAAATTACTATAAATTATTACATCACTCTCGTTATTTTTCAACACATCTTTTCGTAAAAAACAAAAAAGTTATTAAAATAGTCTATTAATAAACAAAGCCTTAGGGATAGTAACAGAGCGAAACAGATTTGTAAAGTCCTACTCTTGTCACATATCATTTTAAGAGTTTTAACTAAGCGATGATAGTTAAAAAATTTAAAAATAAAAAGGTTAAAATGAAATATTTGACTATTATTATATTTCAAGGGCAATAAAAATCTATGAATCGAGGGTGGAAATGTAAGGACGGGACGTGAGAAAGTTGTCATGCCCACGCGGTAAACATTAATATAATTGTGATATTAGATCATTATTGACGCAAAATATTATTAATCAGAGTCTATGAGTAATAATTCAGAGTCTGCGCCGGTCTTGATCAATTTCTCAAAAAATTTATGATAAGAGCATGAAATGTAATTGTTTAGAATAAGATCATTCAAGAAGATGTGGGGGGCAGGTGGGCTACCTGCCGACTGTGTTCAAAATTATAAATACATTTTTTAATGTTTGTTTAGAATATAAATTGTCTTTTATGATTTGAAAAATTATAAATACTAATTTATTAGAATTTTTTATTTAATAGAATTAATTAAAAAAATGAAATTCATAATTGCTCTCTTATACAATGAAATTATTTAAATATATTTTTAATATCATTAAAATTTATTAATTGATTTGATGATTTATTAATAAAAATAACGATTTGCTATAAAATTACAAATCTCAATGGATGAAATATAATTTTCAAAATCACGGGAACGATTTATATTTTAATCAAATCTCTAGGGATGTATTTGTAATTTATCCAATAAAAAATTTATAAACGAATTCAAATGTTGTATAAAGTGACGAGTGGCATGAGGCGTACGTTAGTGAAGGGCCAAAGAAGGAAGTCTTTTATTATTTTTGTTTTGAATTATTATATTAATTTTGATCTCAATGAATTATGTTCAATTAAATTGATAAAAGTGGAATTTGATATTATGTTTTGCTAAATTTCACCTCTTAAATATTATTTTACTTATTTAATTGATAATAATTGATCGAATTAAATGGTGATCTCAAACTATGAAAAAATATTCAAGAGGGTTAGAATTAAATGGTGATCTCAAACTATAAAAAAATATTCAAGAGGGTTAGAGGAGAGAGATAGAGAGTGAAATTAAGGAGAGGGAAAAAGACAAGTGGGTTGACCCAAATAGTTAGGTCCTCCCTCCTTTCCCTACCTTCATGATCCATCACTGCCATAAAGACACCACCAAACCCATCTTATCTATCCTATTTCTATCCTATTGTGTAGTAAATGCACAATTGTACATTTTATTTTATTTTAATTCAAAATTTTCTCACTTAATCCAGTTCAATTGAATCCTAATTATCTTGTATCTGAATAATCAAGAACTAATCTTATTTTATTTTATTTTTTGAACGTAAGAACTAATCTTACTTGGTGCAGCTAAAAACTTCCAATTGTACATTTTATCCACGCATTACTGCTTTTCCACACTCCAATTTCTCTTTATAATTATGTTTGGTGTAGTAAAAAGTTACTTTGAGGGAGTGGATTTGGAATATTCATTTATCCAAGCACACCTTAGAGTAGTCGTTTGATGGTAACTTGAAAGAGAAGAACAACTCCAGTCGGGAGTGTTAGAATTAGCACTCCGACAATCTAATTAGTTTTCTCCATTCAAATATATTGTTTGTTCTTTGCTATAAGTAAACTATTTAGAACCTACCTCATTCTTAAGTCCTCTCCTTCCTTTTATAGAGTTTCTTCTTTGAGTTTTTATCTTATATTATGAATCTCCTGTCAGGACCCATTCCCCCATTGCACTTTATGGAGAAGAATCAACAACTGGGCGAGATGCCGACTTATTTGAATTACTCTGCTCGGATACCAAGCGTTGAGGCTCGTTATTCGGCGATTGTTTTATCCAACCTTATATGGCTCTAATTCGGCTTGGTACATCTGTCCAATGGATTGACCTCAAATTGAGCCCAATTGTGTTGGGCTACGTTACTAGGACTCATGTCCTTTGAGTTACTATAAATTCAGCTCCCACAGTTACGTGTATATATATATTAATTATCTTGAGAATTTATATAAGAATATTTGATATAGTTTCTTCTATTCATAATTTACGAAAGAAAAATAACTTCAAATAAGTAGAAAAATGTTTAAAGATTTATATATTTTTTAATAATTTGTATAAGAATATTTGGTTAGTTATTTTTTACTCACAATTTATGAGGAAAAAAAATACTTAAATATAAAAAAAATTATTTACTCAAAAGTTAGAAAAATAGAAATTCTAGTTTCTATTTTATAATTTTAAATTTTCAATATTTAAGCTTAAATTTATGATCCACACATATTTTGTACGTATAAATCATACCTCACCAAACTCGTTTTCTTCCCCTACCAGCTTTACTTTTGCTATCTTACGCACCGTGGTTTTGCTATCTTACGCACCCTGGTAACTGGCGCACCTCAAACGCCCCTTCCTTTTCTCTTTGGCATATCTTACGTTTTTTTTTCCTCTTAAAAATTAGAATATGCTAAATTTATGTAGCTCTATTCATTAGTATGAAAGAACTACGGCCATTAAAATTATGAAGTCAATATTTCAATCTTTTTTCTATTAAATGAAAATGATATAAAAAAAAAAAGTTCAAATATATGATCTATTGTCTATTTTGATATTATATTTAACTTATCTAAAAGTTTAAGTTATTAAACAATTTTATTATTTATGTTATATTCTTAACAAACCTTTTATACTGTAATTAATTGAGTTGGATAAAATTATACCTATTCTAAATTTTCTTTGTGACACCCATTTTTTTTTTTTCCTCTTAAAAATTAGAATATGCTAAATTTATGTTGGTCGATTCATCAGTATGAAAGAAATACAGCCATTAAAATTATGAAGTCAATATTTCACTCTTTTTTCTATTAAATAAAAATGATATATAAAAAAAAAAGGTTCAAATACATGATCTATTGTCTATTTTGATATCATATTTAACTTAAATAAAAGTTTAAGTTATTAAAGAGATGAACAACTTTATTATTTATATTATATTCTCAACAAACTTTTTATACTATAATTAATTGAGTGGGATAAAATTATGCCTATTCTAAATTTTCTTTGTGACACCCATAGTTAAGTTAATTAGTTAGATCTTGTAATTCTATATCAATGGGATAGGCATGGTATGATAGACATCAATGGCATGTTATTTAAGAGTGATATAAGTATTTGAAAACTCTATATGACGTAATTTTATTATACATATGTACCTCATCATTAGTTGACGTAATTTTATTTTAAAATTTCATAATATTAATTATAAAATGTATATTTTATCATAAATTAGCATAATAAAAAATATCGTGACTGTACGAGCACGAAATAATATTCTCGTATAATTTTATTGATCAAGTTTGCGCTCCTTCAAACGTCGTCGCCTTACTCCCTGAAAATACAAATGTGAGTTAGCCGGCGGGTGTGTGCCGAATACCTCTCCGATATCTAAGTCAGCGAAATAGACAAATAGACAAAAACTCTGTGTATTCAGAAATCAAAGTTGTGTTACCTCTACATAGGTTCTGTTGTGAGCTTTTATAGTTTTTGCCTGGCACAATCCTAGTAGGACTCTTACTCCTCAATGTAGAGTCCTCCTAGGAATCACATTCCTGAAAGATAATGCTTATCCTTCAACACCCTCTTCACTGCTTAAACCAAGTAAGATGGTTTTACCACGGCTGGATAACAGTATGACCGAGCTAACACTAGCCCTTTGTCAGACTTAATCCAGCACCTTCACATGCAACACATAGCTCGGCTCTAGTTCACTTGTACCTCGGTTTTGTCTGTTGAGACCGAACTAACTACAACAAGTTTTGACCGAGCTAACAAGAGCAAGGTCCACCATAAGAAGTCCAAATACCTCGACTCCGAATACTATGACCTAGCTAATTATCACCACTCCGACCGTGATGATTGTAACCATACTTGGACCGAGCTAACACTAAGGTCCACTCGCTAAGCCCTTTTCACCACGGCCCATAGAACGGCCTATTACTACGCCTGGGTTCAGCTCGGCCTTAATACTCATAAAAACTCCCTCTCAGTGACCCAGCCACAAACTTTTGTTTTATGAATCACAAAAGTTTTGTTATGTTAATTTGTGATGATATTATATATTTTATAATTAATATTACAAAATTTTATGATATAATTACGTTAATTGTGCTAAGATGTATATCATCTAAAGGAGATGCACACCATATACTCTCCCGTAAGTGTTTGTTTTACAAAAATCACAAGTAATCTTTCGCAAGTATTGGAACTAAATAAGTGAAAATATTTATTTTTCTTTTATCGTTGTTAAATTAGCCATCAAAGACAAAGTTACATACTAATGTCCTATTATTGCATATCATACTTGTAAAAGAAAAGTTAATAAATCTAGTTTATTTATGTGACACTTACTTTTCTATCCCTAGTGAAGGGGGGCATCGACTTATTTATTATTTGTACGAGCACAAAAAATATGTCGCACATGTATTCTTCGTGATCAAACTCGAACTCCTTGAAATTACGTCGTATGGCCTGGAACACAAACATAAGTGAGCTTACCAACAAGTGTGTGTCAAAAAACCTTGCTAATACTTAAGTTGGTTTTTAAGATCAATATGGAAAAAACTTTCGAAAAACCTCTTTGACACTTAAGTTAGCTCCAATTTTATAATCAATTTATCTGTGTTAAAAGCATATTTAGAATATATTACTTTACATATTTATTAGGTTTCCATATTTCTATAGATTTTCTTATTTTCATAGTTTTATTTATTAACACTTCATATAAGTCCTATATATAGGCAATCTCTTATAATAGTTCAACTAGTATATCACTCATGCTATACACAGGATAAAATAATATATTATTTAATAATAATGTGATAATTATATTTAATTTTTTTATATTATGTAATATAAAAATTAAATGGAAACTAATCAATCGGAATTTTCTTAATTATTTAAAATTAAGAAAATCAAAAAAATTAGTATGAGATTTTGATCATAAGGCTTTTTATTAAAAATATCATTTTGCTTATATAAATGGTAGTATAAGATTCATTTTATGTGAGTGAAACAATTCACTTTTTCCTTCATTTCTTGATATGGGATTATAAAATAAAAGTTAAATGAAAGCTAGCCAATGAGATTTTCTTAATTGTTTAAAAGTTAACAATTGTTTGGACGGGAGTTTGTTTCGAATTAAGCAATCTCAGCCGTTTAATCTTTAATTAGGTCAATCTTTAATTTATTTTGAATCAAACAAATTTAACTAATATATTTTGATAAAATTGCAAAAATTACAATAAATCAACAAATTAGTCAAACTGAAAACGGTTCATCCTATTGACTAGGTCAAAGGATCAACTAACTTATACAAAAATTAATTAATTAAAACTTTTAAATTTTATTTTAATTTTAAAATTTAAACTGCTTTGAACTAAAACATACATAACACTACAATATTAAATAGGAGTATAAAGTTTATATAGTGAAACAATTTATTTTTTCCTCATTTTCCTGATGCGGGATTGTAAAATAAAAATTAATAATTGTTTAGATGGGAAGTTCATTACTAATCAAGCAATCTCAGTCGTTCAATTGTTAATAAGGTCAATATTAATTTATTTCAAATCAAACAAATCTAAGCATTATATTTTGATAAAATAGCTAAAACCGTGGTTAAATCAGTGAATCAGTCAAACTGAAAACGATTCAGCCTAATTGTCTAAGTCAAAAGACCAACTAATTTACAACAAAATTAATTAATTAAAACCTTTAAATTTATTTTAAAATTTAAACTATTTTGAACTTAAACATGCACAATACCATAATATTAAATGAGAGTATAAAATTCACTTTATATAAATGAAACAACTCACTTTTTATTTATTTTTCTTTTCTTGATATAGAATTGTAATTATTTTAAAGTTCAATATTATGAGAGTTTCAAAATCTCATACAAAATTATTTTTAAAATCAAAACGTCTATGTGGGATTGTACAATAAAAGTTAAATGGAAGCTAACCAATGAAAATTTTCTTAATTGTTTAAAATTAATAAAATAAAAAAAAATAGTATTGATTATAGGATTTCTCATTAAAAATCTTCTTTTGCTTGTATAAATGGGAGTATAAGATTCACTTTATATAAGTGAAACAATTTACTTTTTCCTTCTTTTCCCGATGTGAGATTGTAAAATAAAAATTAAATGAATATACATATTAGATTGCAGATTGAAACTATGTTTATAAAAGCATATTTACATAGCACGGGTGATATGTTAGGAGTATTGTACATGTGTTCTTAAACACACAAACAAAAAAAATTGGTATTGATTATAGGACTTCTCACTAAACATCTTCTTTTGCTTATATAAATGAGAGCATAAGATTAAACAATTCAATTTTTTCTTCTTTTCCCAATATGAGATTGTAAAATAAAAGTTAAATGAAAGCTAACCAATGGTGATTTTCTTAATTGTTTAAAATTAAGAAATTTCAATAATTTATATAAATTGGAGCATAATATTCACTTTATGTAAATGAAATAAGTCACTTTTTTTTCTTTTTTTCTTTTTTTTTTTTTCCCCGATTTGGGATTGTAAAATAAAAGATAATGGAAGCTAGTCAATAGAAATTTTTTTAATTATTTAAAATTTTGAAAATTCAATAATTTTATAATGAGGGTTTGGATGTTCTAGAAGGCTTCTCCCTTAAAAATTCATTTATAAGATTCATTTTATATAAGTGAAACAATTTACTTTTTCTTTCTTTTCCCAATTTACGATTGTAACACTTTATACAAGTGAAAAATTTACTTCTTCTTTCTTTTCTCGATATGGGATTGTAATTATTTTAAAGTCAAATATTATGAGGGTTTCAAAATCTCATATAAAATTATTTTTAAAATCAAAATTATGTGAGATTATAAAATAAAAGTTAAATGGAAGTTAGTGGATGGAGATTTTGTGTAATTGTTTAAAATTAAGAAAATAAAAAAAATGAGTATGAGATCTAAAAATCTTCTTTTGCTTATATAAATAGGAGCATAAGATTCACTTTATATAAAGTGAAACAATTCACTTTTTTTTTCTTTTTCTGATGTGGGATTATAAAATAAAAGGTAAATGGAAGTTAACCAACGGGAATTAGAGAGGCATAGTTTAGGTTGGTGAATTTATCATACTCAATCATTTTGTAAACTCATATGCATATTTAAAAAAAAAAAAAATCAAATTCATTCTAAAATCATGTTCTTATGATTTCAATGTATTTATTTTTAATAAAAATATATGATCTACTTAGAAAATTGTATAAATTATTTATTTTTAAAAATTAAATATAATAAAATTACGTAATTATAAATGACAGTCCCACTCAAAGTATATCGAATTTTAATTTGTTCAGAATGTTGCTAATAAAAATTAAAAATAAATCAAAATCAATTAACTGACCTCTTCTCTTTTCCGACATGTGCCTTGTTATATTATCATCCATGTGGTCATAATCATAGAATTAACTTGCATCATTGCATTTAGAGTAAAATATTGTTTTAAAAATATAATTAATTGTAGTTATGCAAGTAAGATGGATCCAATTGGGGGAGATGGGTGACAGCTTCCAAATTTCGTAACCCTTTTATTATAATAATAATAACATTGATTATTAAAAAAATCCTTTAAATTATATAAGTTTGTCTCTTATTAGAAAAACATATTTTCACCGTACAGTTTGGTGAACCATCAACCTAAACTATCCTAATCTAAACAATTCACTTTTTCTTTCTTTTCCCGATGTGAGGTTATCAAATAAAAGTCAATGGAGATTTTCTTAATTGTTTAAAATTAAGAAAATTAAGAACATTAATATGAGATATTGAAACTCTCACAAGATTTCTTACTAAGTGGGATAGGAGTATAAGATTCTCTTTCCATGAGTAAAATAACTCTTTTTTTTTTCCTTCTTTTTTCTATGTAAAATTATTAAATAAAAATAATTATTTAAAATTTAAAAAATTAGAATGAAAATTTAAAACTCTTAAAAGGTATAGATAGATACAATATTATTCAATATATAAAAATTCCCTCTTTTTATACAATTATCTTAGTAGTGCTCATCTCACCTCGTAAGAGAAGATTATATCCAAATCTGTTATCAATTTATGTGTTGTTATTTTTTTAATTTTTTTAAGTGAGGTGCACCGCTGTATAAATGAGAAAAACATAGGTAGTTTACTAGGGAAGCCACACATGCCACATTAATGCAGCCCCCTTTGATAGCAGCTTGAGGGTCCAAATTCAATGAACGCACATGCGTTAGTAGGTAAACACTGTTCTATCCCAATTCTGGATTTGGATCCAATAAGGATCATCTTCAACCGGAAAATACATGGGACCCATTTTGTGAGAAATAACTTTTAAATAATTGTGATTGATTATGTGTATTTTTTTTTTTATTCTTTGACACGTGTACGTGAAGTCTTAGAGATTGTGAGGGTCTGTATCATTTATGATCTTCATCCTATTCTGTTCCCCAAGCAAGGTAGGTGAATCATTAATGGGATCAAAACTTATCACTGAAATTAATGAAAAAGTTGATTTCATCTATAATAATCTGATGTCTCACCAAAGTTGCCTCTCCAATCTAAACTACCAAAAACATAAAACTCGTTTTTTTTTATGGTTTTTTTATTAGATCTCGTCATCATCATTACTAAGCTTTGAAATTTGTAAAATTGACATTATCATATCATTTATGTACATTTTTTTATTAAAAATTATGTATGATTAGTATTTTTTATTAATTAATAAGACCTTACCAACATGTGATCTTAAAATTTCTTAAATTTAAGCAAATCTTTTAAATTGTTTTTAATATGTGTCTTAAAAAATACACATTAACAAAAATTATAAGATTATCAGATAATAAAAAAAAATATTCATATATACCATCACTCTATCTAAAAAGTGACGTAAAAATAAATTTTAAAAGCAATTTGTGGAACAAATTTTTAATATTTGTTAAAAGACCAAACTAAAGATTAAAAAAATAAAAATTTATCAAACATAATTTTATTTTATTATTTTTTAAAAACAAAATAGGAGACTTGGAGGAGGGAGGTGAGTGAAAGTGGGGCTGAGGGCGATAGCGCATGGTAACTTGACAACGAAATAGTTGGCTGAGCTTGAGCGTGAGAGTTGGGCCACAGCCGCAACTTGGGGAGATTATTTGGTGTTGTGGGGATAATATTTTAGACGAAATTACATTCTAGTGGGTAGAAAAACAAAATTTACACAAATATAAAGAGATGCAAGCTGCATTTCACAACTTTTCATTTATATCTTATTATAGAAGTATTTGTACCTCATATGTTTTTTTTTAAAAAAATTTATGTCTCACTATATTGTAATTTTTCTAATATTTTACCATAAGATGTTAGGAGATATTAAGAAGTTAAATTTTAACAAAAATATCGCAATTACTCTATCTATTCGAATCGCAAAATTGCTGACATTTTCAGAGTCTAAAAAGACAATTATATGGACTATTGAATCAACTATTCTATCCCTTCAGTTATCTTTCAAAAACTTAATAATAAAAATATTTAATTTTATAATTTTAATTAATAAATATCAAATTTCAATGACACATAGGCCTCGTTTGATAGAGTTGTGGAAAAGTAATTATGGCCCCATTTGGTAGAGTTATGGGAAAGTGATTATAACTTATAACTTAACAATTTATAACTTATAACTTATAACTGTGAATATAAGCTGATTTTTTACTTATAAATTAAGTTTCTCCTCCCCCACTCAAAGAATAAGTTGATTTTTAACTTACCAAAAGCTATAAGCTGTATTGTTAAGCTGAACCAAATATATCAAAATAGCTTAAATTAAGCTAAAGCTGAAATAAACTGGAAATAAGCCCTACCAACCAGGGCCTATACCTTATAGCTTAATAGTTTATAGCTTATAACTGTGAATATAAATTAATTTTTGACTTATAAATTAAGCTTCTCCTCCTCACTCAAAGAATAAGTTTATTTTTGACTTATAAAAAGTTATAAGCTGTATTGTTAAGCTGAACCAAACACATCAAAATAGCTTAAATTAAGCTAAAAGTTAAAATAAGCTGGAAATAAGCCTTACCAAACAGGGCCATAAACCTGTTTGGTGGAGATCTTTTAATTTAAAAGTTGATAATCAAAAAATAAAAGTTAAAAGCCTATCTCAACTTTTTTAATTATTTCTACCTAATAAATTATAAATAAAATTTAGGAAAAATTACTAGTAAATCCTATATGATAGAAAGTTGAACCATTTAGTCCTATGAATTTTCTTATGCACCATTTAGTCCCACTATCTACATTAGCAACATCAACAACATTATTAACATCATCAAAACATTAGCAACATTAACAAAACATCATTAAAAAAAAATATGTGAACATCATCAATTTCTAGATCAATTCCTCCTACAATCTCGATTACAATTCAAAACACAAACAGATACGCGATCACATATATATATATATATATATATATAAAAGCCCTAAATGCCGATCAATGTTAAAAAATAAAATAAAAAACCAAATGTTAACTCAAAAGTCCTAAATGACGATCATAGCCCTAAATGCCGATCAATGTTAAAAAATAAAATAAAAAACCGAATGTTAACTCAAAAGTCCTAAATGACGATCATATATATATATATAATCAATGTCGATCATATATATCTATATATAAAAGCCCTAAATGCCACTTTGTTGTATCAAAAAAATCGAAATCGATCCTAGTGAGAAAAACTCTAATTCCGTCGATCTAGTTTTTTGCCTCGCAACAATACACAGTACATATCTCTCCTTCTCTCTCTCTCTCTCTCTCTCTGGAACCCAACCCCCAATCTCTATCTTCTCCTCTGTAATACAATCGCGATCCCTGCAATCGATCCCCTCCATTGCCTTCTGCATATTTGGATTTCTTGAAAGACTTTAGGGTTTCGAAAAACTGCAATGATACACGTCACATAGATCGGATCCGACTCGATTCAACTTTGTGCTCATCGTACTACCGGTTCTCACGATCCTTCTCCTCTTGTTGACTCACGCCACCGCCAATATACTGTTTTTGGTCTTGATTGGAGTTGTGCTTGTTTTGATTCACGCTGTTTTGATGCTTTGATGAAGATTGATGACTTGATGAAACAAATGTTTGTTCCCAGTTTTGATGAAGATTGAAAAATTACCCAGTTTAAGATCCCTCCTTCCTCATTTTGATGAAGATTGATGTTCAATGTTGATCAAGATTTCCCAGTTTCCCAGTTGTGTTAGTGCGATGTGTAAAAATAGGAAAAATTTCCCAGTTTCTGAAACAGATGTGTAATTTTTTTGACTTGATGAAGGAGGGATCTATTTCCCAATTTTGATGAAAATTGATGCTTTGATGAAACAGATATGATGAAGAGGCTGACGCAGATCTGTAATTTTTCACAATTTTTGTACGATGAGCACATGTACGATGAGCACAATGTTGAATCTAGTCGGATCCAATCTAGTAATTTCAACATTGTCTGATGTCTGATGTTTGATGTTGATAATGAATAATGTTTAATGTTTAATGTTGATGACGATGTTTAATGTTTTATGATGATGTATAATGTTTAATGTTGAAGAATAATGTTTTATGTCTGATGTTTGATGTTGATAATGAATAATGTTTAATGTTTAATGTTTAATTATGTTTATTGTTTAATATTGATGATGATGTTTAATGTTTAATGTTTGATGATGTTTGATGTTGATGATTTGATGTCGATGATGTTCAATGGTCATTAACATTGGGATAGGACCTAACGGTTCATAAGAAAATTCATAAGACTAAATGGGTTACAAGATACAAATTTAAGATTTATTAGTGTATGCCCCTAAAATTTATACTAAATAACCTAATACAGACTCTCAAACCAAAACAAATTGGCAGGATTTGGTTTTGAGTTTTTATTTTTATTTTTTCTACTAAAAGACAGTTTTTACAAAATTAAAAAAATAAATCCAAACAAAATATCACATCTAATTCTATAATTATTTCATTTTTTCTCTTACAAACATTATATCTAACTACAAAAAATCTAATTATCTTCCCAAATATTAAAATTTTTTTATCTAATAATATCTCACAACTAAAAACATCTGCATAAAAATTCAATTTCCAAACACCTACATCGTCACCTCAAAAACTATGAGAAACAATCCCATATTCTTGTCATAGAACCACCAAATAATTTAGCAGTAACTTGGGGCACATGGATGGGACGTTGGGCGGCTGTCGCTGCCAACCACCGAACCGAAAGAGCGGAGTTGGTAGCGAGTGCGATACAGACGTCCCCTGACACTCGCTCCACTCACTTTTTTTTTTTTTTTTTTGGTCCTTCATCTCTTCCGAAATTAGTAAGTTCTTCCACCATCCCCTCCTTTCTTCCGAAATTATATAAGTTTGTTTGGTTTTGTTTTTTAGAAAGTATTTTTTTTTTAATTATTTTTTATTTTTTCGTATTTTTTAATGAATTTTTTTAATATTTTAAATAATTTTATTTTTATTTTTAGACACACCTAACATAAATATACTTAATGAGTATAATGTTTGTGAAAAAATCTTTCAAAAATTTACTAAATACCAAAAATATAAAAAAAAATACAAAAAGTTAGTATTATTTTTTTGTATTTTTTTATATTTATTAATTTTTTAAAATATTTTTTCACAAATATTTTATTATTCAAATATATCTAAGTAAGGTGCATCTAAAAAAATAAAAAATAAAAATTGCTTAAAATTTAAAAAATATTTACTAAAAACAAAAAGATACGAAAAATAAAAAATTTAATTTTTAAAAAAATAAATTCAAAAAACTGAAATTAAACACAATAATTAGTAGCTACTTTCAAATTAATGTGGTATTATTTATATAATATTCTCGGCCAATAAAAAAAGTTATAAACACATTTAAGTCACCGTGTTCAATTATTAAGTAATTAATTAGAAAAATGATTTGTGACTCTAAAACTGCTGGCACTAATGGCACTAATTTCCTGTTTTGGTAACTTTGTTTTTTTTTTTTTTTTTTTACCTGATAAAGAAATTAGTGTCATTAGTGCTCAATAAATTAGTGTCACAAATCACAACCGAATTAATTATTTATCTCTTAACTAGCTAACAAAAGTAAGTCAATATGTCCAATTATTAAAAATTTTGCTACATGATTAGTTTTGAGAACTACATAAACAATATCATATATAGTGTTCTAAGAGTACTGAATAAATTATTCTTTTTTTATTTTCATTGGTAACCTTCTCTTATGAGCATAATATTTTCTTGAGTAGATTCACTAACTTCCTTTAAAGTTTTTTAAAAAAAAAATACTATAAATCTTACAAATTTAGTATAATTACATTAAACTTTCTTAAGTTTTTCATTTATATAATATTGAACTCCATTTTCATTATAAATTCATTTGTTATATAGATAGAAAAATGATGTTTTTATCTCTTTTATACTAAAATATATATTTTATCTTGTTTATTTTTAAATTTTCACAACATTTATATTATTTTTAGCCTCTTTAATCAAACTAAAAGAAGTCAATGTTGTAAAACTTATACTGTATTTTTTCATATCTCAAAAAATGTTAATTTAAATAATCTTATTTTCTTTTTACAATGTCATTTTGATTTTTTTTGGAAGTCAAACATCTAACGCATCGAGGGTTCAAATTCATGGGATTATTGAACTTTCATCTAGTGTTAGAGCTTTCTATCTCAAATTTGGAAACCCAAATCTTTGGAATTTGCACAATGCCCTCGTTTGGCATGTGATTTGAAGGGACTACTAGATTAAAATAGTTATAAAAAGACAAATGAATTAAAGTCAAAAGATAAAATATCATATTCAAATCATAATCATTTTACTTTTTTTTTCTCAAAAAAGTCAAAAAAATTAAAATAATCTATTATAAACGAGACTTTTTAATCCTAAATTTAAAAAATTAAAAAATTAACTAACATCTCAAACGTTTTGTTTGGCATAAGTCTATCTTTTTATTTTTTTTTTATTCACATCAATTAATATCTCAAAAAGGACACTTATTTAAAATATCTCAAACCACCCAAATATTTGCAAGACTAATCCAACCTGTGAAAAAAAAATGGAATGTAAGCACGAAAACCACTATGGAGTGCTCACATTCAACCTCCATGGTTAAAGACAATTCAAATCACTTCACCCATAAATTAAATGGTGAGTTTGGATCTCTAACCATATGGGTTATGAATTGGTTCAAAGCATTTTCATAAATTATTAATTAAAATTTGCTCGACTCATTTGGTAGCGGGCTGAAGGGGGAGGGTCTAGAGGACCCACCACCAATGGTCATATGCATGTGATGTTGGTATGAGTTGAACTATAAATTATTAATAATTAAGTAGAACAATAATTAACCTATTGATGGAGAAAGAAGCAATAATAAGTTATTATAATAATAACATAGCCTTGTTAAACAATTTTCTTTGAGAGTGAAAGAGGGTGAGAAAAGGTGTATAAAATATCTTATGGAACCTTCTATTGTCTCTAGTTCTCTACCTAACACCTTTGAAAAAAGAATATTACAAAAAAAAGTGAATTGTTGAAAAAGTGATCCCTTTTGCAATTTTTGAAAGGGCCTTTGTTTTTTCCCCCCGGGGGGTTGGGGGGGTTCTACTTTCAAAGCATCTGCCATATGTGTCCTTTTGCTTCAAATATTTGCATTTTCAGCCCCCATTTGTTAAGATGGTTAGGATTGTTTTTATTAAAAGATAAAATATATTAAAAAATTAATAAAATAAAATATCATATTTAAATTATAATTATTTCATATTTTTATCTCAAAAAATTTTTTTAAAAAATTAAAAATTCATTCTAAACATAATTTTTTTAGTCATGCTAAAATAACTAAAAAATCAAAAACTCAAGCTAAAAAAGATTTTCCCAAATGAAGCCTCAATGGTTGGAGGTTTTTTTTTTTTCCTTCCTCTCTCTCTCAAAATAGATCCTCGATTTTCTCCTTTTCTTTTTGTGAAATAACTGAAATGAATAACTTTTTTATCATAAAAGATGTTTTCTCCCCTCCTCTCTGTTTTTACAAATGTGAAATTTTACTAATCCGTAATAATATATATATATATAAGGAAAAATTAGTCTAAAGTCCTTATCTCACTTTTAGTAATGGAAGAGATCCGTAATATTATTTTGTAATGTCTAAGGTCCCTTAATCCAACCCGCATATATCACAGAGAAATTTGACATACAAGAGAGCTTCTCCCTCTACGTCTTCTCCACTATAGCTAGGGTTTCTTTATCATCTTCAATCTCATCCTCTTCCCAGCTCAGCTTGATCTCTTGCTCATTGCCTCTTCGATCGAGCATTCGCAAGTTTTTGTGCTTCGTCGTGCTTTGTTGCTCTTCGAAGGCTAGAGAATGGTGGAGATGGTGCAACATAAAGAGTCTATGGTGCAACATAAAGAGTCTATGGTGGCCGTTGCCGCCTCCAGTTCCGCGGTGGATCATGGCCATTCACGTACATTTCTCAATGTCCAGACTGAGGAAGGTCAATTCTATCTGCACTACCTTGATTCAGTACTCAATTTGTTAACTTAACGTATTGCTTTCGGATTGTTTATACTTCACTATATTCTCATTACAATTGGTTTTATATATGATTATTTTTTGTGTATATGCATGCATATATGTGTTTATGTGATTAGAGGAGCTTGTTGATTCTTAATTTTGTTTAATTGCTTGGTATTTTCTATCAAATGAATATCTGGAATGCATAATTTTGTCATTAATTGTTTCTAGGAGTAATAATTGCAAGAAGTTGATAGTTTAGATTTACATTTGTAGCTAATGGTGTCTACATACAGTTGGTTGTCAGATTTCAAGTAATTCTGGTAGTTTTGCATGTTGAGGCGGCTGAAACAACCAAAGCTATGTTTCAAAAACAAACTTTCAATCTATAGAAATAAGAAAAAACGAGTTCTCTTTAAACAGGGGGAAACAGATGCCCAAAATGATGCAAAAAGACACTATCCCAAAACAAATTAACATCCCCAAATTATTTTATAAAAAATCATTGCATTCTTTTCTAACCACATAAATACTACGCAAATCGACAACACTTTTGCCTTTTTCTTGCCTCTAAAGTTTCGAAAGTCGATTAAAAACATCTAAAACCTAAATGCCAGAGCCACCAAAAATAATTTGACAGCTATAGGCACAATATTGTTGAACAGTCTGGAAATCTAGAGAAATTCTCTGGATCAAATTTTCTCTGGAAATCCTATTCTTTGTCTTTTCTTCCTTTTGAATTATGTCAGTTGTTTACCATGTGTTTGTATTTAGTATGTACATATATCCACTTTGGGAAGACTTTGTAATTTCTGGGCTGGTGTTTATCGTCTTCCTAAGAATCTACAAATTTGGTGTAGCTTATATTGTTTTTTTTCCAAGACCTCCTCTTTTGCAGAGAAATTTCAATTTTCTCTAGATTAAACCTAGAGAAATTCTTTGGGAAGTTCATAATTTCTCTGGGTTGGAAGTAATTTGCTTTGAGTTTTGTAAAATTCTCTGGGTTGGAAGGGAAAATTAAAAAAGTCCATTGTTGATCAGAGCTTTTACAAATATCTATGGATAATTTTTGAAAGCTGTTTTGGAAGATCTTTCTCTCTCTCTCTCTCTCTCAATTTGCTTGATGAGTTAGGTTCTTCTTCAGCTCTTCTTCTGTGGTGGTAATATATCGTAATCTGTGCTCTTTCTCAGATTCTCTTCCAAAGAAATTTGGTGTTGGAGATGTGTAAAATTTCTCTGTGATGTGTCCAGAGAAATTTGAAACTTTCTCTGTGATTTGTCCAAAGAAATTCTCTGAATTGAATTTTCTCTGGATCGATTTTCTCTGGATTGATATTGAGGGACCTTAGACATTATGAAAATATTAAGTGTCCTTTATACTATAAAATCTTAATACCAAGGACCTTAAAAAAAAATCCTCTATATATAATCAATATACACATTGGCTATGTTTGATTTGTATTTGTGAAACAATTTTAAAAAATAATTTTCTTGAAAAAGTTTACAAATTTTAAAAATTTAGTTATATGTTTTGAAAATAGTTTTAAAATTTGAGATGATTTAATTTTTTATTTTTTTTTTTTTTGTAGTTGAATAGATAGGTGTAAAAGAAAAAGTGATTAATTGATATATAGGATGTGAGAATGAGAGAGGAGAGACAAAAAAAAATGATTGATTGATGTATAGGTAGTGAGAAAAGTGATTTCGATTTTATTTTTTTTCAAAAATTTTCAACTAAACAAATTTTTTAAAAAATTTCTCAAAATTGTCTCTCACGAGACAAACCAAACAAGGCCATTGTATCAATGTAATCTAATTGATAATATTTACTAAGAAATAGGACATAAATCAATCACAAAATAATTCATTTAAAAGAAAATAAATCATTTCCAATTGGACGTCAATCCATTTCAATCATTTCAAGGAGAGCAAATTTACTATTTTGTCCCTCGATTTCCAAATTGTAAAGATACATTATCAATTGAATCAAATTGATACAATGTGAAAATTCAAAGAAAAAATTTGATGCAATTTAAAGTATAAAAACCAAAATGACACAGTGGACAAATTAAAAAAGAATTTGACTATCATTTTCCCAAAACATCTTGAATGATTTTTGTTTTTTTGTTTTTTTGAGTTTATTTTGGGAGATTACCTAAATTAAAATCTTATTGAGAACTAGGTTGTTGGTAACAGGTCACATTATAGTTATTATCATAAGATAAGAGGCTCATGGAAAGAATTATATATAAGCAGATCGAACCAGTGAATGGTCAAGCTCAAGCACACCTAATAATATTGGTCGTTATGGTCGGACCACCTCAGTGGCAAACCATGAGTATTAATGCATGGTGGTTCGCTATTTTGATGGTGGGTCTAACCCCCTTGACCCCATTACAAAGTCAACCCAAGATTGGGTAATTGTAGGTATATAAAAATTATGTTCTTTTAATTTTGAAATTTCACTAGTGTTTTGGAGAGTAATTTGAATCTACATCTTGATGAGTTTCAAATATATTTTCTTTGAGCATTTTAAGGATCCATATGGTTCCTCCAACAACAAAATATATATATATATATAGTTTAAGAGTAGCTTAGCTTAGATGGTCTCAATTTTTTTTAACAAAGCAAGTCAAATGGAAGATAATAGCATAAATTAGTGATTATATATCTTTGTTTTATGAATTTCATACCTAATAGTTTCTAGAAGTAAATAACTTGTCTTTGCATGACAGTATGTGAAACTTTGGATTAACTCTTCTATTTCACTTTTCTAGCATATTAATTATTTTTTTTTTTTTTCTGTTTATCTTTAATTTTCATAAATTTTGACACTTCAAATTCAAATTAGTTGACCTCAAAAAAAAAAGAAAAAAAAATCAAACTAGTTTTGTTTGAAATAGATAGGTTTTGATATGACATTTTCATTTACTTAGCTTGCCTCAATGTTGAGGATCCATATTTTCTCAAGAGTTTAATTACCTAATCCAGCTGAAATATGTTTGTATAACATAACATAATTAAAATGAGTTGTGTTATATCTCTTCTTTTTTCTTTTCTTTTTTTAAATAATATAAAATAAAATAAAATTCAAATGTAAAAATGTTCTAAATAAATCTTGAAAACACATAGCCTCTTATATTGGAGGCGGACAAATGGAATAAAATCTATTATTGGCCAGCTACTTCCATGGACATTTTTTTTTCCTCTCACAAATTTTGCCATCTTTGAACTAAATCCAAAATCATATTTAAATAAAAAATTATATTCTCACAAAATAATTTTACACAAAAGGATAGATGTCTCAATGCTACGAATAAATCCCTTACACATGTGAGATATTTAATCATTTATTTGATAAAAAATTTGGGACCTATAATATTTTTATTTACAAAAAAAAACTATTAGAATGATGTGAGGTGATGACATTTTTTTAATTAAAATCATTTAATTAGTGTATTGTTTTAAAGTGACGCGTTCCAATTCAGTCATTCTATACAAAAATACATTAATTATCCACTTCAAATCTTCAAAAGATCTTCGAATCTTCAAAAAATCTTCTACATGCACAGAATTTGATTACAGAATTAAGTATTCACATCGATACAAAATGAGGTATTAACGTAGAAGGGCTTGATTACAAAATCTTATTCGGCTTGATTACGTTTACAGAATTTGATTACAAAATGTTCAAAAGTCTCGTTTGGAAAGAGTTTTTTGGTTTTTTTGATTTTTTGTGAAAAAAAGAATGTAATGATTATAGATTTGATGTAATGTTTTATCTTATTGGGTTAAAAAGCCTATTCTGTCTTTTTGTGATTAAAACAGTCCCAAATCCAACCCAACCCAACCCAACCCTTCTTCCCAAAAGAAGCCTTAATGGGTCATATTCATGGGAGAGTTATGTCCAGTTTATAATCAAATTCCATGCATTTAAATTTTTTTAATTTTCAACTGATTTTTGGTTAATTAGGGAGAAAGAACCAACAAAACCTAATTAGGGTTTTAATTGCTAAGGTGTGTGGTTAGTTAGGTCATGGCCAAAACAATAATTGCTAGGTTGGTAGAGAGACGGTACTACAGACAGTTGTTGGTTTCTTCACGCATTTTATATACTTTTTAATTTATTTTAATATTTATATATTTTTAAAGTATATAATATGGATGGGAAGAGAGATATATAGGTTACCCACCCCTTCCTCTTCCTGGCTTCTCATCCTCTCACGGCTTATCCTCTCACGGCTTATCCATTGACCCCGTATGTTATAGACAAGCCCAAAAAAAAAAAAAAAATACTAAAACCTCTTTCTTGAATTTTTATTTGGTAAAAAGAACAGCTCAATTTATTTTGTTCCATAAATCTTCTAAGGAGAAAATACATAATTGAGTATGAACAAAATAAAAAAAAAAATTCACTGATAATATTATCAGAGTAATATGTTACTGTCAAATAGAATAGCATGTTATTGGTTATATCAATTTTGACGGTAATAATTTTTTTTTTTAAGAATTTCATAGTCAACATGGATGTTATTTGATATATCTTGACAAGAGAATTCTAAAAATACTAATTTTATTAAAAATCGATATTTAGATCAAAAGTTATTAGTGTTCCACCCGTGCTATGCACATATTGTGTTTACAATATTTGTATATATGTGAATTGTGATTTTTAATTTTAATCTTTTTTTCTTTTTTTTTTTTTTTTTGCACAAAAAAATGAATATAACAAATGCAGCATATCTTCAATCAATCATTTTATGTTTGTTTTTATTCAAAATTTAAAAATAATGTACTGACAAAATTTATAACTAAATTAAAAAAAAAATTATTCTTAACGACATTTTTTTACTTCGATATCAATATTTTAAAAAATAAACCCAAAAAAGATAGTCAATATAAATGTTATACATTAAGTAAAAAAAAAATATAGTTAGAAATTATGCTTACATAAATTTACTATAGTTTTAATTTCATATTAAAAAAAAAAAACTATTTTAAAAGCATTTTATTTAACTAGTACCAAATAGAATTTTCTTAGCAAAAAGAAAAATTATAAAATTTTATTACAAATTTTCAAATGCCTATTGTTTAACATTCTAGTCTACTTGCTTTCTTTGAGAGTTTTAATATTTGATTTTTGTTCCACATTTATCGTATAGTTTTTATTTATTTTTCTTCATCTTGCTTGAATTTTCCATGATATTTTTTTCATAATGCATCTCTGAGTATATTAGTGAAAATATCATACACTTAAAATGCACAAAATTAAAATATATATATATAAATAATAATAAAAAAAGCGGAAGTAATTGTCTAAAACTAAAACTATTTTAAGAAAAAATAAAAAAATAAAAACAAAAACAAAAACGAAATTATTTGAAATAGAAGATGATTTATTTATTTATTAATTAATTTTTAAAAGTAAATTTTTAAAGAAAACAAAGAAAATTGTATTTTAAAAAAAAGTACAGATATTAAACATAAAATGTAATACAAAAAATAAATGAATTATAGAATTTTCAAGAAGTGAGATTCACAAATAAATTTTATAAAATCTTATCTATTCATATATTTTTTGTGTATATTTTTTGTACTTCTAATCTTGAGAATGACATTGAAATAATTTGCACTTCTTGCATTAACTCCATCTAATAATTTTAGCAAGCACGGATGTAATAAATTTCATGACACAAAACACAAACAATTGTGAGACAAAGTATCTAAAAAAAATGAAAGTAACGTTCAATGATGATGTAAAAGTACACCTGACATTTTAATTAGAGATATCACCAGACAAATCGTCATAGAAAATGAAGATAACCTTTATTTTTCATCACAACAATTACATAACTCAATATATAATTTAATATCTCTCACTCTTCTATACGTCCAATTCTCTATCAATATTAGAATGAATGCATAAACAACAAACAAACAAAAAAACAAAAAACATTTGAGAAAACAAAGAGATGTGGTTTTCGACCTTTCAATTGCTGAATTCTATTAATTAATAGTTATTAAGATTTCTAATATTTGTTAACCATTAAAACTGAATTCTTTAGTTTCATCTATATTCACTTGATAATTTGAGAGTGGACACATGTCAAGCCTTTACATAAATACTTGGCACATTTTTTTACCATTATTAATGAAATACACAGTGCATTTTTTTTTTTCTTTCTTTTTTTTTTTTCTTTTTTTTTCCAATTGCAACTAGTTATTTTTTAATAAGAATTTATATTTGTTTTAGATATTTTTTTAATATATAAATTTTTTTTTAGATTTTAATTAAATGCACAGAGTAATTTTTTTCTCTTTTTTTTCGTAATTGCAACATATTATTTTTTAATAAAAATTTATATTCATTTTAGATAATTTTTTAATATACAAATTATTTTTGACAGTATAATTTTTTTCTCTTTTTTTTTTTTGCAATTCTAACTTGTTATTTTTTAATAAGAATTTATATTTATTTTAGATTTTTTTAATATACAAATTATTTTTTTTAGATTTTTTATAAAAATAATTTAATAATCTCATCACTAACTGTTTGAGAGAAGTTAAAAATGATACGGCAATAGGTATGAAAGAAGTCAAAAAGACTTGTGGGTTGGAAAAAATCAATAAATGTTGAGATTTTTTTTAAATTAAAAAATTAAAATTAAAATATTTAAACTCCTACAAAGCTTGTGGGTTAAAAACTCTTTTTTCGTTGTATAATATATAGATATTATTTTAAAATTTAATATTTTAATAATAGTAATATATGTTAGACTTTTCAAAGAATACGTTTTTTTACTTATTCTTAATTCATTAAAGTTTTATTATGAAAGAGTTCTGATCAAATTCAAAAAAAAATTAATCTCTTTCCAAAGAAGACAAACCAACCCGTCAAAATTCCCAAATTAGAAAAGAAAAAGTTATAGGGGAAAAAAAAGATGGTGGAAATGAGGCCTTGAATTTCTTGAAATCACATGAATCAACATATGTAATCCATGATTCATCAACTGTAAAAGGTAAAGATAGAGAAAACCAAAATGAAAAACAAAACAAAAAAAGAATTGGGTTTTTGGGTAATGTAATGACTCTTTTGAGAGTAATGATGTACAAATTAACAAAAACTATATACAAAATTATGGACATATCATTTTAAAACAAAAAACAAAAAAGAAAATCATTAAAATACTTTTTAATAATAAAATTGTCACTGGCAGTGGTGAATAATTCAGTATGAAAATTATGAATGAAAAAAAAAAAAAAAAAAGCATTTTCTCAAAATATAACACAATCCATGGAAAACATTCATCAAAATTATGGGATGAATATCCAAATTGTCATCTCTGTACTATATTAATACTATGCACTACTAGTAATTAATCATACAAGCAAGAGAAAATTAGAGAGATTTTAACCTAATATACCAATCTCTTACTCATTTCTCTCTCTCTTTGCTACAACAATTCAAATCAAACCTCATTTCATCTCCAAGCTTCTGTAATCCAAAACACCACTTTTCAGCCCTAAGAAATCATAACCAGTGTTGCTGCTACTAGTTCCATCTCCACAACTGCACTCTTTGCTGTTTTGTATTCCCAAACTGCATGAAAAACAAAGAACAGAACTAGTTGTCTTCAATGGCTGATCAGACTGGTTTTGAGAAGGAGGGCTAATTCTGAGCTCAAGATTGAGGTCTGGACAGCATTCTCGGACCGGGCTTTTCTCTTCTTTGATACTAAACCCGGAAATGACTTTCTCTTCTTCTTCTTTAGTAGCTGCAGTTGCAAAAGATATGGTTGTTACGTCGGCTGCCGCTGGCTCGTTAATCGGCCGGTGAGTCGCCGGATCAATGCCGCGGTTCATAAGCTTTCTTCTGATGTGGGTGTTCCAATAATTCTTTATCTCATTATCTGTTCTTCCTGGTAATCTTCCAGCTATAAGAGACCATCTGTAACAAAGAAAATTACCTATTAAATCACTAATTGTCTCAAAAACTTAAACTATTAGGAAATTAGCCCAATGATATATATATATATATTGTGCTAACAATCGTGTCACACGAGTGATCTTGTGGAGAGACAAACAGACTAAGAAACAAGTTGGATGATGACAGATAGAGTAGAATGCATAATGATAGAAAGAACAGAAACGACAAGACTTGAATCCGAATTTATTGGAACCAGAGTTCTAATACTATGTTAAGTCGACCCCGTTGGGGACAACAAGACTTGAACCCGAATCTCCTAAAACCAGAGTTCTGATATCATGTTTAGTTGATCCCATCCCGCATGTAGAGAGACAAACAGGCCAAAAAATGAGGTGTACAAAGACAGACAGAAAATAGTACACAATGACAAAGATAGAGAAACAAGATTCAAACTCGGATCTCTTGATACCTTGTTAAGTCATCAATTAACCTACAAATTTATTTGAAAATGGGTCCAAGAATTTATATGAAGCTAACATTACCATCCACCCATTAAAGATTTAGAAAATTATTGCAAGATAAATAAGGCAAGATTCTTTATATATGATGTATGTGGACTTACTTGTTGCCAAGAAGGCTATGAAGTTTGATGATGAGCTCATCTTCCTCTTCAGTGAAATTGCCTCGTTTGAGGTCAGGCCTCAGGTAATTGATCCACCGGAGGCGGCAACTCTTGCCGCAGCGAAGGAGGCCGGCGGCCTTAGGAAGAGACCGCCAGCAGCCTTCGCCGTGAGCTCGGATATAAGCGATGAGCCGATCATCTTCTTCTTTGGTCCATGCTCCTTTGTTTGTGTGAGCTTTCTCACAGCAAGGTGACCTTCCCATCTGATTAGCAATTTTCTTTTCTTTTCTTTGTCTTCTTTCTCTTTTTCTTTGGGTTGCAGTGGTTATATGGTGGAAATCC
The DNA here is from genome assembly GCA_025200525.1 of Camellia lanceoleosa. Classification (NCBI taxonomy): domain Eukaryota; kingdom Viridiplantae; phylum Streptophyta; class Magnoliopsida; order Ericales; family Theaceae; genus Camellia; species Camellia lanceoleosa. Next base: position 211,654,230 of record CM045760.1, read on the forward strand.
AAGGCCGGCCCCTGTGAGTACTTGAGATGGGTTTTTATAGCCTTTTGACTCTTTATAGATATATATGTATATACAGAGAGAGAGGGAGAGAGAGAGAGAGAGAGGGGAAGTGACCCTAATTGCTTCTAGATGTGAGTTGGTGAGACAGGTTTGAGGGGAGTGGATGGTGTGGCCTCTCTTTTGATGATATTAGCATCATCAAATGTCATATAATAAGTTATAGGGACATTAACTATGGGTAATTTTCAGGTAGGTGTAAAGTAAGGTATATTAAAGTATAGCAAGACAAGGTGTGTTTATTTATTTTTGCCTTTCTTTTGTCTAACTCTCAACAACTTTGAATTAATAATAATAAGAATAAGAATAATTCAATCACCCCCTCAAAATCCTCCATAAAATAATTTAGGAATTTTATTATATTATGTTGTTGGAACTAACATCTGTACTGTGTTTGGTGATTAAGGCTACTCCTAAAAACTTAAATTATGGAAAAAAAAATTGATTTGTTAGTGGGACTTTAAGCAAAAATTGAGCAGTTTTATCCTTATAAGTCAAATTTCTTTTGAACATGGAAAGGAAATGCAAATAAATAAATAAATAAATATGAAGTAATTCTCATATTCAGTAAACCTAATTAGATTAATGATCTAATGAGGAAATATAAAATATTGTTGTTTTAGTAACTTAGCTTTGTAGTGGGCACTAGGAAGAAGAAAATGTCCAAATGAGTTTGTCTATTCTTGTGCATAAGCATAGAGATGGTAGTTGTGATTCTTTATTCTATTGGTACTCTATCATGCATGAGAGAGAGAGAGAGAGTGTTAGCTAGGGTTTCTAGAAGACTTGGGAGGTTGGATTGAAGGCAAGGATGATGATAAAAGAAAAAAAAAAAAGAGGAGAATAGAAAATGAAATGAGTGTGGTTGTGGTTGTATGTGGGCTTTGGTTCACCTTCCACTTACTTTATTTTTTCCCCCAAACCTTGTGGTGTAAGTTTAGGCAACAAAGTAAGGTTAGGATTTTAGGGATGGGAAGGTAGATTCACTTTTTTGTTGTTATATCCTCTCCTCTCTGCCCAATTTCATTTCCTTATTATTTGTTACCCACCTCCACTCCACACATCATCTCTCTCTCTCTCTCTCTCTCTCACATTGACAGCAACTTTGAAAACAACTTGTGCCCATGAATCATGATTCTCAACTCTTATTACACCATCAACTTGCTTCTCATGAATTTAGAGAGAGAGAAAGAAAGAGATGAAAGAGGGGGGTGCCCACTTGTGTAATTTCATTTGGTGTATTTTACCTACCATTACACCTTTTTCGACTGTCTTGGTCCGAAAATGGCCCCCACTTTTGATGTTGAACCTTGGCACGATTTATGATTTTATGCCCAAACTCGCACACGTACATTATCCTTCCTTCATAAAAGAAAAAAAATGATTATCCATTTATTTTAAATTTAGAAAAGAAAAAAAAAAAAACTAACCTAACAACAAAATCTTTAAAGCTGCCCATATACGATGTTCTAAACATGATATATACTAATATACATATAATTTGATTATAGAATCAAATACAGAGCATTTGTAAAAGGTGAGCCACACCTATCTATGTCCATAGTTATAGAAATAGAATTCTCCGTAATAATATCTTTACAATAATATTATTGTAAGAATGATTTATTATACTTTATACCCTTAGATTATTATCAAATTATTTATTTAATTCTGAACAATTGATTGTGTCTATTATGTCCCTAAAATATATAAATCAAAGTTTATTAAGTTCCTAAACTATTGATTGAATTCATTAAGTCCTAAACTATTTAATTCAAACTTATTTAATTCTAAAAGGATTAAAAAAAAAAAAAAAAAACACAGAAGTCCATAAATATTATAAATTAGTAAAACACTCTATCTAATTAAAATTTTATTTTAAAAAAATCTTAAATTTTTATTCTTTCTTTCAAAAGTGAACGTCAATCCATATACTGAATTTCCTTTATATGAATAAGGGTAATTATCTATAGTATTTTCTTACTTATCTTCTACAATAAATACGTGTTTGCCTTTATCTAATATTATATACCATATTTCGTTTATAATTTTTAATTGATTATTTTTAAATTTTTCGCTATGTTTTTTTTGTTACTTAATTAATTTATTATTTTGTTCTATTACTATTTGTAGAGATGTGTTATTATTTAAATTATCCAATTCTACTTCTTCAGTATATCTAACTAGTAGTTAACTCGTGCGATGGCGATGCACGGGCTAAATATTATATATATATATAATTTAGTTACATTATTTATATTTTTTAATATGTAAAATATTTAAAATAATCATTAAATTGGAGAAAAAAAGAAGTAATAATTTAAAATTTAAATAATAATTCTAACTATTTATTTTAATAATTTTAGTTGTATCATTCCATAAAAGCGTTACTTAAATCAACACATATACTAATTTTAAATAAATTATATATGTGTATTTTAATAATTTTAGCTCTATCATGTTATAAAAATGTAACTTACATAAATATATATATATATATATATAATAAATTTCATAAAAATAAATATTTAAAAAAAAGTGAAAAATGTAGAATAAAATTAATTGGTAAAATGTTTTTAGCATGTTTTGTTTCTATTAGGCCTGGCTTGGCATGTGTAAAAAAAGACAAAGTTTAAAAATTACTCAAAAAGTTAAAAAGTTATCACTATTCATCAAAAAAAATATTAAAAAATTAATTTTACACACAAAATTACAAGTCAATCTGACTGGTGATGTGATCTGTGGTTGTGTTTTTTAAGAAAAATTGCACAGTTGGGGTGCAATTTTAACATACTGTTATTCGGCTCGTGGGGGCCATTACGGGTCCCATTTTAATAATCGGAATCGTCATTGTGTACAACTCGTTGAGCGCTATATGTCTGTAAAAAATCGCATTGATCAAATATCACTAACTACATGATCAAATCAGTTTTGTATAAAAAAATGAATGGTGTTATAGTTAACGGTTAAAAAAAACTAATCTGATCAGATAGCTATCGATATTCGATCAATGTGATTTTTTACAAGCATATAGTACTCGACGAGTTACAAAAAAACCAAACATACAATTCAAAATTCTATTAAAGCACATAAAAAAAAATTTAAAAATTCGAAAAATATTTTTTTCGAATATATAAAAATTAACATATCAATTGAAAAATATATATATATATTTGTACTGTTCCGGTCAACCGATTGGACAACTGGTTAGGCCAAATTTCAAGTCTGTAGAGTTGTGGAAAATTAATTCCACATATCTATCTAAACATCATATTCAAATGTGGGAATAGAAAACTCGTTTGAAAATCATTCCAAACAGAGCCTATTTGAGCAAAACTCGTTTGGAATGATATATTGATGTGGCATTTTAACAAAAACTCGTTTGAAAATCGTTTCAAACCAAACTCTCCCTTTTGATCTAATGACGAGACAAATATATAAGATAGATGGTATGTATTCTTCGAACCAAACTCCACACCTTTCAATCCAAAGGCATTTGTTGCTGCAGCCAGTTAGGTTGTCCAAACAGTAGGGATTGGTATGTTCTCCATCCCAACCCAACAAAATTCACACAAAACACATGGGAAATGTATCACAAAGGAACAACTTTAGCTAGATAGTTGAGATTATATGTGTGTATGTATTAATAGAGAAGTCTCGAATGAGAAACTTGTGGGGGTTACATAGGCAAAGGCGAAGTAAGAGCCAACTCAGCAACTTTGTGGATATATATCATATCGTATATCATGTGCTTAGGTATTGAACCATGACTTGTGGGGGGTACTTTCTCCTAAAAAAACCCTTTTACCAACCTCTTTGGCTGTCCTCTATCTCTCTCCTCCCCCCACCATCCACCCCCATGTGAGGCTGCTGACCCACACATGCATGGCATGCTCTTGATAAAAGCTTCATAAATGGCAACCTTCAATTCTTCTAAATAGTATATTATTGTTCTTTCTTTACTATTTTGTTAAATTATTGTGGAATAAAAGCCCACTTCACATCTTATTCCTTCAAAAAAATAACTTGTTCATAACACACTAGTACACTTGATCAATTCAAAAAATAAACTCTCAATTTAAAAAATACATTGATCATATTTACTATTTTAGACCAATCAAAATATTAGTCCCTATCCTTTGCTGTCCTTTGTTTCGGGGTTAGACTTTGGAGGGAAGGGCACATTTTTCTAAAACTCATTCCAAATGTACAAGTTGTCAAATATATTGATTGTGGAAAAGCATACTCATAGCATTAATATTTGAATCATGTTTGATCATGTGTTCATTTCATAAGAATTTTATTTATATATATATTTTTTTTTTATCAGCAAAAAAATCTTTATTGATGCAAACATACAGAATATGAAGAGATACATCAGCAAACATACAGAATCTTTATTTAGTGCATCTAGACGATAATTTTTTACAACATAGAAAACCATGGATAGCCTATTGGACATTTTTCGACACTCCGCTCATTTGTCAATGTTGTGACCCAATAATCTTTTTCCTCCTCTTAAGTAGAAGACTTATAAATTTCAAAAAATTGATCAAGTAATAAAGAGTCCCAATAATCTTTTTCCCCCTCTTAAGTGAGACTTATAAATTTCAAAAAGTTGATCAAGCAATAAAGACTTAGTAAAATTTAAAATCTTAAGAAGTAAAATAGACGTGTAACCATATCATATACTCTCAAACATCAACCTTGTGGTTAGTACAAAACCTAAATCTTGTCACCAAAAATATGAATAAGAAAATGCAAAATTGGAAATCCTTAGATGAACCCACACACATAAATATTTACATAATCACACACATGCATGTATAAAGGGCCTCTAGCATTCTTGCGTCAAACTACCAACCACTCCCAATTGTCAGACCATGTTTCCGACAGGGTTAGGTAGGTTTTACAGCTCAATTATATATGCACATGGGACGTACTCCTCACTTCAAATTTCAGGACCCTACCTAGATTATAGTTTCAATATATATTCTTCCTATTATATAAAATATGATAACTTAAAGTTTCAATATATTTTTTTTATTCTTCCTATTATATAAAATATGATAAATTACAAACTGTTTTGAAATTTAACCCATCTTCTTCATACATTAAATCATCAAAAAATTATAAGATTATGAACGCATCGTATTTACATTCAATTCTAATGTTGTATATATGATTAAACTAAAATGTGGTTTTGGCATAAAGCCCCATGTATCCAAATCTGAATCACATGAGAGACAACTATTAATAATGCAAAAACCTTTCTTTAAAGATGGCCTACTTGTTTCATCAAATCTACAATAGATTTCAATAACAAGTAGCTTTTCCTAGGAAGGGAATGAAAGACTAATCATAAAAATAAATAAATAAACTCCTATCATCCATGCAATCTAATATTTACCTGCAACATGGGGAGAAAAAGTAAACTAGTATCTTTCAACTAGTTGGCAGAGAGCATATTTAAAGCCTCCAAGTATGTATTATTATGACTACCACCAAAATGAAGAAAAAAACATCAATTATCCAGCTCCATTTCTGGTAGATATTGCTCATTCCTATAATGAAATCATACAGGTGTTGTATATAAACTCAATAGAGTGATTTTAGAAGAGCCATTATTATTTCATCTTTTTTCGAACTTCATACAAGTAAGTCAGGACCACCACGGCAACAGCAACAGCAACGCCAACGGCACTTTGTGCCAATACAGTACCATCATCCTTCACGACTGCCCTGGAACCAGAGGAACCTAGGGTGAACCCTAATTCAGAGAGTTTCTTGTGTGATACTGCATAATCTCTAAAGAATGCGTCCTCATCCTGCCATGAGAATGACATGGAAAAAAGTGAAAACTTGATTGGAAAGAAAATAAAAAATGATAGCTGAATACCAAAGCAAATCCTATTCACCTTTCCAGAATAGATCGGGCAATTATTATAACATCAAATTGCTCGGATAGAATTAGTAACCTATATTAGGATTTAGACGGCCAAGATGAAAATATTGACAAGGAATGCCATGTGGTTTCTGGTCAGGTTTAGGTAGGCATAGATTGGACTATATTAGACGTAATTCAGTTTTTCAGCCAGAAAAGGAAGAATGGGTGCTTGGGAACGCTGAAATCAATTCAGACGCAAGAGTCCTAAAAAGCTAAAAAGTCAAAAAACCAGTATTTTACTAACTTCCCAAAACACCACTATTAGCATCAACCAGAGGCTAATCTACCAATCCAGTCACATTTCTTTTCAGGTATTAACATAATAATAAACAGAAAATGCTTATAGGCTGGTTTCGGGTTCATCAATAGTTCAATCAACTATGAAGCATGGGTACTTTGAAAAACATGTTGTATCCGTACTGGATACTTACCGGCATATGGTACCTTGTATGGTACTTCTACATACGTACCGGATACACGAAAAACGTACCCAAACTTTTTTTTTCTAAATTTTTGACGTACTCAGACGTACCTAATATATACTCAAGCCATACCGTGCTTTAGTTGAAATAACATTTTTTTCTACTACAGAGATAAAACTCTTTTCACTAAACTTCTTTTTTATTTTTAATTTTATACTTAGCATGATTTAAAATTCAACTATGGTTTGTAAGTTATTTAATATATTGACATTTAATTTTAATTTATACCTTTACTTTTCGCATTAAATGTTAATTATAAGTTGATCTTAACAAATTAAACCATTTAATTAATTTTTACATTACTCTAAATTAAAAATAAATATTTTTTTTTAGATTTTACCGTATCGACATACCCATATCGTACCAGTATCAGTACTCGTACCCGTGCTTCATAGTCAATCAATAATCTACTTAAACCAGCATGATTGAAATCACTTTAACTTTGATACCTATATTAGATCTAGTGAATCTAACATCATGACCGACTTTACTATAAGTTGGTGAATCATTAAATAGTATCACAAGGAAAAAAGACTCTACCATCTGTCAGTCAATGGCTCACGACAGACATTACCATCTATAAGTTATTGGTCATTTGGTTGAGATAAATGCGAAGTACCTTGGCATACAGTTCAACATAGCGATGGAACTCAGGATCTTCCAATAAAGCCTTGTCCGTTGGAAGTTTCAACAACCCCTCTGATTCTCCTTTTAGCAGCTCCCTGTTTTCAAAAACTAACTGTAAGAAGGAAAGAACTATAGAAACTAAGGCTTTTCTTTCTCAAATTAACGCAAAAAACTTTAAATTTGGCAATTTCATCCGTGAGTCTTACACAAAGAACGAATTATCAAACTTCAGAGGTTCCTTAGTCCAGGGGCCATCAAAACCTGATCTCTCTGGATGTGCCCTTCCCTAAATCAAAAAAACCAACAAGACTCAATAAATTTGAAACCCAATATTAGGAAAATGTTGCAAAGAAATTATTTTGCTTCTGAGAGCAGCAACTGCTTTTGAGTTTGCTCACAAAAGCAAAACATTGTACTTCCAGAATACCAACAAACAATACCATGTATTCAAATGTAAAGAGAAGATTTGTTGTACTATATTTCCACAAGTAATGTAAAGAGAAGATTACCAAAGTGTGGCCACCTGAGAGTGCCACGATATCCTTGTCAGATAAACCCATCCGGTAGAATATGTCCCTCAAATGTGGAACCCCTACATTCGATGTTTTCATGAGTAAATATGCAAGATTCAACTGCTGTAGAGTGTACCTTAAAAGCTAATTAAAATTGTACATACACATGATCATGCATAAACACATTTTTCAAAAGGGACCGGGGGAAAGGTTTTCTGTCTGCTCATTCTGTCAGTTCATGCAGTGATGTGAGGAACAACTCTCCTGAAAGGCACAGTTCTATTTCCTCAAATACCCTTATTTCTTATAAATGAAAAGCCCCATAGGAAGCCATAGTAGACTAATATAATATGACACAACACAACTATAATGATGATCATATGCTATAATAAACCAATGGCAACCTTAATAAGGTCAAGTTTATAGTAATAGATGCAGTGATATCTAATTCATGGTTCACATAACCTCTTTTTTTTGTGGGCCACATAGCTATTATTTGCCAAAAAGGGAAAATGAGGGAGGAAAAAAAAGAAAAGCAAGGAAAATTACTCTTCAAATTGATCATTGGCTTTCGTTTTATCTTCTGACTAAAAAAACAAACACTATATTAGTACACCTTGCTTCTATTACTGTATCAACCAGACCTTTAAATATCTCACTTTTGCCCAATTATTCTCCAAGCACCAATGTATTGGATCCTGGAAAGTTGAACTTTCCTTTCCTTTTTTTCTTTTTCTTTTTCTTTTTCTTTTTCTTTTTTGTGTGTGTGTGCAAATCAATGGAAGTTGAACTTGCTACAAATCTGGCCCTTTGAATCCACCTATGGTTTCCACAGTGTGATTAAAACTGAATTTTTTTTAACAAAACTACGAAATCCGATGTTACCAATTTAAATACTTCACAAGTGTTCCTGTAATATATTACTGAATAGTCTAGGACTCCTGCACTAATATCGGAGTAGAATTTGAAGACCTTTAGTAGCATTTGGAAGTCGTCCTTCCTTTGGAGAAATCTTTGAATCCTACAAGAAAACAGAACCATTAAACAAAATGCACTTATATCACACCAAGTTAGTTTCTCATCATGTAACACATCAACATACCTTTCTACCAGGAACAAAGTCAATGGTTGGACCCCCAGTGACCTCAACTGCAACAACACCAGCAAGCTGAAAGCAAAATTGGTTTGTTATGAGTCAGACTTCACAGATAAATAACTGAAAACTGGTACACTAAAGGGTCCATTATACAACGATTAACATTCATTATTAATCAAACATTGATAGCTTCAATGGTATTAGAACAATAGTGCCTTCATCCATGCAATAATGGTGGCAGAGAAAATTTCAAGCCATGAAATGGTATGGATTAGTTTTTTTGAGAATGGATATGATTTAAAAAAGCGTTCTAATAGGAGGTCAAACGAATCAAAATGTTATTAAAATAAAATCAAAAACACTACTGAGAAATATTATAGAATATTAAATTATAGAAATATTAAATTTTTAGGGTCTTTTCATTCAAAAAAAAAAAATTCAAAAATTTTGAAAAATTGTACTTGCGCATGAAAAAACCATGTGCTCCTTTCTATAACACTGGAAAACATATTACCATGGTCTTCCATGGTTTGGAGAAAACAAAAAAGTTCTATTTTACCAATATTACTTTAGGGCATAACTTTTATAAGTACTATATACTTGGCTTTTAAAAAAATTGAATTTAAACTTTGAGTGACTTGGGTTGGACGGTGTTTACAATTTTGAGTGGACTCAGATCAATACTCAACGTGTTCAATTTTTTTTAGGGGTGACAAATGACAACCCAATCAACCTAAGTTGTTTAAAAAAAATAATAATTCAAAGGTGAACAATCTGATGTCAAAATGGTGCAGTCCCTGAATTCACTCATGCTGCTATGACATTGCGTACAATTTAGCATGCATTTTAAACACATACCCATAATATTAAAATTGTTCTTATCCTTGCCTCCCAATTATTGCTTAGATATTGCACAATATGAGGTGCATAGGGGAATATAACCAGACTACAGGCAAACAAATGGACATCTTAACAAGTACAGAATTTCCTTCATATTGGACAGGTAAAATTGCTTAACCAATCAGCATTTATCTCCGTTCAAAAAAAAAAATCAGCGTTTATCTGTTTCAAACACTACTAAGAGAATTTTTAACGATTTTTTTAATCTACTTCTGTTGGGGGTTTTTTCAAAGAACATACAAGGATAATTGTGTAATCTTTTTTTCTGATGAAATGATTTACTTAAAACCTCATTCAATCAAATGTGACATCTATTACTCATGATTTTAGGTATGGGGGTACTCTAAATAGAAATTTTTTCAAATAGTTTCACAAGGTGCACAATCTTGCTCCAGAATCAAGACATAAAAAACCAAAGATGAGGGGAAAAAACAACAAATGAAAACCAGATAGGCAGACGTGACAGACTCTTTTACTAGAATTAATTATATGTAAGGATTTTCATGCATTAAAAGCTATCCTCCAGCAGCCTTTGTCAATTTTCTTGATTCCACAAGGTAATATTTAAGTCCAAGACACAAGGGCACAAATTCTTTCAATCCGGTAATCCTCACCTGATAAAGGTCTGCATATGTAATCTTTGGATGTTTAACCTTTATGTCTTCTGCCATTAGAAAGAAAAACATTCATTAAATGATGAATTAAAAAAATTACAAGCCAATTGCTTAAGAAAAAATGAAATTAAAGGTGAAATCCATCATGAATTCTTAATTACAGAGTCATAATAAAATTATTCAGGGTCACTGATTAAATGAATGAAAAGCAAAACAGCTACATTAAACATGTGTATGCTAGAGATGCAATACTGCAATTTCTCTACAGGTGTAAGTTGAGATAAAAATGAATGAAAAAACTCAGAATCAACAAATACAGAGGTCCCGTTAAGGACAGGCATCTCTAGAAGACTACATTGACGTAACCATCCAAGATTTTTCAATGATTTCATGTAAATCCATCTTTCCATCTTTGTATTCATTCCTTTCTTATCCCATCCCCAATTATTTTAATACCAGTTTACTAGGGATTGCAAAGGAGTAATAAAAATCTTTGATGGTATCTGCTTGACTGAAGGGAGAGAGAGAAAAAAAAAAAAAAAAGGGAAAAGAAAAAAATAATCATCAATTCATGCATAGCATGCAATAAAATAAAGAAAAATAATTTTAAAAAATAAAAAATAAAAAAGAACTTATTTTGCATGTATCACATTTAGGACCCAATGTAATTAAGTTTAGGGTACATTTGTGCTGCCTACAGATCATACGCTGCTGGCATAATTTTATTTATGTTTTATATGTATGAGTTTTTTTGGTAATTACTATAAATGTGGAACATGATCTGTAGTTTCAATCGGGAGGTTGTACTATGGGTCAAGCAATAATTTTGGCTCTCATGTGTGGTCTACATTAGGTCTAGAATATTCTTAATTTCTATGTAGGAGTCTTATTCCTGTTAAAATTAAAAGAAACGCAACACTCTATAAGCGATATTCCAATGGGTAATGCCATACAAATATAAATTTTATTAGAAAATCTCTTACAAAATGACGTGACATTTTATTGACCTTTTATCCCAAACTAAAACACCTGCCATTGCGGTTTAGAATTTAAAAAATGTCACTACCACATTGTTTTGGATGGGTTTTCTAGTATAAATTTTCTATTTGTGAATCATATTCTAGGTCCACTCAATGGAGTTAATTTGAGGAGCAATTTCATTCACCTTCTTTTCTTCAATACATTTAAAAAAAAAATTGATAAATAAGCAAGCGACCTTTATTAAAAAAGCATCAAGATGATGCAAATAATTACAAAACCCCAACAAAGGGAATCACTCTCTAATCAATAACCTCATCCAAAAACTCTAAAAAACCAAACATATCCGATCAATTTTCAATTCTAACCAACTATACAAAACAACTAGTAAGCGACCCTCAAGCCAACTAACGGTACACTGAATCTCCTGAAACATACGTCTATTCCGTTCCAACCACAGTGACCACATCAAACAAAAAGGAACCAAATACCACACACGTCGTCGACAACAACCAAACCGAGCCCCACGCTAGCTCCACAACATATCCACCACTCGCCGCGGCTGAGCCCAACCAATCCAAAAAAGAGAGTAAACAAAACCCCACAAACGGAACACCACGGAACAATGCAAGAAAAAAGTGATCTATGGACTCTGCATCTTCACAACACATACAACCTCGATTAACGAGAATATGACCACGTGGCATCAAGTTATCAAGCGTAAGATTCCGACCCAAAGCCACCGTCCATATAAAGAAAACCACCTTAGATGGAACCCGTGGCACCCAAACACTCCTCCAAGGAAAATTCTGTCTCACCTTCTTCACCATGCTCCAATAGAATGATGAGACTGAAAAACACCCCCTAGCCCAACATTCCACCCCAAAACATCCTCCCCCACCCCAGTCACACCCAACCCATATAAGAAACTCCATAACTCCAACAATTGATCAACCTCCTAATCATGAACCTAACGCCGTAACTGAATATCCCAAACCACCCCCTCCCCTCCCCACAAGTGAGATGCCACCATAGCCTCTGATCCACCGCAATGCTAAAAATCAAAGGAAAGCGATCCGCCAACAAAACAACACCACACCACCTATCCTTCTAGAAGCTCACCCTCAACCCATCCCCCACCCGAAAGCCCACCCTATCCCAAAACTCCTTTCTCCCCAACCAAATCCCTTTCCATAACCCATAACCATGAAAACCCCTCACTATCCCTGACCTCCATTCCCCTCGACCCACTCCATACTTAATAGCCACCACCTGTCTCCATAAGCGCACTGGCTCCCAAGCAAAATGCCATAGCTACCCCTTGCCACCTTTGGTTGACAAATCCGCCCCCAATCCACCAAATGATACCTAAACACATCCCCCCCACTACCCCACAGGAAATCCCTTTGTAACTTCTCAATCTGCCTCGCCACAAACACTGGAATAACATGCAAAGATATAAAGTATGTCGGAATGCTACTTAATACACTCTTGATCAGAGTCAGTCGGCCCCCGACCAAAAGATATTGCCTCTTCCAGCCTGCTAAACGACGTTGAATCCACTCCATAACCCCTTCCCATACCCTTTGAGCTTTAAACGACGCTCCCAACGGCAAACCCAAATAAGTCACCGGTAAAGTCGACACCTTACAGACCAACACCGCCGCTAACACAGGCAAGCCCTCCACATTACCCACAAGAATCAGCTCGAATTTCCTCAAATTCACCCGAAGGCCAAAAACTGCCTCAAAACATAGCAAAACACATCGCAAGTAACCCACCTGTTCCGGCACTGCCCCACAAAAGATTAGTGCATCATCTGCGTACAGCAAATGGGAAACACATAAAGATACTCCTGTGAGAGAATCCACCACAAAGCCCTCCAGCAAATCTTCATGAACCGCTCTATCCAGTAATCTGCTCAATACCTCCATCACTAAAATAAACAATAATGGTGACAAAGGGTCTCCCTAACGAAGACCTCGAAATGTCGGAAAGAAACCTATTGGAGTGCCATTAACCAAAATCGACAACTGCACAGTAGAAATACAGAACGATCCAAAACATACAATAGAAACTCCCACCGCAAATTGTCGTAGGCCTTCTCGATATCCAATTTGCAAATCACACCTGGTCGTCCTTGCTTGGTCCAGGAATCCAGACATTCATTAGCCACCAAGACTGCATCTAAAATCTGTCGACTCCTCACAAAAGCATTTTGAGACTCAGACACTACTACCTGCAAGACCCCTCGAAGTCTATTCGCCAGCACCTTAGCTAATAGTTTATATACACTCCCAAGCAGACTAATTGGCCTAAAGTCTTGGATGTCCACGGCTCCCCCCCCCCCGCCCCCGGCCCTTCTTAGGAATCAACACCAAAAAGGTCGCATTAAAGCTTTTCTCGAACTGCCCAGACACATAAAAAGCTGCCAGGGTAGCCATCATATCCGCCTTAACCACACTCCAACAATACTGAAAGAACGCTACAATGAAACCATCCAGTCCCAGAGCCTTATCCCCACTCATAGCCCGCAAAGCCTGATACACCTCCTCCTCCATGAAGGCCTACTCTAAAGCCTTCCTATCCTCAGTCGAGATTATGTCAAAATGAGCCCCTGCCATCCTTGGCCGCCACTCCCCTTCTTGTGGCCGAAACAAATTGTGGTAAAAACCCACAATCCCCCCCTTGACCTCATCTTCATTGGCCAGGTCATGACCATCCACCTGCACTGTACTGATATGATTCACCCAACGATGAGCATTAGCCATCCGATGAAAGAATTTTGTGTTACGATCCCCATCCTTCAACCAGAAACACCTAGATTTCTGTTTAATGCTCACCTCCTCCAAACTCGCAATGATGACATAATCCTATTTAGCCACCTCTTTTCTGGCAACATCCTCTAGCGATAAGCCCCTTTCAGCGTCTACATCATCCAACGAAGATAATAAGGACACCACTGCCTCTCTCTGACCTTCTAAACAGCCAAACACCTCCCTATTCCAGCTTTTCAATACCTTTAAATTTAATCACAAACACTATTCACAACCACCTAATAGCCCTTATTTCACTCACCACCAAAACCCTACCCCATCAATCCCTAATAAAGCCAAAGCCTTTCCCATACCTTTTGGCCTTTCAATTGAACAATAAAAGAAGAGAGTTGCTATCCAGAACAAGCAGTTTATTCTCCACAAATCTAGCAATCTATACCTTTTTAAATTAAGCCAATTCCAACCCCTTTCAACCTAGAAATGTTAGACCTTTTATAGGGAAAATTAAATAAGTCCTACTTTTTCCATTGAATTTCCAATGAGTCCTATTAATATTGCTAATTCATGCGTTAATAGGACTCAATAGAAATTCTATGGGAAAAGTAGGACTTATACCTTTTTTTTACACCAACTAAGACAATAAGCTTCCATCACTTCACTGCAGAGTAACACAAACCTTTAGGCAGCATTGTTCTAAGTTTCTCTTTGGTGTCCTACATTTGCACTAAATACTAACAAGTAGCCCACATTTTCTCAATGTATGGGAAAACATGATAAGAGTATATAGTTTCATTAAGTCTTCGCTTCTTTATAACTAATTACAAGAATATATATACAAGCTAGATAGGCATGGTGACATGTAGTTGATACCATAAAGGATACTTTCATCACACACACATCCACACTTGCATATGAACGTATGCTTGCTAATTATGTTGCATGACACCTATGTCCTTAAATTTTTTAGAATAAGGGTAATATGAGGATCAATCCACAAGACTCACTACCTACGAAATTTAACTTGCATAAACAGAAATTTGGCACCATTCCTTTGCCTTCACTTAGTAAATTATTATTGAAATAAAAAACATCTTACTCCGGGTCTCCTAATGTCTGCAACTTATTTTTTTTAATCATTTGAAAGCACTGTAACAGTGGCACCAAAGAATCCTCAGAAAAGTGATCCAATTAGGGGAAAAAATAATATTCAACGAAGTATAATCATTCTAACAATATAAGAATCAAAGTTATGCATATTTCTTAATGAAACAAAAGCAGTACTGAACAATTTATAGCCAACCAAAAAAAAATTAATAGCAATCAAGTAGCAAACATTTTTACATATGCTGGCTAGCTATCAGTTAGTAATACGTAGAGCATCCATACTTCAAAATTAAGGCCTCGTTTGGAAACCTCTCTTTTAGCCAAAAAAATTAAAAAATTACTAAATTAGCCAGAAAGCCAACAATCCATACCAAAAAGTCAAAATTCTCTTTTCTCTCTACTTTTTACACATCTTTCATAAAAAACCAAAAAATCATCCCAAACATTTTTAGCTCATATTTTAGCCAAATAGCAAAAAAATTACTAAATTAGCCTGTTCCCAACCGAGGCTTTAAGTATATGATACTCCAAAATTTAAAGAAAAAAATATTAATTGGCAAGTATCCGATATCCAAGAAGCTATCTGATACGAATCCATATGGATCCGTCACCCTTTAAATTAGATTAGATGACATGAGGAATCAAATAATTGTATAATTTCGATGTATGCTTTTCACGAATAAAAATATAAAGGTCGATATAATTTATAAACCGTCGAGAAGGAAAGGAAAAAAATTACCGCAAAAGTCAATTGCAATCTTCAAACCATTGTTTGAGCCATGAGTACACTCCTCCTCATTCCTGATCGAGCCATTAGGACCGCCAGTCTTCGTGTTAACATCATACGTCCCAGCATCGTGCCACCTGCAACACAACAAAGCACAACAAATCTAACTTAACTCCTGTAAAACATCCATTTCAGATTTTCTCGGGAACCAAACAGAAACAGAGAGGAAAAAAAAATAAAATACGCCAAGCGAAGCATGATCGGGGCGCAGTTCTTGCTGGAGATGAGAGCGCGGAGATCGCGACGAGCTTTGTCGATTTCCTTCAGGTACTCGGTGTCTACGACTGGCATCGCCATTGAAACTCTCGCTCTGAAACTTTTGATTCAAGCAAGTGAGAAGAAAGTGGATTTTATTTGATTGGGTTTTGCGGCGAGCGAAACGGAAAAACGGATTATAGAAGCGAGCGCCTTTGGGACAGGATAATCGGGTGAGTAGCGATCGCATGTGCTCGTGTTTAATGAACGGTGATGCAGATGGGTACGTGTCAACAAATCACAAATTATTTAATTATTTTTTGAATTTAAAATAATATTAAATTTTTAAATATTGATAATGAAATTGTAAAACAAGTAAAATGTAACGGGTAAAAATATTAAGATCATACCTTAGATGATAGATTCTTGTGGGTAAATCACGTGCTCCTAGCAGTAGAGTAATACCACAATATGAGTATCACCCACATAAGTCACAGTGTAAAGGCTGGATCGTTCTCTTAATGAGAGAGAGTATATAAAAAATATTATGGGTAAAAATCACAAAACGTATCTAATATTAATATATTATTCAAATATATAATCAGATATATAATCATATATCTCAATCTATCCATATCAGTTGATATGATGGATATAGATATCAATAGTGGGTTATCCGAATAGGTTTTGAATTCAAATTCAAAATTACATAGATAAAGTTCAAAAGGGTCGTAGGTCATACCACATGGGCGCCCAATTTTTAACATCTCCCACTCGCACATGAGTTGGCATGACACAGCCACATCTCTATCTTAATCTCCCCCAAATATTAAACAATTACATACTAGCCAATGAACCGTGCAACCGTTGAGAAAACACCTGCATGTGGGAATTCTATATTAGAAACTCAAAATGAGCCAGCATAGAGACATCAACCCAAAAAGAATAAAAATAGTGTCTCATATACCCCAGACCCATCTAATTACACCGGTACACAAAAAAAATCTCTAATCTCTAAAAAAAAACATGTTTGACCCTCTCAATTCTTGCAATATATTCACATTCAATCTGTCTCTCATACAGAGCAATGTGAGTTGCCAGCAGTGAATATACAACAGTGGTATAATATTAGATGATCTTCCCTTTGCCCTCACGCCATTTAGTTTAGGATTGACTGCTTTATCAGTTATATCCCTTAAGGCCGAATTATACATAACCGCAGACAACATAACAAAGTAGTAGAATATCAACCCCTTACCTTATAACATAGTCAAAGGTCACAAAATAGTACATAAATGAAATTCATATCAATAATGACACATAAGACTCACACGGTGAAAAAATAAGAATCCATTCTCTCACATCATTACTTGGTCGCCAAGCACATATAGTACGAATACATGTTATAGTGAAATAACTCTTCCAAAAGAGCGACGTCATACACGATACACCACACAGATCTTAGTCTAGTCACTTTCTAGCACCTAACCCGAATTCCCTATTTGTTCGTCTTCCAAGCGCCAAATGAGATCTCGCATATGGCTAATCATAACAAGCACAACATTGAAAGTGGATACTAACATCTATGTTTGGTCCTTATCACGACCTCATCTTGGTTGTAACCAAGGCGACATACATAGTGGATAATTTAAGCCTCTCTTTGCTCCAAATAAAAATAAACTACTAGTCTCATCCTTACTCGCTCTTAAGTGCCAAGGGCGATTGCTTGTGTAAGTGAGCTAATCTTGCCTATTGACATCATCATCTGCTAATCATTATGACACAAACCATAATAGTGTCAACATCCTATCATCTCACAACAAATAAGTGATCATTTTTTGTGCAATTCTAAATTCCAAGCACAAGCCTTATCAGCACCTCTTGCGATAAGCATATACAACGGAATCCTCCATGTGCGTCTCACACGAAGTCGTTCAAGATCACTACCTCTTGCATAATTACCTCTCTAAAGATATTTTGGTGACCAATCTACGTTCATTCAAGATGCGCCCAACTAGCGCAGAGAATCTTACAATGAGCAAATTAATATACTACTAATAAAGCATTCTATCCACAGTCTAATGAGTAAGGTCAATGTCTAAACTACTCAATTAACCATTTACCAAAGATAACACTTATCATGCCGAATACGCCCACATAACGTACTTAGGCTCCCACAATAAATATAAAAAAGAAAAGAAAATAAAAGGAATATAGGTCATCTATTTTTCCAAAAGCTAATCTGAGGATTCATTCAATAGCTAAGACTCTGACTTTTACCGATAGGTAAGTCAATGGGTTTGCAATTTTGCATCTAGAATCATTATAGGATATTCCTTATGTAAGTCATCAAAAACAAACCGAGAATTATCCCAAAACAATCCCTAAGGATTGTACATCCGAGCATATAAATTACATCACCTATGTCCGTCATATCTAAAACAGATGACCGCCCACCCTAGGTGGCAACAACCTCATAAATTCCTGGCTCATAATGACTAAGTAAGAAAAAACTTCGTTTGGACCATTGATCATACCTCAGTGGTCTTCATCGATCATCGTTAGCTTATCATGGCTTGACAAAATATAATAACCACTATTTGGATAACTGGTTTAGATTGTAAAAGATCTATTGGAACTAACAATCTTTTTGCGCTCCCAACTTTTCACCAAAAAAGTAGAAGGTAAATCTCTACAGATCTACTTATTTAATTCTCCAACGATAAGTTGGGTCACAACGTCCACAAATCAATGTTCCGAACTTATGTCAATCATAGCCTAAGTTGAAATAACCTTACTCCCCAGGAAAAAGTCTTCTATTGGTCTACACTTTCCTCAATGGTGCGATTTTTCGGTATCTAACAAGCCTTATGCCTTAACAATGACTATCCGAATTACGCATAACTTTAGAACAGTTTCGCGTCATAATGGAAAGTTAACCAAATTATAGAAATGGTTAATTCTCAATGACTTTGTCTTAAACTGCGCAACATTGATCCACTTTATAAAAATAAGGGACTAGAGCCATTGGCATTATCCTAGGCTCTTTATTATCTTGCGGAGCAATTATGAATGTTTCCTTTTCAATCACCTAGTGATGTCGTGGAAAATTTTCACATTTGCTACTACACAACTAAGAATGCAGAGTATTCTTCTCTAATGGAGTAATCTATTAGTAGGCACATCGCTCCCACTGTTTCTAAGATATTGGAAATTTCTTTCCATTCTCAACTAGGCTACATAGAGCGCTATGCTTAGAATTATTTATATTATAGAGTTCCAAAACTCTATTCACGTCACATTTACTAAGAAAACTTTATGTGATTTAGTTACAATCCCACAAAGCTGCTTATTTATATGCATATGACCTGGAGGGTTTACACGACAGTATACAATAATTTGCCATAGAATCCTAGGTCTTAATTTCGCAACCTTATGAGAAGTAAAACAAAGATAAACTGCTTAACGGTTACAAATCGCCCATAGATGGCTCTCCGCTAACCCATTACTCAAATCGAGTGTAAAATCTGATATGTAGGGCACTTAGTTAGGGATATAGGCAACAAGCTAAAGTGCAATTCCTAATTGGGAAACATTTTTGCACCATCATCCACCTAACATTAACAATACTTAATTCATTATCTCTACTACACCATTATGTTATTGAGTACTAGGAATAATCAATTTTCCAAGCATCCATTTCTCTTCACAGAGCTTTCTAAAAATAACTCAAATAGATATTCGCCACCTTGGTCAAAACTAAAAGCACGAAAGCCGTTATCTGATTGATCTCGACTTCATATGTGCAATGTCAAAAATTATCTCAAAACTTTTGACTTATGGAAGATCAAATAGTCTTGACTCAGATGCGTATCGTAATCTATAAATGTGTCGAGATTGAGGCTTAGCTATCATACCCTAACACATATCCAGTCACAAATATCATAGTGGACTAAATGCGCCAATACAAATGACTTTCTACGACTTTCCTACTTACTTGTGCGTAACCATTGCGAACAAAGTTATACATTCATATAAGAGCAGGATGTCACAAGCGAGTGGGCCAGAGAAGACCTACTCGAAGCATCATGTCATCATCTCATTAATGTGATTAAGTATAACAAACCACCGGTTTATGTCCAATGTCATAAACTAATTCCAATCATTCTAATGTATGAGTTTTCGAAGACAAGTGTTAAAGGTTTAGGCCCAACTAGGTAATGACTCACAACTAATTCATATTTACTAGATCATAAAAGGATGTCATGGAGATATCAAGTGCGCCTAAGTCGCAAATTTAACTAGTAAGTGCTAATCCTCTGCACCTTCAAGTCAATTTTATTTTCCATACACTTAAATGCATCTAGTTAAAAGATGACGATACTCCTATTGCCATTTCTATTTATCGCTTCATAGTTATTTGCAATTAATTATACTATCCACAAGAAGGAGAGAATAAGCTATCAACTATGACAGCTCCTGAAGCAACTTAAGCGTGAATTAGGCTAAAGAGTCTAATTCAACACAATGCTCTCACAAGCGATGCGTCAAATTCTTAGAGTCATAACAATCTTGTCAGCCTTGATCTTTTCATTACTATGCTGCAACGTTTGCGCTTAGTGGTAAATGTTATTCAAAAAAACCGTTAGCCTAGCGAAGGAATCATACAAAGAAGTACCTCTTCATGTCTCACACATAACTGTGGAAATAGTAAGTGTCCAGACTTGGACAAGTTGGCAATACTAATAGATTTAGCAGCCATTTGGTGCTAATCTTTTTACTTAGTGTTAATAAATTTTGTTGCTACTAAGCGCTAATCTTTTAACTTCAAGTGATACTTTAATGTACACTATTATAGTGCTCTATCCACTCCCAATAATTGGGTAGAGAGCAAAAACACTACTCATACTAGCTACTTGTCTTACACTTAATGACTAACTCATTTAAGCTCGCATTTCTTGGATGACGTGACTCTTGAATGTTACTTCATCAAATGATGCAAACATCATTACAAGTCAAATTACAAAGTCAATCCGTACAGCTCAATAGTCAAGATCATATACAGATCTATTAAGGGCTTACTAATTTCACAACTCCAAAACTCGCCAATCAAAGCTACGTAGCGTGCCGCTAACTATAGCGCACACATCAGTTTTTATTGTGTCAAATAAGGCAACAAAACCACAATGACTTTGAGTAATGTTTCCTTACTCTGGCTCAATTAAGGTCTGACCTAAAGTCTCAAAGACTTTTGTTTATCTAAAGAATATGATTATATTGTTCACATTTGAACATCTCTACTAAGTCTAGGTTAACCAAATTAGCTTCCATAAGCTAAGTCAATTTAGAGAGAAATTCGCATTGGGATTAATTTGATTAGTATAATATAATTTTGTCGCAAAAATCTAAATTAAATAGCGACAATATTACACAAGTCGCAAGATCGAAAATCCACTATGCTTGTAATCATCTCTTGTGCTACAAGTGAGAATTATCCAAAATTTAATTTAATTTATACGTAAAATATTAGTTTTCGGGAGTAAATCTACAAAGATTTCTCTCAACCGAAAAACCTCCCACTGACTATGGCATGTCTAAAAGCATGATAAAAATTCTAATTCCAGACAATAACATCATAATGTAGGTTCACAATTAACTCATGCTATGTTACAATTAATAATGGAATTTAAACAAATAAAAAAAATTAATCATACTATTCGAATCACAACATATTAGAAATTTTAGGCAAAAAATAATATGTTGTATTTAATATTCAGATTATGCCATAACATAAAGTATATCACTTCTGAAAATTTCTGGTATTTTCTGAAATTTTAAATAATTAATAAACACACATGAAATCATAAATAAACATTCCAAAATCTGGGAAAATGCAAGAACCATACCAATAAATAGTAAACCATTACAGTGGTCTATAGTAAAAATTTCAGCTCCAAAAACTTAATCATGCAACACCAGATGCATTTTAAAGCAGAAAATGATGAATTATTATTTCAGGAAAAATATTTTTTATTTTCATAAAATTTTGAAAATTTTACAGAAGATAAAATTTTTTATTTTAAATATAATAGTACCAATTACGCTTAAAACAAAGCTACAACGAATTACTTATGACCATTTAAAGCAATTCTGAATTTAAAAACAAACAAATAGAACCTTATACCTAGCTGCCAAACCAGCCAAGTTGGCGTGGAAAATGATGCGGCTTGGCTCGGCGCGTGTGTGGCAATGCAAGAACGCAAGTGGACGCAGAGCTGGGCGATGTGCAGCTATACGACGCGCTCATGATGGCTCGTGGGAAGCACGCGTGGCGCGTGATGATGCGTGGCGCGGGCGTGACAGCATTGACGTCGTCAGAAGGTGTATGGCGGCTCACGCGCTGCCTTCCAAGGTATTTTCTGGTCAGATTTTGGTACTGTCTGACTCCATTTTTCAAAATAAAATCAATGGTGGTATCAAAAATTACATTTAACAAACCCAAATAATATGGTGTATTACACTCTCTCTCAAATGAAAGTGGAAGTGCAGGAACTCTACACTTCATCTTCTTCCTTAAGCTACAAAAAAACAAAACGAACCCAAATTAAGGTTTGATGTATCTCATCAACCGTAAATCCAAATCTAACAAATAATATATCGTTTCGAAGGTCTCAAAACAAGGATTCTAAATATGTAAGATTTACAGACTAAAATTAAAGTATGTAAAACCATCATGCATGTAAAGTTTCAAAAATAAAAAGTGGTCTCCATTTTTCTTGAAATCTAACCGTTGGATTTTCGTGAAACTTTGCAGAGATGTTCTACATTAAATATAGTACAATATATATAAATTTAAGGTCGATCGGAGATAGTTCGAAAAATTATTAATTTTCATGCATATATCGTGTATATATTTATATAAAATTATACACTTATTTTAATGCATAAAAATAAACACGAAAATACCAATTAAGACTTTGATACCAATGTAAAACAAGTATAACGCAGCAGGTAAAAATATTAAGATCATACCTTAGGTGATAGAAACGAAGAATTTTGTGAGTAAATCACGTGCTTCAATAAATGCGAACAACGAACTCCCAGCAGTGGAGTGATACCACAATATGAGTATTACCCATACAAGTCACAGTGCAAAGGCTGGATCGTCTCTTAATGGGAGAGAGTTAGAGAGAGAGTATATAAAAAATGTTATAGGTAAAAACCACATAACGTATTTGATATTAATATATTATTCAAATATATAATCAATATATAACCATATATCTCAATCTATCCATATCAGTTGATATGATAGATATAGATATCAAGAGTGGATTATCCAAATAGATTTTGAATTTAAATTCAAAATTGCACGGATAAGGTTCAAAAGGGTCATGGGTCATGCCACATGGGCGCCCAATTTTTAACAGAAATGAAAATATCCCTCTTACTTATTAAATAGAAAAATATTTAGATTTGATTTAACTAGGTACTTTACTCTTTAAAAATGTATAAATAGATTTTGCAACTATGTTTGTTTCTTAGGAAAATGCATTCCTACCATCTTAATTTTTTTTTTTTAATGAATAATTTTGAGATGATCAAATTTTGTCTTAAATTCAAATTTTTTCATGTCATTCATATGTTAATATAATTAGACAAATTATGACTCATTGCACTAATATAATTATGATACATCAAATAAGTTAACATGAATGTGACAATCCCTTAAAATGCCACACAAATACACAACTATGATGGCATTATTTTGGCAAAAGGAAAAATATGTTTAAATAAGTGCTCCATATTTAAAAATTAAATGAATTATATTCATCTTGTTTGGTTCTTAAATTCTAAATTTAATTTTTAAATTTTTTTAAAACTTTTGTTTAGTTATCCAAAAAATCATTAAAAAAAAATTCAAAATTTAATTTTCTGGATGTTCTTGGAAAATAGAGAAATATTAGACAAATTTTTATTTTTTATTTTTTTTGTTGAACTTCATCATTTACATTGACCAAAATTCAAGAGGGAGTTTTGAATTTCACTTCCAAAATTGAAAAAAGTGAAACCAAACAATGGTTCCTTTTCAAAAAATAGATTTCAAATCAAAATTATAAAAAATAAATTTAAAAAGGAAAACCAAACATGATAATTAATCTTTTGAGATTTAAAAAAATTATGCTCGCAACTAGTAATTGCACCCCATTTTTTTTTTTTAAAGAAATAAAGTAAGATAATGTCATTTCCTAACTGTTAATAGTTGTAGTTTTGTATCTCGTCAAAATGGAGTAAGGGATGCATTTTTTCTTAATCATTAAGGGCCTGTTTGGTAACGTTTACGTTTTCAGTTTATATTTACAAAAATTTTATAAACTGATTTTTGTTTATTTTTAGAAAAATATAAACTACAAACGCGTTTGGTAATTGACAAAATGTTTAAAAAAAATTAAAACTATAAAAAAGAGTGAGAAATGACAAGTAGTGGCAAGTGACGGCGGAAAATGGTGGTGGAAATGGGTGATGGTGGGTGGTGGGTAGCGGGTGGTGATGGGTGGGTGGGTGATGGTGGCAGATGGTGGTGGTGGTGGTGGCGGGTGGTGGGTGGTGGTGGCAAGTGGGTGGCGGATGGCGGGTGGCGGTGAGTGGTGGCGGGTAGGTGGTGGTGGCGGGTATGTGGCGAGTGGTGGTGGTGGTGGTGGTGGGTGGGTGGGTGGGTGGGTGACGGTGGCGGTGGTTGTGGTGGCGCAGTGGTGGGTGGTGGTGTGGGTGATGGATGGCGGTGATCGTGGGTGGGTGGGTGGCGGTGGCGGGTGGTGGTGTGGGTGGTGGTGGTGGTGGTGACGAGTGGTGGGTGGTGGTGGCTGGGTGGCTGGTGGTGGCAGGTGGCTGGGTGGCTGGTGGTGGCGGGTAGATGGCAGGTGGGTGGTGGCGGTGGTGGTGGTAGTGGTGGCGAGAGATGAGTGGTGGGTGGTGGTGGTGGTGGTGGTGGGCTGGTGGGTAGTGGTGGCGGGGGGTGGGTGGTGGTGGGCTGGTGGCCGGTGATGGGCGGTAAATGGTTGGTGAGTGGTGGTGGCAGGTGGTGGTAGGGGGTGGGTGGTGGTGGCGGAAGACGGTGGTGGAAAATGGTGGCGGGTGGTGGCTAGTGTTGGGTGATAAAAAAAAAAAAAACTTAAAACTCAAAACGGAAACACATTTTTTGAGTTTACATTTTTTGGCCAAATTTATAAACTGAGACCATTGATTTATAAATCAAAAATTTACCAAACAAGTTTTTATTTGAGTTTTTAAAATTTTTATAAATATAAAAAGAAAACTAAAAACGTAAGTGTTACCATACGGCACCTAGCAGTATGATGACATGAGTTATTTATGAGGATGGTTTTAATACTAGTCTAACATATTTAAATATAATTAGCACAATTAAAATATAAAAAAAATTAAAATAATACATAACTCGTAAGTTACGAATCCAAAGGAGAAGGAATGAAGAGAAGTAAGCTGAAAAAGTAGGAGTGTGGAAGAAGCAAAAGAAAGTACCAAACCGGTCCAAACGCAAACCAATCAGGACCACGGTCCACGTCCATCTTGGAATATTTTCTCACGACCCTATAAAGCAAAAGCCATATAAGCCCAAAAATAAAGAGGCTTTTCACCGCCATGCAAAGCCCACATCAATATGAATTTCAATATTTTGAGAAAGATAGTTAAAAATCATCTTTTAATTTTTAATTTATTTTGAGTCATATATTATTTCTCATATTTTTTTTTATAGACTTTAAAAAAACTCAAAAAAAATTCATAAAGTCAATTTTTAATCATCTTTTCAAAATAATTTGTAGATGTACTTTTTTATTTTTTTTAATGAAGTCCCTAAATATAAGAAAAAGATAAATAAAAAAATATGAGATGCTTTTTATTAAATTTAATTTATTTTTCTGTTAAAATTAATATATTTTTATAATATAAATATATATTTTTATATCTTAATTTAAAAATTAAATAATGTCAATGTACCCTCACTCTTTAGCATTTTTCTTTTTATATAATATATTTTATACATTCACTCATGTCATAGGTGTGGGCTACATCACGTAGACTCATATTATAACAAAATATTATTTTTTTATGTATTAATTTATAAATAGAAGCTAGATATATAAATAAATATATTAGAATTGCAACCGCCTATTAACTATAAATTAAATTATCAACTTGCCACGATGCATGTAAATCCACATACATAAGAAAGAAAAAAAAGTAAATACTAAAATATAATTTTTATTCATTTAAAAAAATCTCATTATTTTCAAAAATATTTTTACATAAATTTTAACAATAAATAATATTTGAAATATTTAGTAGTTTTTTTTTAAATAAAAAAATTATAAATATTTTTTTAAATCACAAAATGGTATGTTAATAATATTTTTAAAATCACAAGAATAATAATAAAAAAATTGACAAATGAAGAATATATATATATATATATTTGGAAAAAGATTTGGACCTCGAATCCTTCTCTCCCGAATCCCCCGAATGGCTGAAACGACGTCGTTTCAGCCATTCAATTATTTTATTTTATTTTTTTCTTTTCTTCCGTCATTTTCTTATTCTTCTTCGGTCTGAAGTAGAGACTGAGAGGGAGAGGGAGAGAAAGAGAAGAGAGAAAGAGAGAGAGAGGGAAGACAGGTCGCCGATCGCCGATCGCGTCGCCACGCCTCCGCCTCTGTCGCCGATCACCGCCTCTTCTTTCTCCGTCTTCTTTTTTCATTTTTTAAGCCCTCTCCAGTCCTCCTCCTCCCTCCTCCTCCTCCTCCTCCTCCCTCCTCTCCCTTCTTCTTCTTCGTTTTCTGCTAAAATTCGGAGCATTACCTCAAATTCGAGGTCCCAATCGCGGTTCTATATATTTAATATATCATCGTTACTTATATAAATAAATAAATAAATATTTAATATATCATCATTACCTATGTAAATAAATAAATAAATTGAAAAAGACACACCGGCCAAGCATCTCTCTATGCTCTGCTTCTAGGGTTTTATATAAAAAGTCTTTGCCTCTTCGTCTTCTACCAGTTTATTCCCTTCTCTCTTTCTACATTTTTATCCACCTCTATAAACACCAATTAACCTAATCGAATCGATCGGTGACAATTCAACAATTTCAAGAAAAAAAAGAAAAAGAAAAAAGGAAAACGTATTAAATTATAGGTTAATTTGTGTTGTGGTGAAGATTCTAGGGTTTGTGATTTGGGGGATTGTGAATCCTATTCGTTAAAGTTTCGATTTTTCTTGATTGAATTCGAAGACGATGACAACGAATTGCAGATCGGAAACCGTTTGATCGCCGTTCACCGGCGAGCCGGTTCGCGGTTTTGAGGTTTTGTATGGAAACTCGGAGCCGGAAGAGGGCGGAGGCCACCTCATCAGCCCCTTCTTCTTCATCTTCTGGTCCCACCACCCGTTCCAGCAAGCGAACTCGTCTCTCCGCCGCCGCAAACGCCGTTTCATCGATCTCGACTCGGTCCCGAGTGACTCGGTCACAAGACTCTTCCACTCCAATGAATTTGACCAATGAATCATCTGGGTCTGGTAGTAGACGAGGAAAGAATCAGGGTTCGGATAAGGATAATTCGGATAAAGGGAAAGAGAAAGAACACGAAATTAGGGTTAGGGATAGAGATAGGGATGCTGAGAGGAGCTTAGGGTTGAACATTGATGGTGGTGGTGGTGGAGATGATGATGATAATGACAGCGAAGATGGTGGTGGTGTTGGGATTCTTCACCAGAATTTGACTTCTGCGAGCAGTGCACTTCAAGGGCTTCTTCGGAAATTGGGGGCAGGGTTGGATGATTTGCTTCCATCCCCGGCAATGGGGTCGGCATCGTCGTCCCATCAGAGCGGGCGGCTCAAGAAGATTTTAGCTGGGTTGAGGGCAGATGGGGAGGAAGGGAAACAAATTGAGGCTTTAACGCAGCTTTGTGAGATGTTATCTATTGGGACTGAGGAGTCACTTAGTACTTTTTCAGTTGATTCGTTTGCGCCAGTGCTCGTTGGGCTGCTTAATCACGAGAACAATCCTGATATCATGCTTCTTGCCGCCAGGGCACTGACTCATTTGTGTGATGTGCTTCCCTCGTCATGTGTTGCGGTTGTGCATTATGGCGCAGTTTCGTGCTTTGTTGCTCGACTGCTGACAATTGAGTACATGGACTTGGCAGAGCAGGTGAGTGAAATAAGTCGAAAGAATGAAATGGGAATTGAATTTGAGCATATAGGGAAGTTTCGATGGTTCACCTGTAGTAGTGATAGCATTGCAATTTTTTTGATACACTTCCCATGTCACCACTACAATTCATGTAATATTTTTGTATAATTCATTCAATATTTTTGTAAAAATTGGCAAAAATGACTTCTTTTTTTGTTTCCCCCTAATTGCAACAGTCACTTCAAGCTCTAAAGAAGATTTCTCAGGAACACCCAACTGCTTGTTTGAGAGCAGGTGCTCTCATGGCAGTGCTTTCATATCTTGACTTCTTCTCCACAGGAGTCCAGGTTGTTCCTTGGCTCAGTCTTTTAACTTTCCAGCTAATTATGTGACAAGAGCTGTCTTATCTATTTTAAAGCCTTGCTGATTGATCTCTTCTTGTAATGCTATGTTCCAGCGAGTAGCATTGTCTACCGCGGCAAATATGTGCAAAAAACTTCCTTCAGATGCAGCTGACTTTGTGATGGAAGCTGTTCCTTTGTTGACAAACCTTCTTCAGTATCATGATGCAAAAGTGAGGTCATCTTTTTGTAGGTTCGCAATCAAAGGCATGGTTGGCATATCTCATTCTTGATGCTGTTTCTTCTATTCTTTTTTGTGCTTTCTTTGCGGTTGTAGGTACTAGAGCATGCGTCTGTCTGTTTGACTCGAATTGCTGAGGCATTTGCATCATCTCCCGATAAGCTAGATGAATTATGTAATCATGGACTGGTTACTCAAGCTGCCTCACTCATTTCCACAAGCAATTCTGGAGGTGGTCAAGCATCTCTTAGCACACCTACATACACGGTATATTCAATTATTACTTTCATCTTTCAAGTTAAAATTCCGTTTGTATTTGGAGAGTCCAATTGTGACTAAAAGGCATGCAGGGATTAATCCGACTGCTTTCGACATGTGCAAGTGGGTCCCCTCTAGGAGCCAAAACTTTGCTACTCCTTGGCATCAGCAGTATTCTTAAGGATATATTATCAGGTTCTGGCCTTGTTGCTAGCATATCTGTTTCGGCTGCCTTAAGTAGACCACCAGAACAGGTATTTGCTGCATAAATTCTTTCTGAAACTGGGTTCTCTCAAATACAGTAGTTTTACCCAGTAGATGCAACTGTCTGTAATTTGATCTGCAGCACATATATTTGTTGTTTTAAATGTTTTGCCATTGTTGTATAATTGAGAATATATTCTACCTGGATCACTGGTCCTCTTTTAAGTAGCAGGTTTGTGTTGTTCATTTCAAATAATTTTATTGTACTAGGCAACACACCTTTTTTTTTAAAAAAAAATGTTTTTTCCTTGATGGATGCAACTGTTGTATATGTTTAAAGTCTTAGTTATTTTTATTTGAATTTCATTAAGTTGGTAGTTTAATTTTTCATTGGTTTGTTTTTTGCGATCTTTTTAATCCTCTACCAAATGTTAGGTAGTGAAAGAAAGGGGAGGTAGTTAGTTGTGCGTGGTGCTATAAGTATTGTCACGTGTTTTTTCAGAATATGTTGCTAGTTGTTTGCCATTGTGATCCTATTTTATTTTTCCTTGTAAACTATGTATTATTTCCTTTGTTTATCAAAAACTATATTTTATTTTCTTTTGTGATTATAAATCTAACTTTTTTTAGTGTCACTTTGCATTTTATGGACATATACAAATTAGAATGATGAAAAAGGATTCAACTAGCAGACTGCACTTGATTGACAAGGCTTGTTTTGGTTTGGTGTCACTTTGCATTTTATTTTACACTGACCATAAAATATGAGATTTTGAACCTAGTTACTACCGACAAGGAAATTTGAATCCTTCTCATTTTCATTCTGCTGCTTAGATTTTTGAGATTGTGAACCTTGCAAACGAGCTTCTTCCCCCACTGCCTCAAGGTACCATATCTCTTCCAGCCAGCACTAATCTATTTGTTAAAGGATCTCTTTCAAAGAAGTCACCTGCTAGCAGTTCTGGAAAACAAGAAGATACAAATGGAAATGTAACTGAGATTTCAGCTCGTGAGAAGTTATTGAATGATCAGCCAGAACTTCTGCAGCAATTTGGAATGGACCTTCTTCCAGTTGTAATTCAGGTTAGTTTTTCTGAGAATTTGGTTAGTCTCTAGTCCTACTGACTGATTTTAGTAAACAATATGGCATTTTTTGTCAAGCAGATATATGGATCGAGTGTAAATGGTCCTGTGCGGCACAAATGTCTCTCGGTTATTGGAAAATTGATGTACTTCAGCAGTGCAGATATGATCCAGACTCTAATAAGTGTCACAAACATATCAAGGTGCTGCATTTTTGTAAATTGCCTGCATAATATGTATGTATGTAAGTTTGTATGGATTACAGTGCTTAGTCTTTAGATGCTGATTGAGTGTTTTTTTGGTAGTTTTTTAGCTGGGGTTTTAGCATGGAAAGATCCACAAGTCTTGGTTCCGGCCCTTCAAATAGCAGAGATTCTAATGGAAAAACTTCCTGAGACTTTCTCTAAGATGTTTGTGAGGGAAGGTGTTGTTCATGCTGTAGATGCACTTATATTAGCTGGGCCTTCTAATACTGCTCTGTCCCAACCGTCTTCCAGTGAGAAGGATAATGATTCTATATCCGGAACATCCTCACGTAGACGGTATAGGCGACGCAGTGGTAACTCGAATGCAGATTTACCCTCTGCTGAAGATTCAAAAAATCCAGTTCCAATTATTGGTTCACCTCCAAGCTCAGTAGAAATTCCAACTGGTAACTCAAGTCTTCGTATGGCAGTCAGTGCATGTGCCAAACTTTTCAAAGATAAATACTTCCCTTCAGATCCTGGGGCCACTGAAGTTGGAGTTACAGATGATCTTCTACTTTTAAAGAATCTCTGCATGAAGTTGAATTCTGATGTTGATGATCAAAAGGCTAAATCAAAGGGGAAGTCTAAAGCTTCTGGATCTCGCTTTGCTGATATTTCTGCTAGTAAAGAGGAGAACTTGGTCGGTGTGATATCTGAGATGCTTGGAGAACTAAGCAAGGGGGATGGTGTGTCCACTTTTGAGTTCACTGGGAGTGGAGTTGTGGCTGCTTTACTGAACTATTTTTCTTGTGGATACTTCTCCAAAGAGAGAATTTCAGAAGCTAACCTTCCCAAGCTTCGCCAACAAGCAATCAAAAGATACAAGGCATTCATTGCAGTGGCTCTCCCTTGCAGTATTGATGAAGGAAGTGTGGCTCCTATGAGTATCTTAGTTCAAAAGCTTCAAAATGCTTTGTCCTCCTTAGAGCGCTTTCCCGTTGTGTTGAGCCATACTTCTCGGCCATCTAGTGGAAATGCACGTCTGTCTTATGGTCTGAGTGCATTGTCCCAACCATTTAAGTTGCGTCTATGTAGAGCCCAAGGGGAAAAATCACTCCGCGATTATTCTTCTAATGTTGTATTAATTGATCCATTAGCAAGTTTAGCAGCTGTAGAAGACTTCCTTTGGCTCCGAGTCCAAAGAAGTGAGTCTGGGCAGAAGCCCTTAGCATCTGCAGGGAACTCTGAGTCTGGGACCACACCTACTGGAGCTGGAATTCTGTCACCGTCTACTTCTATTCCTGCTTCCACCACTCGTCGCCAATCTACTAGATCCAGATCATCTGTTAATATTGGAGACACAGACAAGGAGTTGTCACAAGAGAAAAATGCTAGCTCATCAAAAGGGAAAGGTAAGGCTGTTTTGAAGCCTGCTCCAGAGGAGCCAAGGGGACCTCAAACAAGAAATGCTACCCGCAGAAGAGCAGTTTTGGATAAAGATGCACAAATGAAGCCCGTAAATGGAGACTCAAGTTCTGAGGTATGTTGTAATTTGTAAATGCTCTTCAATATGGAAATACATTAGGCATAGTTTCAGCATGGTGAGAAATGTTGATTCAATTGAACCATAGTAGGTTAGTTTTGTCAAAATGTGTCTGGATGATGGATGCACCATGAATTTAACTCCTGATAGCTTTAGTGGGTTGAAGATGCAGGTTATTCATTTGTGCATAGTTATTACATTCACAAGATTCAGATATCAACAGAAAGAAGTGAGATTAAAAACAGAACTTATTCACAATGTGTAGTACTGTAGTTTCTAACTTCTGTTCTCAGTGTGTTGGTTAACTCCTTTGAACCATTGTTTACAAGGTTTCTCCTCCCATTGCGGTGACTGGCCTAGTTGATGCTGCAATTTATTAAGATGCATAGTATGGATATAGTAGGTCTATGGAGCAGGTGACAATAGTGTGTTGTCTGTTGACAATTGGCTGGCACTCTATTACTTTATTTCATTTTTTGGGGTCATTTTGTATTTGTTGGTGTTTGATTGGGTCTTGCGAGCTTCAGCAGAGGTTTTAGAGGGCTTGTGTAGGTGTGGTTGGCACACTGTTCCTGTTCTTATTAACTTACCATGATGTGATTTGTAGGATGAGGAGCTTGACATATCTCCTGTTGAGATTGATGATGCATTGGTGATTGAAGATGATGATATCTCGGATGAAGATGAAGACGACGACCACGATGATGTATGTTAGTGATATTATTTTTGTTATTATCTTTCATCCCTTCTTTATAGACTATAATCGATGTAGGATGAATTAACTAACTATTTGGTTTGTTTGGTTACCATTTTGAGAGTATTTTTCCAGCCTTTGATGACAATAGTAACATGAAATACTAACTAAATGGTTGTTAAATTGGGTAGCACTTTTGCATCCTAAATGGAAGAGATCTCTTAAAGTAAAGACACTAAATCTGTAGTGTTGATGGTTGGGTTTCTTCATCAGCGGAGAGAGAAATGGAGGTGGGAATTGCTTGGTTTATATTTGCAAGGCTTACTGGAAGTTGCTTGGTTCACATTGGCAATAGTGATTAATGCAACTTCTAGAATCACTCATTGAGCCATTATGTTCTGGCAGATGAATACTTTCTGAGATGAATTGTAGACTCTGCTAGTTCCACTGGAAACCTCAATTGAGCTTTGCCCTTAACAATTTATTGGCTGTCAATTTTCAGGTACTGGGAGATGATTCTCTTCCCATTTGCATGCCCGATAGAGTACATGATGTTAAATTGGGTGATCCAGCTGATGATAGTCTTGTTGCCCCTGCAACAAGTGATAGCCAGACCAACCCAGCTTCTGGATCTAGTAGCAGGGCCACTACAGTTAGGGGCTCAGATTCTACCGAGTTTAGGACAGCAAACCCTTTTGGTTCAAGGGGCGCGATGTCATTTGCTGCTGCTACCATGGCTGGGCTTGCATCTGCCAATGGTAGAGGCATCAGGGGAGGCAGAGATCGACATGGGCGCCCTATATTTGGTTCTAATGAACCTCCCAGGCTTCTTTTTTCTGCAGGTGGTAAGCAGCTTAACAGGCACTTGACCATCTATCAGGCTATCCAACGGCAGCTTGTGCTAGATGAGGATGATGAGGAGAGGTCTACCAGCACTGATTTTGTATCTGGCGATGGAAGTAGGTTGTGGAGTGATGTTTATACTATAACATACCAAAGGGCAGACAGCCAGACTGATAGGGGTTCGGTAGGAGCATTGAATTTGAATTCTACAACAACTACATCTAAATCTACCAAAGTGGGGTCCACATCGAATTCCAACACCGATTCTTCATCACAAAGATCATCACTTCTCGATAGTATTTTGCAGGGGGAGCTTCCTTGTTCTCTGGAAAAAAACAATTCTACTTATAATATATTAGCGCTGCTGCGTGTATTAGAGGGTTTGAATCAGCTTGCGCCCCGATTGAGAGTCCAGGCGGTGACTGGTAGTTTTGCCAAAGGGAAGATTTCAAGTCTAGACGAGCTTAGTGCTACTGGTGTCAGGGTTCCTCCTGAGGAATTTATTAATAGTAAGCTCACCCCAAAATTGGCTCGACAAATCCAGGATGCGCTTGCACTTTGTAGTGGAAGTCTTCCGTCCTGGTGTTACCAGTTGACAAAAGCATGCCCATTCTTGTTTCCTTTTGAGACTCGACGTCAGTACTTCTATTCTACTGCTTTTGGGTTGTCACGGGCTTTATATCGGCTTCAGCAGCAGCAGGGTGCGGATGGTCAAGGATCAACCAGTGAAAGAGAGGTTAGGGTTGGGAGGTTGCAGCGCCAGAAAGTGCGTGTCTCTCGTAATCGCATTCTGGATTCTGCTACAAAAGTTATGGAGATGTATTCAAGCCAAAAGGCTGTTCTTGAAGTAGAATATTTTGGTGAAGTTGGCACTGGATTGGGTCCTACTTTGGAGTTCTACACACTTCTAAGTCATGATTTACAAAAAGAGAGACTTGGAATGTGGAGATCAAATTCTTCATCAGGTAAACCTTCAATGGAAGTAGATGGAGATGAACAAAAAAATAGGAAAATCAGTAATGCCATTCTGCCTGGATCAGCTGGTGATAATGATCTTGTTCAAGCTCCTCTTGGATTGTTCCCTCGTCCTTGGCCCCCTAAAGCTGATACTTGTGGTGGTAGCCAATTTTCGAAAGTGGTTGAATATTTCCGGCTGGTTGGGCGTGTGATGGCCAAAGCTCTTCAAGATGGGCGGCTTTTGGACCTGCCAATGTCAACAGCATTTTATAAGCTGGTGCTTGGTCAGGTATCACTGCACTTGTTTTTCTTCAGATTGAAATGGTGCACCATTATCTATTGTAAAATGTTGTATTGTATATTTGAATTGATCCTCACATTCAGCCTTCTCTATTTCATTGCAGGAGCTTGATTTGTATGACATTCTTTCTTTTGATGCTGAACTTGGGAAGACTTTGCAAGAACTGCAAGCCCTTGTTTTCCGGAAACAATATCTTGAATCGATGGGTGGTCACAGTTTTTGTGAAGAAATCGATGATTTATGTTTTCATGGGGCTTCAATTGAAGATCTCTGTTTGGATTTCACCCTCCCTGGTTATCCAGATTATGTCCTGAAACTGGGCGAAGAGAATGTACTTCACATTTCCCTCGAATATATTGTTATATTTTTTTTTTCGCACAGGCCCTGCTTTTTGGTTCATGATGATATTTCTTAATTAAATTCTTATTTTTTTAACTTTTCAGGTGGATATCAATAAATTGGAGGAGTACTTGTCCTTAGTGGTTGATGCTACTGTCAAGACTGGAATTATGAGGCAAATGGAAGCATTTAAAGCTGGGTTTAATCAAGTTAGTAACTTCCTCTGCACTTCATCAAATTTCGAAATTTTTTAAAGCTGTCTCTTATGTAATGATTCTTTTTTGTGTTTTTTTTTTTAATATCTACCAAATGTTCCCATCCCCCTGCAAAGTGTGCACACAGATTGAAAGTTTGATACAAACTTTCTTGTTCCTATAAATTGTCATTTTTTTGAGTGTCAAAACTTATATTTCTGTTCTGTAATTATAAGGTCTTTGACATCTCAACTCTACAAATATTTTCTCCACATGAATTGGACTATCTGCTTTGTGGTCGTAGAGAGCTGTGGGAGGTAATTTTTCTATTGTATGGTCTAGGCCTGTCTTTTTTATTTATTTTGCATTTGCATGGTTAATGTTAAATTTCTCTTTCTGCAGGCTGATACACTTGTGGATCACATAAAATTTGACCACGGATACACTGCCAAAAGCCCTGCAATTGTTAATGTACATTTTCCCCATTCTTAATCTAGATTCAAGACATTGTCTTTGATATAATTCCATCTGGTTTGCATGCTAATATGGCTTGTTGTCGTTATGTTTTTAGTTGCTTGAAATTATGGGAGAATTCACTCCAGAGCAGCAACGGGCTTTCTGTCAGTTTGTTACCGGTGCACCTCGACTTCCTCCTGGTGGTCTGGCAGTGTTGAACCCGAAATTGACAATTGTGAGAAAGGTATGGAACTAGACAATTACCATCTAGGCCTAGTCAGATTCTGTTTTGCTTTCATTGTACGTAGTGTTCATATTTGAATGTTTGGATACAGCATTCTTCAACAGCTGGTAATACAATATCCAATGGGACCGGGTTATCAGAAGCTGCAGATGATGACTTGCCAAGTGTAATGACCTGTGCTAATTATCTCAAGCTCCCTCCCTACTCTACCAAGGTACAATATTTGGGAAACAAGATTCACTATTGAGTTTCTTCACGTGCTTAGGAAGTTGTTTTCTGTGTATCGTCAAGCCTTTTTATGTGATGACATGACAACTTCTCTTTTCTGAACAGGAAATTATGTTCAAGAAACTACTCTATGCAATAAGTGAAGGGCAGGGATCATTTGATTTGTCTTGAGTTTTCAAAACTAACCAATTAATTTGTGTATATCATATTGAAAGACTTTCGGGTTCTTTTCTTAAATGGGCTAATTTTGGTTTTGGAAGTAGCTTTTGTTCATGCTGAAAGTAACGGCTTCTTTTTGGTGCTCTTGCTTTAAGTGGCGACATATTTGAGGTTAGCTTTTATACATGCTGTAATCACTAGTTCATGTGGGGTTACTTGCGTACTCTCGTAATCCCTATTATATGCTTTCGATTCTTTTTCTTTTTTATAGATATTTTCAGCATTATGTCATGTAAATTCTTCTTTCGTTTACTTCATCAATTTCTTTGGATGATCTGTTCGTTTTGGTGTCCTAAATATGGGTGAATTGTCACTCTTGTTCAGGACGAACGATGTAGAAGCTTATCGAAAGAATGGAATCATGGAGTGTTTTTTTTTGTGTTTTTGTTTTTGTTTTTTTCTTTCTCTGCTGCAAGTGCTTTGTAAATAAATAGAAATTTGTGATTCTTATCTTATTTGTTTGGGATGACCTAAATAAGTGCATTTTTTTATCTTTTTACGAAAAGATGTGCAGAAAAGTAGAGAGGTGATGTGATGGAAAAAAGATAAAAAGATGAATTATTTTGCAATTGCGAAACTTGGCCTAAGGCCGTATTAAATTTACACATGGGCGGAGCTATGCATGAAGTGGTGGGTTCAATAAACTTTGAAATTTTTTTTATAGAATCATTATGTAGTATATTGTATGAACTTTTTGAGAGGTTTTTATAAATTGACACCATTAAAATTGTTCAAAAAAATAGATTTATCAACCCAAAAAAAGAAAAAGCTTTAAAAAAAATTTAATTTTATGTCTATCATTTTTTGTACTATTTTTTTGTTTAGCACACATAATTATTAATGGTTGAATATGAATAAGATTTAGAATAAAGTTTCGTCGCTCGAATTTTTCCTCCCCTCATCTCCTGAATGTCCAAAACGACGTTGTTTTGGACATTCTTTTTTTTTTTTTTTTCTCGTCTTCTTTAACGAGTCTGAGAGGGAAATGGAGAGAAAGAGGAAGACGGAGAGAACAGAGGAGAGCAGCAGCTCCGCCTCCGACTGCCGTCGTCGCAGCAGCAGTTTCGATCGCCGATCGTCAGCTCGTCGCAGCAGCAGCCTGTCGCCTGTCGCAGCCCGTCAGTTCATCGCAGCTTCGGCTTCGCCTCCGCCTCCTCCTCCTCCTTTCCCTGTGGTTATGGCCCCCTTCAATCCTCCTCCTCTCTCCTCCTTCCTTCTCTTCTCCTTCTCTGCTTCTGAAAAAAAAATAAAAAAATAAAAAATTAGGGGGATTCAGGGGAGCTCATTTTTGAGCTCCCTAGCATTACTCTAAGATTTATATGGATAACATAAGGATAATGTTTGAGAGCTCGAATTCCTTCCCTCCTAATCCCCCGAATGCCCAAAACGACGTCATTTTGAGCATTTTTTTTTTTTTTGGTCTTCTTCATGCAGCTCTGAAACAGAGGGAGAGGGAAAGGGAGAAAAGAGAGGCAGGTCGCAGGGAAGAGCTCATCGCTCGCCGTCGCAGCCCCACCCCTCGCAGCCCCTGACTCTGCCTCCGCCTTCGCCCCCCGTCTTCGCCTCCACACCTCGATTTATTTGCCCCCTCCAGTCCTTGTCTTCCTCCTCCTCATTTCTTCTCTTCTTCTTCTTCTCCTTCCTCCTCCTTCTTCTCCTGTTTTCTGCAAATTCGGAGGATTCGGGGGTAGCTCTTTCGAGCTACCAAGCTTGACCCGATAACATAATAACAACAATTGTGTATGTCAGATATCATGTAAAAATATGGTGGTGTAGCCTTATTGATATAATAAATATCATGGTATTATTTTTTTTTAGGATAAAATACCAATAAATTCGAAAATGTGATTTTATGAACGATTAGTCTTCTTTTTTTTGTTTTTTGTTTTTTGTTTTTTTTCTTTTATGAACTTAAAGGTTTCATTAAAGTAGAAATTACACAAAATGATAGTCACTTACATTTTTTTGGTTTAATTTTATAAGAATAAAAGTGGGTTTTTACAAATATAAAATTACACATTTAGTCAATTCGCATTACAGAAGTTTTAGATTTTCCCTCCTATTGGAACAAATCTTATATTATTAATAAAAATGTAACACTCTAATAATGTAATACTCCAATATGACACACTAAAAAACTTATTAATGTACTTTTTTCAAACATAACACTAAAAAAAAAATTCTTTGTGTATTTTTCGTAAATGTAACACTTTAATGTTATACAAATATAACATTTCAATGTAACACACTTTAATCAATGCAACATTTTAATCAATGCAATTTCAAACGTAAAACTCTAATGTAATCTGTTCTAATGTAACAAACAAAAATATTAAAAATTTCTTAGTGTATTTTTCTTAAGCGTAACATTCAGTTTGAAATCATACATTTATCCAAAACTTACTAAGGAATTTTTTTACTTCTTTTGGAATGGTTTAAAGAATCTCACATCTTTTTTTTGGAGTGTTACATTTGAAAAAAGTATATTATAGAGTTTTTTTGTGTGTTACATTAGAATATTATACTAAGAAATTTTTTTGGAGTGTTATGTTTGGAAAAAGTACACTAAATAATTTTTTTATGCGTTACATTAAGGAGTTTTTATGTGTGTTACATCATAATATTACACTAAGAAAATTTTTTAGAGTTTTATATTGGAGTGTTATATGTAGGAAAAATATATTAAGAAGTTTTTTTTGTATGTTACATTAGAGTGTTATACTAAACAATTTTTTTGAAGTGTTTTGTTTGGGAAAATTACACTAAGAATTTTTTTTTTTTAGTGTTACATTAGAGTGTTACGTTT
Organism: Camellia lanceoleosa; assembly: GCA_025200525.1. Taxonomy (NCBI): domain Eukaryota; kingdom Viridiplantae; phylum Streptophyta; class Magnoliopsida; order Ericales; family Theaceae; genus Camellia; species Camellia lanceoleosa. The sequence goes on from CM045760.1 coordinate 211,693,657, forward strand.
GAATATTACATTAGAGTATTACAGTTTGAGATTATACATTTGTTTAAAACTTACTAATAAATTTTTGTACTCTTTTTGAAATATTTGAAGAATCTCATATTATTTTGAAATGTTTGAATAATCTCATATTTCAAGTCATTTTTGTATTCTTTTTGAAATGTTTTCCAAATAAAAAAGATTCTCATATAAAAATTCATCCCAAATTTAATTATCATATATTGTGTAACTTACATTTTTAGCATAGGAAAAAAAAAAAAAATAATAATAGAAATAAGGTTATAACTGTAAATTTAATTTTTAAATAATAAATTAAATCTACTTTTCCAAAATCAATGGGACTAATTGGCCTACAAAAAATATCCTCGAGATTAAATGGATCACCATTTCTCAAAATGAGATTTATAAGTAAATTTTCCTTTCTTTTTTTTTAAAAAAAAATAAGGTTATAAAACAAAATTCACACATAATTTCTGCATAAAATGATATAATTTAATATGGACCTTTTCTTTTAAGAAAAATTTACCCATAAATCCTATTTTCTGAAAAGTTGAACAATTTAATCCTAAAAGTTTTCTTATGCACCATTTAGTCTTTTTTTTACATCACAACATTATCATCAAAACAACATCAAACATCATCATCAAAACAACATCAAACATCACTCTCTCTCTCTCACAAGAAAAACGACGAAGAATGAAAAGAACCATTCTTAAGGAGACAAATTCTTGTTCTTTCCAGGATCTTGAAAATAGAGAACGTTGATCAGAAGTCCATCCAACAAACCCCTCAATTCGTTGTATATACACGTTTGAATTCTATGCAAAATAATACCTTTCTCGCCGGACTCCTGAGAAACGAGTACATTAGACCTCACATTCTTTCAATTCCCATCAACAACCAATTTCGCTTCAACAACGCCACGAACGATCACAAGCTTCCCTCCATCCGAATCATTCGAAGAAGAATTTGAACCTTCCGATTGAGATGTAATGTAACGGAGATCGGAGACGCAAATAATGGAGCCGCGAATTTTGCGGAGGGCGGAGAAGGCGGCGGTGAATTTGAGAATACTCCGAACAACGATGTAAGCTAGGGTTATCCCGAGCACTGCTCCATTGGCGGCTAGGGCTATTTGAGAGAGAATCGCGGCCGCGACTTGTTTGTGGACCAACATCGGACTAGGGTTTGTACTGTAATCTCTCTTGTTCTGCTTTTTCTTCTTTACATTTAATAGATGGAGTGGTGGGGATTCTAGACAGAGAAAGTGGAGAGAGAAGGTAGATGGTGGTTGAGGCGGCGGTGGGTGGAAGCGATTGGTGATGGAAGATGTGATCTGAAAAATGTTTGAAGAACAATGTTTGATGTTCGATTAGGCCCTGAAATTCAATTTTTTTGTTGATGTTGTTGGTCAAGAATGTTTGATGTTCATATGTTGATGATTAATGTTGGTGATGGAAGATGTGATCTGAAAAATGGGAGTCTGAAGAACAATGTTTGATGTTTAATGTTTGATGTTCGATTAGGCCCTGATGTTTGATGTTTGATAGTAGAGATGTTCAATGTTTGAATGTTTGGTAGAGCTGTGGGAAAGTGCTTATAGTTTATGCCTAAACAGCTTATAGCTTATAACTATAAACATAAGGGTGCCGTTTGATAACACTTACGTTTTCAGTTTTCTGTTTATATTTACAAAAATTTTAAAAACTCAAATAAAAACTTGTTTGGTAAATTTTTGATTTATAAATCAGTGGTCTCAGTTTATAAATTTGGCCAAAAAATATAAACTCAAAAAATGTGTTTTCATTTTGAGTTTTCAGTTTTTTTTTTTTTTACCATCAACACTAGCCACCACCCACCACCATTTTCCACCACAGTCTTCCGCTACCACCACCTACTCCCCACCACCATCTGTTACCACTACTCACCACCCACCTGCCACCACTACCCACCACCTGCCACCCACTTGCCACCACCACCACCACCCTCCACCACCCACCTGCCACCACTACCCACCACCTACCACCCACTCGCCACCACCACCACCACCCCCCATCCCCCACCTGCCATCCACCTACTAGCATCCACCACTTGTCACAACTATTCACCGCCCGCCACCACCACTCACCACCTACCTGCCACCACCATCCACCACCCGCCACCACTAGCTATCCACCACCACTAGCTACCAGTCACCTGCCACCCACCCGCCACTACCACCACCCACTCGCCACTTACCTGCCACCGCCACCCGCCACCCACTTGCCACCGCCACCCACCACCCACTACCACCATCACCACCACCACCACCACTCACTCGCTACCACCCGTCACTATCACCCATCCACCTACCACCACCACCACCACCCATCACCACCCGCCATCCCCCACCACCACCACCACCACCACACCCACTGCCACACACTCCACCCATCCAAAGACCACCACCACCACCCACAGGCCACCACCCACTACCACTCGCCACCACCACCCACCACCACCCGCCATCCGCCACCCACCTGCCACCACCACCTACCATCCGCTACCACCATCACCACTACCTATTCGCTACCACTCACCACCCGCCACCGTCACCCACCCCCCCGCCACTACCCGCCACCACCACCCGCCATCCGCCACCGCCACCGCCACCACCCACCACCCACCACCCGCCACCGTCACCCCCCCACCCCCCACCACCACCACCACCAACCACCCGCTACCCACTACCCACCGTCACCACTTTCTACCGCCGTCTTCCGCCGCCACTTGCCACCACTTGCCATTTCTCACTCTTTTTTATATTTTTAAATTTTTTTAAACATTTTGTCAATTACCAAACGCGTTTGTAGTTTATGTTTTTCTAAAAATAAACAAAAAATCAGTTTATAAAATTTTTGTAAATATAAACTGAAAACGTAAATGTTACCAAACAGACCCAAGTTGATTTCTGACTTATAAATTAAGCATCTCCTGTCCCACTCAAAGAATAAGCTGATTTTTGACTTCCAAAAAACTATAAGCTATAAGCTATAAACTAAACCAAACATATCAAAATAGCTTAAATTAAAAGTTGAAATAAGCAGCTTTTAAGCTGCACCAAACAGGCACAATGTTTGATGTTCGATTGGGCCTTGAAATTCAATTTTTTTTTTTGTTGATGTTGTTGGTCCGGAATGTTTGATGTTCATATGTTGATGATTAATGTTGGTAATGTTTGATGTTTGATGATGTTTTGTTAATGTTTAATGTTGTTGATGTTTTTGTTTGATGTATATATCATCTATGGTCAATTTCCCTGTAATGGAACCTTTCAGTTTATAAAATTTTTTTTAAGACTAAACAGTGTATAAGTTGTTAATTTGGAATTTATTGGTGCATCACCCTTATTTTAAAACAAAACATTCTTGTAGATGTTTTTTTATTTATAACATCATTTTTGTGATTTTTTTAATATAAATTTTATATATAAGCATAGTTTATATAAAAAAAAAGGTTAGGAAAAAGAAAATGGATTTATTTTAAAGCGTGGCATTCTTGATTCCTTACAAAGATTTTTTATTTATGTTTTTTTCTCAAGGAGAATCATTTTGTCTTTTTTTTCTCTATTTGATTGATTGAAAATCGCAATCTTGTAGTCTTTAATTTTATTAAAGAAATAATATATTAATGTACTTAAGTATCGTTGCATAATTTGATTAGTTTGAATTACTTTGCAATATTATTATATGGAGGCAAACTTCCTCTAGTTTAAAATCAGGATTAGAGGGTTTGGACTATTCATTTTGTTAAGTACTTTATGTATTTCATTCACATAAAAAGTTAGATTAATCTAATAATCATAACTTACTTAATTTATCGCATTTTTACCAAAAAAATATACAATTATGTTTTTAAAAATAAATTATACATTTTTTTGATGACAAACAGAATAAATTGAACATGTTATAATTATTGAATCGTTCTAATTTAATGAATAGATTACGTGACTGAGATGTTGTGTTGTACGCTTTCCATTTATTGTTTATCATGTGGTAAAACTGAGACACCAGAACAAGATGTCACTTTATGCTCAAAGATACTGGGTGTTTGGTGAAGATTATTTTAAGTTAAAAATTAATAATCAAAAGGTAAAAAGTTAAAAGTATTTCTTTCTCAATTTTTGAAAAATCAGTTTTTTTAATTTATTTAAATTATTTTACCTAATAAACTATTATACCAAACAATCTTATACAAACTCTCAAATTAAAATAAATTATAATCTATTTGTATAATCCCCACCTAACACTCCCACTGAGTGTTTGGCAAATTTCTACCACACAACAAAGAAAAAAAGGTATACCCCACGTCAATTCCATCATGCATGCTTTTCGTCGGCAATTTTAAGGGACTTGACCATGCAACAACCAGGTTTAATCAAACAAGTCATAAGAACATATGTAGATCAACACATTCATTTCAATTACTTCTGGAAAAACTGCTCATTTTTACTTACCACCTTGAGTATTAGACAAATGACAACTCCATCAGTTACTAAAAGCAATTTATCAAACAGTTTGATCACTTTCCAAAATTTCTACAGGAAATGAAAAGTTTAGATCTTTATTTTCCCATTTTTGTTTGTGAAGAAGAGAAAATGAAAAAAGTAGCAGCACCACTCCAAGGACTAAATCAATCATCATAATGCCAATGGCATTACCATGAAATCCGAAGAAAATAATAAAAACAAAACTTGAATCTCTGAAGCACACAACAACACTATAACCAACTACTACATCTTAAGTTCTCTAATCTGATTTGTTGCGACCGCACCTTACTTGAACAGCCAGTGTCTTTGGGATGTTGGGGCACTTATCCTCGCTCTTGTCGTCGAAAAGTTCTCTTTTTATTGGAATGAAACAGCTATTCTTTCCTAAGCAATACTGCAAAAAAGCCCAATAGAAATACATGAATACAAGAGTGAGGAATCAGCAATATATATTCATATAAATGTAGTATTTAGTTATGGAAAATAATGTAGGGAGTGTGATTTTACTTTCTCAACAACTTCCTTGCTATTAGGAGAAGTGCATTTTCCCTCAAAAAAGCTCCCACATGCGCCATCTGGGTCACCAAAGCTCGCAAAATCCACAGCCTTGATCATTTTGCCGTCAGGACAGGTTAACTGAGCTCCCGAACTCAACTCATCAACTGTAAGTTGCATCTTGTCTCCATTCTTTACCCACGACGCAACATTGGGCGGATGATACTCGGTTATGAAGCTGCATATTGTATCTCTGTTCACAAGTATGACCTCAACTCCTTCTGGTTTTCCCCCAGATTCCTCAAATAGAACTAGGAGGTTCTTTCCCAGCTTCAAGAAGGCTCTTGGAACGTGGTACCTGCACGTAAAGAGAAAACAAGTGCATTCAAATTGAAATCAAAACCTGTATTGCACTTTTCACGTAGACATATTCATATTCTACTTACTCTGATTGAGCTGGTTGTCCAAGAGGTGAGAGGTAATTCGTCCAGTAACGACCAATGCTTTTGCCATTGACCCAAGCCATTCCTTTGCCCATACTGCTTAGCCGCAGAGCAACAGGATTGTTGCCTTCAGGAGCATCAAAGTACGTCTGCAGTATGAAAACTTTGTTGAGATTTCTTTAAATTCTTGAAAATTTTGTTCCTAGAATTATCACCATAGTTGTTTTGTATAATTACCTTGTACCATGTCACAGGTGGTCCTATTCCTGATTCTTTTGCCTGACTCCATTTTACCTTACTCAATCCTTCCTCTGTGTACACCTGGAGCTTTTCTCCCTTTATACCGACCTGCACAAGGCGCACAAGCTGTAGTCCCCATTGGCAGCCATGTGTGTGTGCGCGTGCGCGTGCCCATGTGAGGAATTTGACAGAGAAATTTCACATTTATGTACCTCATGCCCCCAGTAGTTGTTGGTCACATCGAGGGTTCCAGCATTCAAACCTTGGATTGTTACCGCACGAACCCCTGCAAACCTCTTCTCCATGTTGGCTCCGCTGTTCTTCATTGACAAAGAAACCGTCTCAGCCTCTCTTTTTAGAATGACAAAAGTGCAGAAATACACAAATAAATTACATGTTCTTTACCGGGAATCCCACTGTAGCGCCCAATAGTGATATGTGATTAAATCCTGGCTTCAAAACTACGGACTTTGTGAAGACAAAGTTCTTCTCTATGTTGCTTCCATGTCCAAATCCTACAAATTATATGAAATGAAACATATTTTTGGTAGAAATAAGTCGAGCACAATTAATCTGAGCTACAAAACAAACATTTGTTTGCCTGTGTTCATGTAATTACCTATGTATTCACCATTTACAAATGCAACCATTGAGTGGCCAAGGTTTGCTATTTGTAGGACTGGGTTAATATCAGAACGCATTGGTAAGTCACGGCGATCAAAACGTATGCTGCAAGATGAATTCAAAAAACATGTCAGATTTGTGGAAAGTTTAGAAAGAAAATTGTGAAAGTTGAGTAAGATAGGATTTACCTGGTGCTGTACCAAGCATAGTCTGAGGTATCTTTAGTCAAGCTATAGAGCTCCAATGGAAACTTGCTTTTTAGAGGTAATTGGTGTATGTTTGGAATGCTTTCTTGGGACATTTCCCATTTAAGATTTTGTGCATTCTTTGATGGATGGAAATTCCTTGCATTATGTTGCGAAACAATCTGTTAGAAAAAATTTGAACCAACAATAATAAATTTTTCCCGCATCCATTATAAGAATATTCTAGCTGACATTTAGGAAACTTTAGGAGATTGAAAGTTACCGTTTGAGTGTTGAAAACCACTGTCTTGCAATCAGGAAGGATGCTAATGGATTTCGGGGGAAGGTAATAGTCCTTGCCCCTGAATTTAATAGTTCCCGGTATCTTGGAATGGTTGTTGTTCAAGAAAGCTGCACAAATATCAGTTCCAGGCTTCTCATATGTTCGAATCTGTATACCAAAACACCATAGCCAGTCAATAACCGTCTCATCTCTGTGTGTGCGTGCGTGTGTTAATTCCATTGTTATTATTTCTGAGAAATTTCGCTACATTGAAATATGCTTAGCAGAGGTAGAAATGCTTGCCTCTAGATCCACACTAATCTTTTGGACATTAGTAACTCCCCAAAGCAAAGGCTTCTTGGACAATCTCAAAGCCCTATGCAAGTCCCTAAGGTGACCGAATTTAGGTTCCCTCGGCAGACCTTAAAAAAATATAAGTGGAAACAAGCCTAATTAGATGTTTGAATTAACTTAAAATGAAATCACTTCAGTTGAAAATTGCCAACCAAATTCATCAAGAGGAGCTTCATCGTAGTAACGAGTTGTCACAAAAGATGAACTTGTTCTGCCAAAATTTGTCCCTCCGTAGTACTGCAATTGCAAAGGAGTAAGCTTGTTGGCCGAGTAAGTGACTGTTATATTCATGGAAAAACTCAGAGAAGATTGGACAGTCATGTATACCATATAATAATTCGTGAGAGTTCCATCTTTTGAGAAGAAGCGAGCAACTGAAAATGCAATATCTTCTGCTGCTCTTTGAGACGGTGGATCTCCAAATACTCTATACCTATTGTCAAGAATTCATAACAGATTATACCATGTCAACAGTCATAATACATGCCATTGAGTACCATATCATATGTATATACTTACTGAGCAGTCCAATTCTCAGTCCAGAGATGAGGCTTATTGGCCCCATTTGGGCCACTGAAAGTATCTCCACAGTGCCTCCCATTGCATGTATTGATCTGCGCAAAGCCAAGTGTTTTTCGATATGTAAAAGAAAAAAAATGTTTATGCTCTAAAATATTCCAAAAAGGTTTTGAAAAAGTTTGAAAAAATACTCACCACTGGATCAGGGGCATCCTTTTGTTTGCACATGATCCATGGGACTCCTGTCTGTAGACTTACAGCCATATTTGCTGCCCACTGAATGTATCGCAAACCGGACTCCCTATATGCTAACTGAATATTGTTGTACTCATTTTCAATCTGCAATATCAAAATTAAAAAAAGTTAAAAACAAACAGTAATTAACCTAGACACATGAAAGTATAATCTTGATATTAGTTTCATTAGAGTGGACCGGACCAAACCTGTGACAAAATGATGGGTCCTCCTTGAGTAGCAAACAATTTCTCCTTTTTCATCATTTCTATGATCATCGTGGCATATTTTTTCATGTGGTGCTGCAAATTGTATAATGTAAGTACCTAGTTGGTTCATGTTACATTTTGTTATGTCGTGTTAGGAAGGGTCGAAAAATGATCACCTTGAATGGTTCGTTATCAGTACGGAATGTAATATTTGGGACTTCCCTTAACCAGTATGGAAATCCACTGCTCAAGTCGACGTTCAATTACAATATCACATGAAAGAAAGGAAAAGACAATTTCAAGGAAAATGAAGAAAATAGGAAATTTCACTCTACCCATGATTCCACTCGGCTTCGATGTAAGGGCCAATTCTAAGAATTGCATATAAGCCTAGCTCGTCAATCAATTTGATGAATTTCACCACGTCATTGTTCCCCTCAAAATTGAACTGCATATGTAAATGACATTCACATTAATCCTACTAATCATCGTGTAAATTCGACTCACTTTTCATCATAATGCTTCAAAGCCCTAAAATTTATTCCCAAAACACCGTGTCATTACACGCCAGACTGGGCCTCATTATTTTTTTTTGGGGGAACTCACTCGGTGGTTTCTAGGTCATTTTCTATGAAATCAGTTTGATGAATTTCACCAATTCATATCAATCCTACAAAATCACAACGGAAATTTTTGAAGTTGATTTTCATAATAAGCATTCCTATTTTATGTGCCAATTCTTCTACCAACCTCGAAATCTATCCCAAAAATATCTAAAAAACTCTATCGTGACATGTCAGGCTGGCCTCACTCTGGGGACTTGCTATGTAGTTGTTTCCTAGCCTTTTTTTTTTTTTTTTTGGTGTGGAAAAATCAGTGTAGGGGAGTATTTACCTGGCCTTGAATAGGCTCGTGAAGGTTCCAGAAAACATAAGTCGAGATGACATTCAAACCTCCCTCCTTAGCCTTGTTTATAATTTGCGGCCACAACTAAACACAATTCAACAAAATCATTAGTCCTAAGTACATCTCCATTGGAGGAATAAATAATAATCAACATTGCTTCTAATAATTGATCGAAATCACCTCAGGAGGACTACGAGGATAATGAATAGAACCCGAGAAAAGAAGCTCCCTGGAACCTTGGATGATCAAAGACCGTCCATCGTAGGTCACGGATCTTGCCTCCTTTCCATGGACAAGATAAAATTTAACAAGCAAGAGAAGGAGTGTTAACACGCACACTTGACTCAATGCCGCCATTTCTATACTAGTTGGAGGTCTATCAATGGTGATTCTGGATTGAAGAAGTGTGTTTGTGGGAGTGTAACATTGCTATGAATTGATTAAGCAATGCAATGTTACAAAGAAAGGCAATGTAAATACTAGGACTCAGAGGAAATCTCGGTGCAATTGTGGTTTCTTCTGACACATCTCTCTTCTTTTGCTCACTCTCTCTTTGTATGTAAGTATGTGCATATATATATATATATATACTATCTAATAATGGAAAGGGTAGAGAATGAGTAGCGTTCCAATGTGGAGTGCATGGTTGTAACTGATTTTTGACCTAGCAACTACCAACGAGATTTCGAAAGTGGCGGGAATAGTCAAGTATGAGATTAACCACATAAATGGTGTGTTAGTGAAATGAAATGAGTTAATTTTTTATTTTATTTATTTATTTTTCTTGGAAAAATTACCATTTGAGAAATTTATTACAGATTCATAGAAAAATTTATGATTTTAATTATTAATATTTGTGAAGTGTATCACTTATTTGTAATTATTTTTCAGAGCTTATGCATAATTGAAAGGTTCCTTTTATTTTATACATGTCATTTTAAAATACATTTCTTAAATTTAAATAATTTTGAACTTACCTTTTAAAACTTGTGTAATTTTGTGAAATCATATTCTAATAACTTAACGTTAGATTGAAGTTCTATTTTGAAAACACGATTACAACCACGAAGTTTTTTTTTTTATTTTTTTTTTTGGTGGTCAAAAAGTAACTTGAATTTTAAAAATAAATTTAAAATAATTTAAATTTGAAAAAAAGATTTTGTAATTAGATTTTAAAAAACCAATTATCTTAAATATATGAAACAAAGAAAAAAATTATAAATTTTAAGCTATATTCCAAAATTACCATTTACATGAATTATAAATATACTTAACTCTTTGATCTAAACTACGAATCAAATGTTCGCTCAGTCCAACAGTTTATCTAAAAAGTATTAAAGTAAAATTAGTTTAGATTTCAAAACATAGTTCCATCATTGATTTGAGTGTGGTATTTAGTTGCAGCTTTCAAATCATAATTTTACACCCATTTCTCAAAACTCATTTTAAACTATAATTATTATTTTTCAAAACTCATAACCAAACACAAAACTCAAAGCTCAATTTTAAATTTTTTTTATTTTTTTATTTTTTTATTTTAAATATTTTATTTTATTTTATAGGAATATTTTTAATATTTTGATTTTCATAAAAATATTTTAATATTTTGATATTTTAATTGTAAATATTTTGATTTTCGGAATATTTTTAATATTCTTAATATTTTAATTTTCGGAATATTTTTAATATTTTAATTTTCTAAATATTTTAAAAATATTTTTAATGTTTATATAGGCCTGAAAAATGAATTGACAGAAAATTAATTGACAAAAAAAATTGTCATAGAAGTTATTTGAAAAAAAAAATTATTCAAAAAAATTACTTAAAAACAATTAATTGAAAAAAAAAAATCATTTTTTTTATTTGAGTATTTTAAAAATAGTTTGGTTATAACTGTTGATTAAAAATATGGATATCGAGTTATGAGTTATGTGTTTGATTATCAATTATAGGTTGAATTAAATTTTGAAAATTCATCACCAAACAAATTTTCTTATTTCACATGTCATATCAAACTTTCAAAACTCAATTCCATATACAATTCAAAACTCAATTCAACACTCTATTCAAAAACTATAACCAAACAAATTTTCTACACTCAAATTATAATTCCACAACTCATAAACTCAAAATATAACTCATACTCTCAAATCATATTTACAAAACTCTACCAAACACAACCAAAGTTTTTATCTACAATATAGACATTGGTCAACAAAAGAAATTATGTCATAAACATATGCCTATTGATTTATAATTTTTATCTACTATCATTATCATATTAATCTATTTTTTTAATTAATAATTCACACATTAAACTTTAAAACATAAAGGATCCCAAACCCAACAATCAAAACAGGCTTAGTGGGTGTTTGGGAAGTGGGTTATTTTTGTAGATTTTTTTAGTTGTAGGATATTATTGGAGAATTTTTTTTTTGTGTTTGAGAAGATAATTAGGTTTTTTTGTGGTTGGATATGATGTTTGTGAGAGAAAAAGTGAAATGATTATGGAGTTTGATGTGATATTTTGTTTGAATTTGTTTTGTTTTTTTTATTATTTTGTAACCAATTTGTCTTTTAGTGAAAAAAAACCAAAAAAAACCCAAAAACCTCCTTCCCAAACAGCGCCTTAAGGGTATACTCACAAGGGCCCAAGTCCAATCTTCTCAAGCTGGACCCAAAATTGCTAGGGCCCTTTTTTTTTTATTCCCGGCAAATGTAGCGGCCCAAAGGGCTCCAAAAATTCAAATCTCCCTCCAAAAAATCTCAAAACACAGACAGACCTATATCGACTCTGGTTCATCACTTTCACAAAAAAGCTCTCTACCATGACAAACCACCAAGACGATCTCGATCTCCTTCTCTCTCTTCAAGATAGGGTTTTGGAGACCCCTCCTGCTTCTCCCTCAGCTCTCCACCCCCAATCACCAGGTAACTCTCTCTCTCTCTCTCTCTCTCTCTATGTATGTATTTGATCCAAAACCCCCCCATTTATGTGGATTGCTTTGATTTGCCTTGATTTGTAGGGTACCTTTCGGACGATGGATTGCCTAAGCGTGTGGGACAGATCGACATGTCTGTATTTCGCAATGCTGTCGAAGATTGCCTCGATTATGAGCCTGAAAATGCCAAGAAATCTCTCAAATCAAGCCAGTTGAAGAAGGCCAATGATCCTGAGGTTGAAAAGTTTTCGGGTTTGCGAATACGGTATGTTTTGATCAAACCCAATTGAACCCAGCCCTAAAATCAGTCACCAGCAATCTTGGGTTTTAGTTTGAGGTCATAGATTTTTATTTGATTTTAGTATAAGCCATATGTGTGGAAATATTGAGCTGTTTATGAATAGCTGTTCTAAGAATTAAAAGGAGAAAATTATGATTTTTTTTCCCGAATTATGCAAGGTAAATATTTGGAGAATCTAATGTTGTTGGGGTTATTTTTGGAATCAAAATTGCATGACAAAGCTTCAATCTAGTGAGTTGTGTGCTTGATGTAACAATAGAATAGATGGTTATTTTGTATACATTTTCTTGTGCAGGAATCAACTAATCTCTCCGGCAGAACTGAGCAATCACTTTTCTGACATTCGATTTGTTCGGTTACCAGCAATAAAGTACGAACACAGCTTCAACATTCTTGTAAAATTACTGATGCAATTTTTATGTGGCTTTTGATTTGATAACATACTCTACTGGGTTTTCAGGAATGTGCTAAATGGGGATACTCTGTCTGGTTGTTGGGCAACTGTTGGAGTTTTAGTTGAAAAAGGGAACCCAAAAGTTAGTACAACAGGGAAGAACTATTGTATATGGAAACTTGGGTGTCTAGATGAAAAGACTATTTCTGTTTTCTTGTTCGGCGATGCTTACCAGAAGTATTCGAAAGAGGTGGCTGGAACTGTCTTTGCCCTGCTCAATTGTGCCGTTCGCAAGGACAATTTGGTATCAACTTTTCATACACTGATGAGATTGGCTTTATGAAGATTTTTCGGATCATTAACCTTGTCTAGTTTTTTTTTTTTTTTTCCAGGGGCCGGGGTTTTCGTTGAGTGTTTATTCTGCTGGTCAAATTTTAAAGATTGGCACTTCTTTAGATTATGGAGTTTGCAAGGGGAAAAGGAAGGATGGGATGGCTTGTACACTAGTCATTAATAAGTATGTTTAAACTACTTCCACTTGTTATGAATTGATGCCAAGGCTAACCCCACTTCATCCTTTGGAGAAATTTTACCTTTAATCAGCGTAAAATCAGTAAAGCAATGTGGTTTACAGAAAAATTACGTTGTGTCTGTTCTTGATTGTCGCCTACATCCAATAATTATTAGGTATAGTTTGTTGTAGTACTCTTTTTTTTTGGGTGAATAAGTTTGTTGTAGTACTCAATACAATGAAACACGGATACTTCTAGAAGGAAGTCATATCCAAACATAAATTATTGCTTGATCTTGTTCAAAGGTTGTTTTGTAGGAATGTGCATTAAATTATTGTTTTTCTTTTCAAGATTTCATAACTGTCTTTGTTGAACTTGGTGTTTCATATCCTGATACTATAACTCATAACTCCAAAATATTGTTAGGATTAAGAACACTCAGAAATCAATCACACAAAAAAGAAATGAGATATTTACGTGGTTCGGCAATAGTCTACGTTCATGGGAGAGATATCTACTATAGAATTTTCTTGGAGGGAGTTTACAACACTCACACCTCACTCTCTCTCTATAGCACTTTCACTCACAGAATACACTCTTTGCTTTGTCTTTCTCTTTCTGATAATCTAACTCAGCTCACCTCTTCTCTTTTTATACACAAACGAGAGGGAACAAAGTCAAGGAAGAGGAGTAATTGGGAGGGCTGCCACTCGCCATCTCCCCTCCTACTTCTAAACTTGGAGAGCTAACCAACCAACCTCTAACTACTCCTCTATGTGGGTTGGAGTTAACAATTCTCCCCCTCCACGCCCATATGGATAACTGACTTCTTACTTAAAGTCCATCTCGGTCAGATTTTTGCAAATTTTCAGTTTGTCTCTGGTGACAACTTTGGTCATCATATTAGAAGGATTCTTGTTCGTGTGAACTTCATTAGCCTCATCAGTTGTTTTTCCATCACTTTTCGTATCCAATGATACCAGATATCAATGTGCTTTGTACGTGAATAGTATATGGAATTCTTGCTCAGATCAATTGCACTTTGACTATCACAATGTACCTTGTACTTTTCTTGCTGTAGATCCAATTCTCGGAGAAACTGCTTTAACCACAACATTTCCTTTCTAGCATTTGCGGCAGCAATGTACTCTGCTTTTGTTGTAGATAAAACAACACACTTTTGTAGTTTGGACTGCCATGAAACAGCTCCCCCTGCAAAGGTAAACAAAAATCCTGACGTAGACTTTCTACCATCAAGATCACCCACTATATCGGCATCTGTAAAACCCTCCAAAATTGGTTCAGTTCCCCCAAAACATAGACACATCTTTAAAGTTCCCTTCAAGTATCGAAGAATCCATTTGACAATTTTCCAATGCTCTTTTCCTAGATTGGTGAGGAATCTGCTCACAGCGCCAACTGCGTGAGTTTTATCTGGCCGGTCACACACCATTGCATACATCAAACTTTTTACCGTAGAGGAATAGGGGATTGCCTCTATTTCTTTCCTTTCAGAGTTGGTCGTAGGACACGAACGCTTTGTCGCCTTGAAATGGTTGGCCAATGGTGTGCTGATTGGCTTGGCATCTTTCATGTTGAATCTTTCAATCACCCGTTAAACATATTTCTTCTTTGACAGCCATATCTTCTTGGCTTTCATGTCACGAACAATCTTTATGCCCAAAATCTGTTGTGTTAGGCCTAAATTCTTCATGTCAAAATATTGCGACAAGTCTTTTTTCAACTTGTTGATCATAGCAATATCATGTCCGATGATTAGCATATCATCGACATACAACAGTAGGATGATGAAGTTTTCATCTGAAAATCTTCGGAAATATACACATCATGGTAGAAATACACACACTGGTCTGTTACTGTTCTTGTGTACTCGTGATCCACCATGAATGAATCAAACTTCTTGTATCATTGTCTCGGCACCTGCTTCAGGCCATAGAGACTCTTCTTCAGTTTGCAGATTAGGTTTTGTTTCCCTTTAACTTCAAATCTTTTTGGTTGTTCCATGTAGATCTCTTCTTCCAAATCACTATGGAGAAAGGGAGTTTTGACATCCATTTGTTCTACCTTCAGATTCAAGCGAGTTGCTAATCCTAGAGCTACTCGAATGGAAGTCATCTTCACAACTGGGGAGAAGATCTCATCAAAATCAATTCCTTTCTTTTGCCCAAAACCTTTGATTACCAAGCGAGCTTTATGCTACATTATTTTACTGTTGCCATCTTTCTTTAATTTGTACACCTATTTGTTTTTAATGCCTTTTTGCCATTTGGAAGTGAAACAAGTTTATAAGTGTGGTTTTTCTACAAAGAACTCATCTCCTCCTTCATGGTTTGTATCCAGCAATCTTTCTCTGTATGACTCTTTGTTTCCGTAAAACTCTCAGGCTTCCCCTCATCAGTAATCAGAATATACTGAGAAGCGGGATATTTGGTTGATGGCACGACAATTCTTTAAGATCTCCGCAACTGAGGCCCAGTTGTCTCTGATTGAGGGGTTTGCTCCCCCTAATCAACACTCTCTTCGTTCGGGTCTTCATCTCTTTCCTCCTGATCCTCAATTTCTGGCATAGGATCTTGCAACTCTGGCACTTCTTGTTGCACATCATCACATCTAGCATTTTGTGATGGCTCGGGAGATGAGAACAAGTCTAGAGTGATGACATCTCTAGACTTTGCAAACTTCTCAAAATCTGCAGCTGTCTGGTCTTCCTAGAACACAACATCTTTGCTTTTGAACATCTTCTTGTTCACTGGGTCCCACAACTTGTACCCAAATGTTGCATCTGAATAGCCCACAAATATATATGGAGTGGACTTGTCATCAAGTTTCTATCTATTTTCGTTGGAGATGTGTGTGAATGTCTTACACTCGAAGACTCTCAAGGGAAAATATGATATCTTTCTTCTGGACCAGACTTCCTCAGGTATCGCAAAGTGCAACGGGACCGAAGGCGACTTGTTGATAAGATAACAAGCTGTATAAGCAGTTTGAGCTCATAATGACTTTGACAACTTTGCCATTTTGAGCATGCATCTGACTCTTTTAACAATAGTGCGGTTCATCCTCTTTGTCACACCATTGTGTTGTGGGGTACTGAAAACTGTTGTCTCGTGTTGGATACCTCTACTTGCACAATATGCTTCAAAAGCATTGGAAGTGTATTTGCTACCATCGTCTGTGCGAAGACGCTTCAACTTCTTTCCGGTTTTTCTTTCCACCATTGCATGGAACTCTTAAAAGTGTTGAAATACCTCATCCTTCGTCTTTAGGAAATACATCCACAACTTCCTTGATGCATCATCAATGAAAGTCAAAAAATACTTGCAACCCATCTATCATGACCCGAACCCGCCCTGAAAAGTTTGGGTCATAATCGGCCAGTAATCCATAGATTATCGAAGGTCTCAAACGATCATACAGAATATTTATGTTAATGGGGCCATAAATGGAAGCATATAATTGCCTCGTTTGGTAGAGCTGTGAAAAAGTGATTATAGCTTATAGTTTAACAGCTTATAGCTTATAACTGTGAATATAAGCTGATTTTTGACTTATAAATTAAGCTTTTCCTCCCCCACTCAGAGAATAAGTTGATTTTTGACTTACAAAAAGTTATAA
Source organism: Camellia lanceoleosa (assembly GCA_025200525.1). NCBI lineage: Eukaryota > Viridiplantae > Streptophyta > Magnoliopsida > Ericales > Theaceae > Camellia > Camellia lanceoleosa. Next base: position 211,710,462 of record CM045760.1, read on the forward strand.
GCTGTATTGTTAAGCTGAACCAAACACATTAAAATAGCTTAAATTAAGTTAAAAGCTGAAATAAGCTCTACCAAACAGGGCTAATAAGGAAAAGTCCATTGAGTTGTGCCAATCATAAGCAAAATCATAGAGTTAATCACGTAACATAATAATACATATACATGTCCATAAAAAATATAAGAGCCAAAGAAAAATCGTACATAATGTTTACAACCTAAGATCGTGAAAGCAAAAACATAATAGGGTCAAAGTGTGGTGTAAGCCAAGACAAAACTCCGTCTTGGAGGCATGACTCGATTGGGTCACAAAAGGCTCCTGAAGCTGACTCTAGGGGTGTGTTCCATGTTGCTGATCATTTATATGTGCATACATAAAATTGGGTGAGTGAAACTCAATGAGTAATAATACAGTAAAATAGTGTAAGTAGATGATCATAAGGTTTTCTCAATATCCATAATCATATAAACCAAGCAGCCTTGGGTCCAATCATATGTCAAGCGGCCTCGGGCCCAATTATAATCAGCGGCCTTGGGCCCAATAATATAACAAGCGGCCTCGGGGCCTAGGAGTTGCAACGGGGCGGGGCGGGGCCGGGGGTTACACTCCCCGTCCCCGATCCCCGATTGTGAAAATCTCCCCGGCCTCGGTCCCGATCTCTGACGGGGAACTTGTCACCGTTTCCATCCCCGTCTCCTAACGGGGATTGGGTTTCCCTGATATCGAAATTTCTCGGACCCAAATTTGTTTTGTTCAACAACACCATCAACAACATCATCAACAACAACATCAACACCATACATGTATACACACAAACAGATCTGTTTTTGTTAAAAAAAAAAAAAAATTGTTTCAACAACACCAGATCTATATACATACATATATATACAAAAAATCTGTTTCAACAACACAAAACAAAATCTGTATACATACATACATACACAAAATTTGTTTAAAAAAAAACTGAGATTAGTGTATCTGCGTCGTGGACGGAGGCGACGGACGACGGAGAAGAGGAGGACGATTGGTGACTGTGACTGCGATGATGGAGGCGATGGACAACGGAGGAGAGAGAGAGAGAGAGAGAGAGAGAGAGAGAGAGAGAGAGAGAACTGAGTGAGATGAGGCTGAGGTTTGGTTTAAATAAACTCTACACACATACGTTATATATATAAATAGGGGCAAAATAGTAATTTTACATCGGGGCAAATGGGGTGGGGATCGGGAGCGGGGGCGGGGGCGGGGGCGGGGACGGGCTGGGTTCGGGGCTAAAACATGTATCCCCGTCCTCGGCCCGAATATCATCAGGGGTTTAATTTTTAATACCACCCCCGGCCCGTCGGGGTATTTTTCGGGAAATAATCACTCAATTCGGGGTCGGGGAATCGGGTCCCCGTCGGGCCGGGTTTCGATTGCCATCTCTACTTGGGCCCAATCATATAACAAGCGGCCTTGGGTCCAATCATATAACAAGCGGCTTCAGGCCCAATCATTTATCAAGCGACCTCGAGTCCAATTATTTAACAAACGGCCTTAGGCCCAATCATTTAGCACATGTCATATAATATCAATGAAGTTTCATCATTTCCAATCAATTCATAATGTTGGCACCAATCACCATTCATGGTTCAAGATACGCAACAAATAGTATAAGTGTACTATATTATTACTCACAGTGCGTTTGGTCTTGCGGCGTTGCCTCCGGCACTCGACCTGCACAAAACATGTCACATACACATCCGATAAATCATTTGTTTCAATTCGTACACTTTTCTTTAACTTCTCTCAAGTGTTCAATGCTAAACTTTTCTATATGTGAACTGTGTACAATGTATGTTCCAAAGATGTACCTTAAACGGCCCTAAATGTTTATGACTTAAATTAATGTTTCCTACAATAATTTTATATGTTTTTCATTGAACATATCATGTTTACTTATTTAAGATTTAAGGAAATAGCAAGAAGCGAAAGGAAACTAAGTTAGGATAGGAATTGGCATGAAACAGTTAAAAGAAAATAAGTAGCCTTCACTAATTTGAGCATATCTATTTATGTACTCAGAATTTGGGTGTGAGACTACTACCATTAGAAACTAGACTTCGGGGGCTTGAATTTAGGCTTAAGAATCGCTTAAAATAGAGTCTTGATGAAGGAGATATGCCTTTTTAAAGTTGGGTTGAAACAGGAGTTCTGCACGAGCGGAAGTTTTCACCACTCATGCGGCCCAAATCTGCCCGAGTAGAAAAATCGGCCGCTTGAGCTCCCAAGGAGCAGAATCAAAATTTCTTTTTTTCTTCGTGTTCCGCTCATGTGGTCTGGGCAAACTCAGACAGTCCGAAAATGGCCAAAAAAATGCCAAACCTTCCAACTCATTTCCAAGCTTAAATTCATGCAAAAACAACTCAAAAACATGATATCTAAGCATGATACAAATGTAATTCTACATTAAACATATCAATCTTGCATCAACAACAATTCCACGGTCTCATCTTTTCCCCATATTCATTCATTACATAAACAAATTCAAAGTATATAAACCATGAATAATCTTACAACAAAACTTGTTTCCATAGATCATCTAAGGTTTGTTTCATGGGTCAATCACAAGAGTGGACTTAAATCAACAAAGATGGAGAGATTAGGGTTTAATCTCATGCCTTGAGCTCAAATCACTATACAACTCAAAACCCTAGCTCAAACCCCTAATCTCTTCTTGGTTTCTTGACAAAGATGAGTTAGAATCAAAATTTGTAAGTGATTTTCCATACCTTAGTTTAAATCTATGGTTTGCCCCTTGATTTCCTTCAAATCCCTAGCTTTTTTTTTTTTTTTTCCTCTCTCTAACTCACACTATAAGGCTCTCAAGCACAATAAGGAGCACAAGAGGCCAACATATATGTGACTTAGCTTTAAAAAATTCTAATTTAATTATTACAAATCGTAATTTTTCAAAATCTCACTAAAGGCTCTAAAAATCATGCTAATCATAGGTATGAAGTCGGTTTTTGTTTATCGTGCCTCTATGACTCCCAATTTCAATTCAAAGTTCTAATTGCAACATATATTCTTACTTTCAATAGATATTTTTCCAAATTCACATATTTCCCATACTTAAACTTGTAAATTCATATCAAACACATAATCACATATATAATTAAGCATAATACGGGTTGGGTTATCACAATACCATACTGAGCACTTTTGTTTTCCTCTTGCTCGTTGAACTAAATGATACTCGATGCTGCTTGCTCTAAAGGCAATAATTACACGGCTTCAGGGCACTTCCTTTGGATAAAGGTATCTTAGATTACTTTGCCAACAGATGCAATCCCTTCTCGCTCATATGAGCTAGTCTTCTGTGCCATAAGTCTGGTGACTCCTTGTCTTCTATTGCATTAAGATTTTCCAGACAGATCTTCGTTTGAGTCTTGTACAGTGTTGAAGACATCTCTCTTTTGGCGATTGTCAAAACTCCTCCTGTCAGCTTCTTACGACCATTTCCGAATGTACTTGTATAGTCCTGTTGGTCCAGGGCGCTTCTAGAGATAAGATTGAAACACAAATCTAGAACATGCCTCACATCTTTGAGAACTAGCTCTGAATACTAATGTCTCTAATGCCCACAATCTTCGAATAGCTAGAATTTTCATTCGAACAGTGCCAAAATCTCCAACATTGTATGAGCTGAAGAGTTCTCTGTGGGAAGTGGCGTGATAGGATGCAGCTGTGTCTATCACCCACTCTAAACAACTGTGGTCAGCCACGTTAAGGCAATCCTCCTCTTCACCAATTGCAAGAAGTATTTCATCAGTTGTTGTGGCTGTCGTGTTCTCATCTCCCTTTGACTTACTACTTTGGCCTTTATCTTTCCAGCTTGGACAGTTCCTCTTTATGTGACCTTCCTGGCTACAGTGAAAGCAAGTGAAGCTAGCGTTACCTTGACTTTTACTATCTTTGGATTTACTCTTGTTATTTTATCTACTTCTATTCTTGTTTCTTCTTTTGCCTTTTCCTCTACTTCTGTCTCTTCTTCTATCTTCTATGACAAAAGCATGAGATTGATTATCTCTTATGTCTTTCTTCCTTGTCTCTTCATTGTACATGGCATCTGTGACCATGCTCATGGTCAGCTTCCCCTCTGGTGCATAGTTATTGAGAGAAACCACCAATGTCTCCTAGTTGTCCGGTAAAGAACTAAGCAGTAGAACGGCTTGTATTTCATCATCCGTATCTTGACAGTTGCAAGTTGATTCACCAGATTCTTGAATTCACTGGTGTGCTCAGCGACAGACACACCATTCTTTAACTTCAGATTTACAAGCTTTCTCATCACCAAGGCTTTGTTTCAGGCGGTCTTTGACTGGTACATTCCTTCTAACATTGTCCAAAGAACATATGCATCTGTCTCTTGGGCGACATGGTGGAACACACTGTGGTCTATCCATTGTCTGATACAACCGACAGTCTTCTGGTTCATCTTTATCCAGTCTTCATCCTTTACTTCTTCCGGTTTAACCCCTTTTAGAGTAATAGGGTCAAACAAGTCTTTATAATATAGGATGTCTTCTATCGTCGACTTACAGATTGCATAATTGGAAGGATTCAATTTGATCATGGATCCTGAAGTTGATGTAGATTCCTCTATCGTCTTCTTACTTTTCACAGAAACTCTAACTAAAAAAAACTAATTATATGAATCTCTCCGGAATACTCCAAATAGTTAGAAACCACTATTGGATCGTCAAAATCAGACTTCAAATAGCTTAGATCTAGCCAAAATAAGTTCGATGGTTCAGATCTGCAGATGTATCTTAGTCGCGTAGCACTGGATAATTCCTCTGCTTTTGGGTTGGGTCGGGTTAACTTGACGTCACTGCCCTAATTGACCAGTTAACCCGTCATGTTGACCCGACCTGACCCAAAAGCAGAGGGATTATCCAGTGCTACGTGGTAGACACTATCACAGACACGTGGTGCTGCTTTAGGTTGACGTGGCAGTGACGTCACAATCACACGTAGAAGACTCTCTTTTCTGCCGCCCGTCTGGTGTGTGTTCGCGATTGAGATGACGAGCCGGCACAAGTAACGGCGTGTGAAGCGCGTGCCTGTAACTGGGATTCACTCGCCTTCTTTGGGTGGCGCGTGAGAGTGTGTAGAGCCTTGTCTGGGATTCTGCTTTGCAGTTCTGGACTCCTCTCGTCAAAGCTTTTTCCCAGTATGCTCAAAAGTGAATTTCGAGCAACTTGATTTCTAGCAATTTCGAAAAACACACTTTGTTTTTTTGAAAAATAGACCAATGAGGCTCTGATATCACTTGTTAGGATTAAGAACACTCAGAAATCAATCATACAGAGAAAAGAGACAAGTTATTTACGTGGTTCGGCAATAGCCTACGTCCACGGGAGATATTCACTATAGAATTTTCCCAGAGAGAGTTTATAACACTCACACCTCACTCTCTCTCTATAGCACTCACTCACTGATTACACTCTCTGCTTTGTCTATCTCTTTTTGATAATCTAACTTAGCTCACCTCTTCCCTTTTTATACACAAACAGGAGGGAACAAAGTCAAGGAAGAGGAGTAATTGGGAGGGTTGCTACCTGTCATCTCCCCTCCTACTTCTTGACTTGGAGAGCCAACTAGCCAACCTCCAACTACTCCTCCATGTGGGCTGGAGTTAACAAATATTGGGACATGATCTGCCATGACATGTTCTTGAGCGAAAAACCTCAATTAGTCCATAGTTTGCCTTATTGAAAGTGGCTGTTCAATTGTAAATGATATATTGAAATTGGATTTGTTTCATTATGTATGAAAATAGACACATTAGTGGTCAACCTCGCCCTGGATGTAATGGAATGTTAAAACTTGTCTTTAGGACATTTGGACTGCCAAAACCAGTAGTAGGGATCAACATCACTTTCCTATTTGGCACATTACAAAGTTGGGAGGGTGAGAATCTGTATTTGAGTGGAATAAGACATCCAATAACAAGGTTGGTTACTTTAATAAAACGTGAATTTGGCAGTCATGGACTTACTTGACCAGAGTGTACATAAGATGAGCATGATCTCATAAAATTATTCTGCAATTTGCAAGCAAAAATCATGCTATGGAGACATTGAAGAACACACATGAAGTTCCTTAAAGACAAAGCTTTCATAACCACCCAAGTTGATAAGGATCATTGCATGTCTTAGATTGTTGTTGAAATATATTTAACTACATATTCTTACAATCGTAAACTGTTGTTCCTATCCTCATAATACAATAGAATTATGAGGTTATTAGGCATTTATTTATTTATATGCTTATTTTTGAAATACCTTTTACACCAAAAATTTCCTTGTAATAACTCAGTTATTTTGTAATTTCAGACGTCGTGGAATATATTGCTCGTACCATAGATCGGTAAGGTTAAATTTCTTAAATCTTGTCCGAGCCATTAGTCTGAAGCAAACTTACTAACTTATGCTTCCTCTTTTCAATTTTCTTTACAGAAAGCATCTGAAAAGTACTCCATTATGCGAACGGAACTCAAGGGAGGGTAGGTAACCTGGTTTCATCATTGAAATATTCTAAAAAATGTGCAGAATGTGGAGTTGTGTTTTTTAATTTCTTCTAGTAATTATCCAATGGAACTTTTAATCTCAGGAATTTGAGAACAGCCTTCAGGAATCCTTTTAAGCCAGAAGGAATTTACATGGTTGATCCTCTAGCTGACAGAACAAATTTAAGAAAACAATTGCAGCCGGCGAAATTGTTGTCTGTAGAAGGATTGAAGAAGGCTTTAAGGTTTGTCCAATTATCCTGGTTATCTTTGCTCATTCTGATGCACTTTTTGGTCGCAAACGAAAATGCTCTATTTGATTGCCAAGAAAAACATGTCTGTTCATGCTCTTACCTACCAACTGGAGCATAGAGTTCCTTTGTGTCACCCTTTAGCCTTTTTGAAATGTTTGTTGTCATTTGATTGTTCAATAGGTTTTTAATTGGTTCTAATAGACTCTGTACTTTACTGGAATGAATAGCAATGCAGGGAAAGTAACAACAAATACCCACTCACAAGGAATAAGATTTCTCACTGAAGTTGCAGGTTTAACATTGTACCTGTTCTCTGCAGTTTAAAAATATGATCCTATTTGATTCAAGCTCATCCATTTCTTTACTCTGATTATAGGTCAATTGGGTCCAAAACCTACAGATAGAGCTCATGCCTTGCTGAAATTACAGAGCTCAGAGAAGAGGTGAATGAAGCAACCTTTTTTTTACCTTTTCTATCTGCTATTTCTTAGAGTTTTCAATTTCACTGAAGGCTTGTCAATTATTTTCCAGGTTATCATCGGCTGAGAGGTCGGATACACATGCAGTCAGAAGTCAACAAACAAATGCAAAACGAATTAAAAGGGAGCAGGGGCGACCTGCACCTGAGAAACTGAAGGAGGTTAGAGAAAAGATGATTGAATTAGAATGTTATAGCTCGGATGAAGAAATGTGAGACTTCCTTATTAACCCCCTTTACGACTTGGTGTAATTGAGCATTCTACTTGTGGAAAGAACATAACACAAGTAATAATTCTTGGTGGCATTGCTCTTTGTTGAAGTTTCGAGAAAAATAAAGATCCATCCAATGGTTTTCTTCTTTTTTATTTATTTTTTAATCATTGGTTCACTAGGGCTTCTATCCACCATTGGACACTTAATGCACCTACCATATCCAAATTGCTCATTGTAAGTGAAAAAGATTGAGAAACTGTATAGCAGTTTAGCTTGAGTATTGAAGCTTACAAATATGTTAATGTTTTTAAACCACCTCCTTGTGGAGAATTTTGGCTGCTTTTTTTTTTTTAAAAAAAAAAAGTCTAATATGTTGATCAAATTGCTGGTTTAAGGTGACTTCCATTGTTGAAATGATACGTATATGTTATATCTGGTTACAAGCTTACGATTGACACGCTGAGTTTGCTTTTATGTATACATGCACACATAGATATATTTCTTTTCTTATAATATACTCCAATTTCATGCTGGAAAAACAAATGAAAGGAGATGAAAACTTAATAGAATCTCAAAATTGATTTTGATCTGAGTATATTTTGCATGATATCTGTGCATTTAAGGAGTGAATATCGAAGGGGTGAGAATGTGTAGTCAATGATTATGCTGGATGTGTATCTAAATAATTTTTCTTGTGGGATTTTAGCCATTTCTTTTAAGAATGTGTTATTTCATATCATGTGTACACATGCCATCTTGAGAAGCTGCAATGTCATGTTTTCTTGCTTTGTTCTTACTTCTAGTTAGGTAGTAACATCTGAAATGCCCTTTGAATTAATCAAACTCATGCACTTCTTCCATGGTCAAATCCCTTGCTTTAATGGATTCAACTCTTTAAGGCCTCGTTTGTTTGCAATATTAAATGGGAGATAGAAATTGGGGAATATGTGGAATCCATCAAATTTTTAATCTCATATTTGATTGTAGGATATGAAAGAGGATTAAATGTGGGCAAGATCTGGATGTGCATGTTTTTTAGTTTATTGTTTGTTTAGCCCCGTATTAAAATTCTGGATATCATTAATAATTAAGTAATACTATAGGGATTATGGTATTAGACATATCTGGATTATTTTTCTCTTTCATCCAATGGTCAAAAATAATTATATATATTTTTTGTTCCATCCTAAATAAACATAACACTCCGCTTCCTCTATCTAATCTTTAATCTCATCTAGTTATCCCATGATATAACTTATCCCTCAATCTTTTTATATATCTAATTTTTCATCCCATTTAATCCATGGTATAACTTGTTTTCCACAATCCAATCAATAATCAGAATCTCATTCATAATCCTATCAATAATTCTTTCATATCCACTGCTATAAAAAAATAATTCGACAATCCAACGTGCCCTAAGTGCATTGAATCCATCCACAGAACATCATGTGCAATTTTGGCATCATGGAAGTAAAGTCATATAGGTTTTTCCCCTTTCAAGTAATGAACAACCTATTATAATTACAGCTTTACAATATTTAATTATCAACTAAAGATTTAATGGCTTTCAATGGTTTGAACTTGAAGTTAAACTTTCATGGAAGGTCAATAATGCAGTTATAACTGTCTCTTCTTTCCCCCAAAAGAAAACTTCAGGGGAGGCAAGACAAGTTTAGATGCTGAAGTATTCAAACCAAAATGGAATCTAGTTATGGACATTTTGTCCACTACACTGACTTGTAATCACCTAAAATTTAACATCATGGCAAAATCTGATCTTTTTGGTGAGCCATCAATTTTTTATCATATGCTTGGCTACTAAGTCTAAAACTACAAATGATATGAATTTTTACATGTTTCTCTAACTACATGGATGTATAGCTTCTCAAGTTATAAGCAGAAGTTGTATTAACATAGACTTCCAAAATATTAAAAATATTATTTGTACCTTTAATTGCACGAAACAAGTTAGTGAGCATGTTTGGTGTAACTTTCTCAAGTTGAAGGTTGATAATCAAAAAGTAAAAACTGAAAGTATCCCTTTCTCTAATTTTGCATAGTAAATAAATATGCTAACTCAAATTTCCAAAATAAAAAGTTACAAGCAACTCAATAAATTGTACCAAACAGAACTAATGTGATATATCTTAATTTGATATATCTTTGTTAGGTTTTGCTTCAGTCTTATAGAAGTAATCCAAATTGAAAGGTAGGGGCCATGGTATCTCAAGATAGAGGCAGATACACAGAAATTGATAGAGAAGGCAGTTGAAGGTTGGTCATCCATGCACATGGAGTTGGTGTAAACTCTCTCCATGTGCACCCCTAATTTTGTTTTTTTGTACATTTGTAGTGTTACCAAAAAGTGGAGTACTTTTAAAAAAATAAGTATATTATGTTAAAAATTTCCTTTAAACAATGTTATTAGGGATTGGTGGTGGTGGCCTAGGTTTGGCCTCCAAAACTCTTGCAGGGTGCATTGTAATTACATGATGTCTTACATCATGTTTTATTAGGTAGAAATAATACAAAATATAGATATAGGCTAGTTGTTAGGTAATGTTGATTAATCATGAAAGCAACTTTCCACTGTAACAACTAATTGACTTATCAGAAGGTTGCTCATATGCCATGTGTCCGATCTTATGTACATCTCAAATAATTAAATTAAGGATTAGTTAGCAGTTTTGGAAGGTGATTTGGTGATGCATTTTTGCCCTGTTTTATTTGGTCTATGGACTCTTACCCTCTCAACCACCACCTTTTCTTTAGATTATTCAAATAGTTGTATTATGAACATAGAAGATTTTTACAGAACGCAATACTTATATGAGATAAAGGGTGAAGTTTATTATGTAGAGTCTACCATACGTGAGATTCATCATTTATTTCACATTTGTATCTTATTTTGTAAGATTTTTCTGTAAACTTGTATTTACTCTTATTCAAGAAAGGACTTGGGGGCAGTTCACAAGTCACTGCCTGATTGAGACTGACTTTGATGAGTTCACATGGTTAATTACAAGAGGTTATGCTAACAAACCCATAGCACATTTTTTAACATTAGTGATTTCCCCTTGAAAGCCAAGAAACCCCATTTAGCCCCACATGTTGATTCTGTTTTTGCTTCCTAAAGAAGGTAACCTATTGTTTATTTTTTTGGACCATTTAAGTATAGCTTTAGCTTCTTCTATTGGCTGGATATATTATCAATGTAATATTTTCAAAAGATTAGATAATTATTCATATTTGAAATATCTAATCCTTGTGTTGTACATCACATACCATTAGAAGCTTTGGAAGAGAGTCGTAATATATCATAAGATAAATTTTATTATCTTTTCCATCTATGTGAATTCATGAAATAAATAGTCATAAATATACTTATTATGATGGTATGAATTCGCATAAGAGGTAAGGAAATGATGAAATTCATTTTGTACCATATAATGATCCATGTGGGTATGTATGCTATTATGTCCAATAAGTGTGATTGTGTCATCTTAAAGGGGAATGCTAGAGACCGCTAAAAATGATGCTCTAAAATAACCACTAATGATGTGACATCTACTTTTTTTTTATAAAAAAAAAAAAAAAAGACACAATTCCTATCTTAAAACTTATACTCTGATCATAATTTATAAGTATGATACTGTCATATTATTTTTGAAACAGTTTTAGTATAAAAAGTCAAATAATTTAGCATTTTCCTTTTAAGGTAAAACTGCATATGCCAACAAGTTCCTACATTGATCACCATTTTGATTACTACCCCTCATCAACTCCTGTTTTTGTAACTCATGGTAGGTGAAATGAACGAACATTGCATGGTCAATACCCAAAGTCCACCTCTGAATTCATCAGCAATATGGAAATTTTAATATAAGCTAACAAAGTTGTTAAATTCAGACTGTGATGTTTATTTGTCAAGTCATTAGGTTTCCAACATCACTCAATCAATTTCAAATTTAATCATAATTTATGGCCAAAATGTTTGGTGAGTCATCCTCAAGCCCTGGCTCTAATAGAATGATGGGGGAGGAGCATCATGTTGTATGAAATTTTTGTATATAAATTTTTTTTTATTTTTTATTTTTTTTTTATCAGCATATAATTTTTTTTTGTACAATACTATCCTACTAAAAAATATTTATGGTAGGTTTGGACTTCAAATTTATAGATGGAAAGAAAAAGGAAAGATAAAATATGTGAAAAGAAAATGAAGTACTGGTTAGGACTAGCCTAGTTTAGTTAGAATTTTTGTATTTTATTAGGAAGTTAATTGTTCAAGCTGTACCCAAAAAATAATAATAAATTCATTAAATTCATGTTAGTTACCCACAAATTATGTATAAGTAGGGAAATTCTAATATACACCTCCTTTAAAAAGGGGTGTACTATATTAGTTTTGTCATTTTCTTATTTAGTTATGATATTATTTTAATTATGACTTATGAGTTCTTTAGTTATACTTTATGTTGTGTTTAGTTATGGCCTTTTTTTATTTTATAGTTCTAGCTCAGAAAATTGAATTATGTCATTTTTTTTTGTTATAAGGTGCATATAGTGCACATTTTTTCAAAGGTGTGCATCATAGTGTTTCCTGTATAAGTAATTAAACTTTTCTTTACTTTTTCCTTTGTTATGAGAAATTTAATGTTCAAACATATCATTAAAATATTAATCAACTTAATATGAGAGTTTGGAATTTCTATTGCTTTCTTCCACATGACAATACAGCATAATATGCTATCTACACCAAACAATGCCCTCAAAGCAAAAAATCAACCTACTTTATAAAGAAATTTTAGAAAGTGAGCCTTTTATAAACTATTTTGAAGCAAACACACCATAGTTGGGGTGAGTTTTTCAATTTCCCACTTTCCATGTGAGATATTAACATTTGCACAAGAAAAGAATGGCATTGGTCAAGTAATTAAGCAATATTTCTTTACATAACAAGATTTAACTTTATAATTATGCAATTACAAACGTCTAAAAACCCAAATTCTATGAAGCAAAAACAACACTTTTTGTTCTTTTATGGGGCAAAAATGAAATTTCATTCATGTGAAGTATAGAAGAATAAAGCATTGCTTTGGAAATTAATACAAGAGAGTGATAGATTGAGAGTGAGTGATGTTTTACTACAAAGGTTTTTGAAATTTGGTCCCAATTAATTTCTAACATATAATTCTTATCTCACATATAAATACAGAAATGATAGATATCTTCTTTTTTCTTGACCCTCACAAGCTCCACAAACACATGTCAATTAGTTATAGAAGGAAAAAAACAAAAAATAAAAAGTAAAAAGTTAGCCAATCCCAATTCATTGGGGGTGGTGGGGTCAAGAAAAAAAAGGAGTCTCAACCTTTTTTCCATATAAACATCCAATTTATTTTGTCATTTGTCTGAATGATTGAAAATGTGAGAAATGGGGAAATATAAACAAAAGATGAGAAAAAGAACTACGGAAATAAATGATAAGAAATGGAATTATTTTAAAATCCATGCTTTGTTTTCCTTCAAAATTTATAAGATTTAGCAAAAAATAAAAGTTGCTTGATAATTTTTTTTATAAAAAATGTTTTCCCTCCAAAGTTTGACCTATGTAATTGTGACACCTCAGCTCCTTTCATTTAAATTTAAAAAAAATGGCTTAGTTTTTAATACTTCATTTTCGACTAATATTCCATCTCTTTTTTCAGACTTCACCAAAAATAATATTTGTAGAAAATCAAGTCACTAGTGATCTTTTAAGGAATACAAATAAGTTCGGCTCTGTTTGGCAAGGAGGTTTGAGGTTATTTTAGTCACAAAAGATAAAATAAGCTATTTTAGCTGCAACAAACAAAACATCACATCCAACCCATAATCATTACATTCTTCTCTTACAAAAAAAGTCAAAAAAATTAAAAAGTTAAAAAATCCTTCCCAAACCAAGTTTTTTAACCCAAATTAAAATAGTTAAACAAATTCAAAAGCCAACTCATTTCCCAAACGGAGGCTTAAGAGCATCTCCAACGGTTCAGCAAAAATTTCATCAGATTTGAGTCAAAAATGGGCGATTTCCTTGATTTGATACTTCGCGTTCCAACGGTTTACATCAAATTTGTTGCATCAAATTCTGGCCGAACCAGGTTGGTTGACCGTAGGTCGACCGGCCGGTCGACCGGTAAAGCCCAAATTTTTTTTTTTTTTTTTTTTTTTGGGGAACCGGTTGAACCTTTTTTGGACCTTTTGAACTTTCTGGGTGGTCGACCGGGTGGTCAACCGGCCGGTCGACCGGGTGGTCGACCACCTAGGCAAAAAAAAATATAATTTTTTTTTTTTTTTCTTTTTCTTTGAACCGTTTGAACCTTTAGGCGGTTGACCGGTTGGTCAACCGGTTGGTCAACCGGATGGTCGACCGGTTGGTCTCTGAAACAACGGTCAGGAACAGTGATTTGGTGAAATTTGGTGAAATGCTTCGCCTGTACTCAGTTTGATGAAAGATTTGCTGAATTATCGATTTGATATCAATCTGATGAAACCGTTGGAGCATGAAAAGGGACATTTTTCATCAAAATTTAAATTTGGTGTTGGATTAGCTGAACCGTTGGAGATGGTCTAAGTAGGTTAAAAAAAAGACATAAATCTCTGCAAGAACAAAAACTAATTTACACAAAATGGATTTTGCTTCAAATCTTATCTCCACATTATATTATTTTTATTTTCCCTATTCTCTTCTTACTGATCGTAAAAAGAGCCGAACACCTAATTCAAATATCCAAACTAGAGTCAAACTCATAAAAAATCACAAATATTTTTTTCATTTATTTGGGATTTAAAAAAATAAAAAAATCAGCTTGCTTGTGTTTTTTCAAAAAGGCTTTTAGAAAATTCTATTTTCTTGTTTTTCGTATTTTTTTTGTTTTTATAGAATTTTTTTAATATTTTAAATATTTTTTTTTACTTTTTAGACGTACTTAACATAAATATATCAAAAAAATAAAAAATTTGTAAAAAAAATCTTTTAAAAATTCACTAAATATAAAAAATATGAGAATTCAGTATATTTTTTTATATTTTTATGTATTTATTAAAATTTTAAAATATTTTTTTATAATTTTTTTACTTTTTAGATGCATCTAAATAAGGTGCATCTAAAAAAATAAAAAAAAATTAAAATTTTAAAAATATTCATTAAAAATAAAAAATACAAAAATACAAAAATTAAATTTTTAAAAAATTTAATTTAAAAAACTCAAACCAAATGGAATGTAAAGAAAGAGTAGTTAGGTTTTACTTGCATATGATATATAGGTTAGATTTTCAGGTAAAGCCTCATAGCTGGCTCAGAGCTGGCTCGCTCATCTCCTAGCCATCCCTCCACTCCCCTCACTTTCTCTCTCCTCCCTCATCCAAGGTACCCTTCTCTCTCTCTCTCTCTCTTCATCAATCATCAATGTGCCTGCACATTTAGGTACTCTGTAATTATCCACCATCTTACACAAAATTAAGGGTTTGTAATGTAATCATGGTTAGGGTTTTGTTTGACTGATAAAAAAAGCTTCTCTCTTTTTAATAATCTTTGGATACAGATGTATTATAATAGTTGAAGGAGACCAAGAATCAACAAAGAAAAATACAGAGGAGGGTTGTGGTGGTGGTGGTGGTGAACACGTTGTTGTCTTCGCTGGAGAAGAAAGATGAGTGCTTCGAGGTTCATCAAGTGCGTCACCGTTGGCGATGGAGCTGTTGGCAAGACTTGTATGCTTATCTCCTATACCAGCAACACCTTTCCCACTGTGAGTATCAATGCTGCTTTTCTTTTTCGATTTTGAAAATTAGGGTTTTCTTTTATGCTTCTGTGTTCCTATTTAGGCTTCTTCTTCTTTTAGTTCTTCGACGAATGAGGGAAGGGGAAGCAAAATTTGGTGCATCGAATTGAGCACGTTAGGGTTTTCTTTGCTTGGTCAATTCTACATCTTGAAGAACAAGGCTGTCTAGTATTCTGTTTGTTTCTCTGGAAGATGGAAGGAAAAGCAAAGGGTGGTTTTTTTTTTTTTTTTTTTTTTTTGGGGGGGGGGGGGGGGGGGGGTATTTGTGCAATTAGGGTTATTTTCTTGAAGAAATCATCTTTTTTCATTGCTGTTTATTTGGTAAAAAGGGGAAGGAAAGGAAAGTTTTCAAGATTCAGGGTTCCATGGACTTTGATCAGTTGAAGTTATGGGTGAAATAGAAGTTCTGCTCTCAATCTTCTGGCTTTGACTATGGAAATGTTATAGACATCAAAATGCAGATTTAGTTATGTTTCATATATTGAGGAATTTCTTCACTTGATTTTGGAAGCTTGAAATTGTGAAGGTTCAGATAATTTTTAATTTTTTATGATGGAAATTTTCCTATTCGTAGTCTGAATTGACTGAACTTGGAACAGGATTATGTGCCGACTGTTTTTGACAATTTTAGTGCAAACGTGGTTGTGGATGGGAGCACTGTTAATTTAGGACTTTGGGATACAGCAGGTAAGTTCATATTAGCCAGTGATATCTTCTTCTTCAACAAACTCTTCACAAGTGCTGGATTTGACTTGTTTGTTTCATGGAACAGGTCAGGAGGATTACAATAGATTAAGACCCCTGAGCTATCGAGGGGCTGATGTCTTTATACTTGCATTTTCTCTGATTAGCAAGGCTAGCTATGAAAATATATCAAAAAAGGTAAGAATAATTTTTTCATCTAAAGATAGATGCCTTTCTTCTCTGATCATAAGATAATTTTCTGTTGATTAGATAGTATGCTGATACATGCTTCTTTTTTTTGGGGGGTTCTGTTTTCAATGGTCAGTGGATTCCTGAATTGAGGCATTATGCTCCTGGAATTCCAGTAGTTCTTGTTGGAACAAAGCTTGGTTAGATTCTCTTTCCTATCCTTTTCGTTGTTCTAGTTAGTTCTACTATTGGCTATTTTCAGACATTTGCATCTAGAATTCTGTCATAAATGTTAGATTTGCTCTTTGAAAGTTTTCACCAGAATTTCTTTACGCCCATGATTGCAAACTTACTTACATTTAACAATTTTTAACTCCATTTCCAAGTTCTCTTGAAGCATATCTCGATAATTGGGCCATTTTGACATACAGAAGGGAAGTTTTTGCAGAAACATCTTCAGTTTTGCATCATTTATCCCCAAATATCCATTACCTATCTTTCTCTTCTTCTTTTTTTGGGGGATTAATAGGGAAGCAGTAGAAACTTTCAGTTATGAGCTTTTCACAAAGCTTTTCTTCTATAGTTGAAGAGTGCTAAGCTGCCATGTGAGCCTGAATAAAATTACTAGGTTCGTTCAAAATTAATAGCTTCCTGCATAGTTACACTATGCAGATATTCTGAAACTTTGCAAGAAAGAGTTAATATTCATTGCTATTGTGGCACTTCTCTAGCTAATGAAATACACACTTGTAATTTCTTTGAGCTTTGTGGAACTGCTCGTGACCAGGGTCAACATATTTAGTATTGTTTTTGGCATTTCATGTGGGCAGTGCTGAATCCTAGATATGTACTGGTGCCATCATAATTATGCAGCATTTAATTTTAATTGAAGCTTTCATATTGGCTACTAAGGTCCATTTAGCTTCCTTGTATATTATTTTTAATGATCTTCGTAAACAGGATAGACATCAGTAATTAGAGGTGGAAACCTGAACCACTGGATATGATTTTGCTGTTAATAAGAGAAAAATAATACAAGATAGTTTTAGTTGCAAGTTCAGCTTGGTTACTGAAATGGACCAAGTCAATTGCCACTGAACTGTTTGAATAGTTTCAATTTGGCAATGTTTGATTTATAGTTCTATCGTGACAGATTGGTCTTAGTTGTTGACAACCCAATTTGATCACTATGACAGATTGGTCTTAGTAAGTTAGTTGTTGGCAACCCAATAGGATCCCTATAGGCAATTGAAAGATTGTTCTCATATTCTTGGATCCATGAGGTGGCTTGTGAGACCAGAAAAAGTGGATGGCATTTTTTTGTAGACAATTGGAATATAGTCCCCTTTTGTTTTGTTAGGTAGAGATACTAAACCAAATGAAATTGAGTCTTGAAATTCTCATTTTGAGATGTAGAGACTTCTTGATGTTTCTTTTTTTGACCCATGGTAACAATATCAACTATCACTATGTTTGTTTACAGTTTTTTGAAAACACTTTTCAAAAAATTCTACTTTCTTGTTTTTCATATTTTTTTTATTTTTACTGATTTTTAAAAATATTTTAAGCAATTTTTTTAATTTTTAGACACATCTAACATAAATACACTTAAGTTATAATTTTCGCGAAAAAAATCTTTAAAAAATTCACTAAATCCCAAAAAATACCAAAAAAAAAAAAAAAACAAAAATTCAGTATATTTTTCATATTTTTGTGTATTTATTAATTTTTTAAAATATTTTTTCACAAATATTCTACTTTTAGATACATCTAAGTAAGGTGCATATAAAAAAGTAAAAAAAAAAAATGCTTAAAATTTTACAAATATTCACTAAAAACAAAAAAAACATGAAAAACAAAAAACTCAGTTTTCAAATAATTGAATTCATAAAACTGAAACCAAACACATTATTGCTTCTCCAATACCAATATTCTCTGTTCTTGGCATCTTTAGAAGTAATGCTTGTCTGCACTGACTTGGAAGGAAATGTTTCAACTTGGACCGAGGTCTTTGCTATTATTATCATGCAAATGCTCTTTATCATCTTTATTTTATTATGTTGTATGTCAATAGATTTGTACTGGTAAACTTGTATACGGTAATTGAGAGCAAGGTTTGGTTGGGTGTGATGCCCAAGTTTGAGTCTCATTATTGCTGGGTGGATTTGAGTCTCACTGCTGTGCCATGCAACTTCCCCTATTCTCCTAAAACCAATTGGAAAAAGAAAAAAAAAAAAACTTGTATATGGATATTGAGTTCTCTGTTATGATCAATTTTGAACCTGTCATTTTAGCTTTGCAAATTTTTTTTTTATTACTTATCGTACTACATATGATGTTGTGCATGAAGTGAACAGTCCTTCAGAATGAATGACCTCTTATTTTGCCTCCTGTAGATCTTCGAGAAGATAAGCAGTTCTTTGTAGACCACCCTGGTGCTGTGCCCATTACAACAGCTCAGGTATATGTGGTGTTCCTATGTTTGTAAAATTATTTTTTGGCCACAATTTGTCTTGTTTGCATCTGTCATTTCTAAATTGTGTTAGTCCCTCCAAGAGAAACCTGACTTCTGATCTTTTAAAGGGAGAGGAGCTGAAAAAGCTGATTGGAGCTGCTGCTTACATTGAATGCAGTTCAAAAACCCAACAGGTGGATATAGTTTATTATAATCCCGTGCATCTTCATGTAAACTTCTGTAATTACCTCACCATTTAATGGTTATTATAAGAATTTTCCTTTCAAAATTACAGAATGTGAAGGCTGTTTTTGATGCGGCCATTAAGGTGGTTCTCCAACCACCAAAGCAGAAGAAGAAAAAGAAGAAAAGGGGACAAAAAAATTGCAGTATCTTGTAAGAATTCTTGAGGAAAGTAAAGATGACCACCAACAACTCGCAGATTACCCCGTAGTTTCTTGATCCCTCTCTATCTTTCCGCCTCGATGAAGCAGCAAGCTGTGGTTTATAGTCTCAACTGACGACTCTTCTTGACACTCCTTTGGGGCGTCATGTGGTTGGTTGTCACTTTGTGAGTTGTGTTATGATTTGTATATTGAATGATTCAAATTATGTGCTTGGGTAATGTCTTCAAAACTTATATTGCTTGTTGTCTAGATTTGCATTATGTATTATTAACTAGATTGTGGAAGATCCATATTATTAAAGGAACCAAATAGTTTGTGTTTCCTTCTGTGGGATGCAGTAGAGTTTAATTCTGTTTTTATGCTGATGTAGAATACTTGAAGAGCTGTGTGGTTGTGCAATTGATTTATTTTATAGATTTATATTTGTCAAACCAAGTGTGTGGTTTGATATGTGAACTCACATGACTCATACTGTGGTGTGAATGTAGAGAAATGAAAATTGAAGGATAGGAATTGAAAGGGAAGGAGTATTCTGTGGTGCTGATCAACACTTTTTGTGGTGTAACATTTGCTTTTCCTTGACTATAAAATTGGCCCCGGATGCTCTACCAACGGTGACGGGTGGTTTGAGCCCAGTTCGAATATCTTTCCCTCTCTAGAAAAAGTGGTTTTGTATCTCTTGGCATGCTGATGGTAGAAATTCCCAATATTCTTGATTGGATTTGTGTATCTTTCACTGAATTTCAGCCATCCCCTAAAAGCAATGCTCACCTTATCATTTTATCATTACTTTTTGAGTAATTTGTTGAGTGATAGGTAACTTCATTCGTTGTTTTCTAGTTATTCTTCATTCTTTCTTTTCAATAGATTCTTATTGCTTTCAAAATTTTGAACCCTCTAATTCTTTCCTTGCTTCTATTTTTTTCTTTTTGAATACAACTTCTCCACTGTCTTTCTATTGAATTCAATTTAATTATCTAAACTATTTATTTTTTCTAAAATCTTGGGTATAGATAATTCATAAAAAAAAAATTTAAATAAATTGATTCAATAATTAGAATCATTTAATAATATTATTTTTTCCTTTGATGGAAAAAAAAATAAATAGTAAATATGACTTTAAAAATATATATTTTTAAAGATAAATATAATAAAATTATGTACCTATGATTATTACATCAATTTAATTATATATATATATATATATATAATATACCCACCAATTTCAAATTGCAGGAGTCTATTCCTCTCCTTAGCCGGAGAGAAGCTGGATATTTTTTATATTTTTTCTGGAATCTACAGCACTTTCATCAGTTTTTTTCTTTCCTCTCTCATCCCACCACCACCAATTCCTCCATTAATAAATATACAAGCTAGCACTTGTGTTTGGCAGGTGTTCATACACTGCTTCTCTTCCTTTGCTCTTCAATACTCATCCCCTCTATCGGTTCTCTCTCTCTCTCTCACACACACACACACACACACACACACAAATCACTCTAATGGCTTCAAGGAGAATCTTGAAGGAGCTCAAGGACTTGCAGAGAGACCCACCAACTTCTTGCAGTGCAGGTACATACACGTACACAGCAATCAAAATTGAACTGGCCTGATTCTTCTCTTCTAACACTAAACTTGACATAAAATGGTATACATGTTTAGGTTTACGAAAAATCGATTTGTTTTCTTTTCCCTCCAATTCACTGAATCCAAACAGGCTGTAAAATTAACAATCGTGTCATGTGTTTTGTTTAGGTCCAGTGGCAGAGGACATGTTCCACTGGCAAGCAACCATCCTCGGCCCAAACGATAGCCCTTACGCCGGTGGTGTGTTCGTGGTGACTATCCATTTCCCGCCTGATTATCCCTTCAAACCTCCAAAGGTAAGAAAAATTCCAAATACATAGAATTCAATCACAGAACGGACACAATCCTCTTATAGAAAGATGACCCATTTGTGTGGGCTATGTGATCGAATTCTGTGTACATAAAAGAATGGTATATATATATCATGAGGCATTTTCTTTGTACAAATGGGTTTATGACACTTCACTTTTGATCTTGTTTTTTATAGACAATCTTTGAATGGCTTCATTATCAAAAACTCTGCTTGCAGGTAGCATTCAGGACCAAAGTTTTCCACCCAAATATAAACAGTAATGGCAATATTTGCTTGGACATACTCAAGGAACAATGGAGTCCTGCTCTTACCATATCCAAGGTGAAAATAAAATACCCACCATGAAAAACCATACTAGCCTTCTTTCTATACTTTCAATTTGAGATTAAGGCCAAATTTGGCATGTGTCCAAAAAGTCAAAAAAATTAAAAAGTTACTCAAAAGTTAAAAAGTTATCACTATTTATCAAAAGTCAAAAAGTACGACTGCATAACTCTTAATTTTAATTTTTTCTTACACAATAATTTATACAATTTTTTAATATATATTTTTTCATAAAAAGTAAAAAAGTTAATTTAAATAATCATATTTTTTTCCTCAATTTTTTAGTTTAAAAAGTTAAAAAATACACTTATTTAGGACATTTCAAATAATTCTTAAATTAGGTAGTGTCAGTACACAAGACTCTTGTTATTATGGAGTCGGGAATGATAGATGTAATCGAATTGAGCTCAAGTAACTTACTTTTAGTGTTTTTTTTTTTAAAATTATTATAGTGTATTTAAGATTTTTGAATTTAATTAGAACTGAGTTTAGAATAATGTGTTTTAAAATATATTTAAATTTAACTTGTTTAAATAAAAATAAATTTTAACAAGTCAGAAATGAGTTGAGCTGAATTGAGCTTATTCATTTTACAGTTTTTTTGAATACGGAGAGACTATTTCTGATTAAAATACGTAGAATATTTTAATTTATATATTCATTTCATTTTGCAGGTTTTACTGTCGATATGTTCACTATTGACGGACCCAAACCCGGATGATCCACTGGTTCCAGAGATAGCTCACATGTGCAAAACTGACAAAGCTAAGTATGAGTCCGCTGCTAGAAGCTGGACCCACAAGTATGCCATGGGTTGACCCGACCCGACCCATGTTTGCTGTTGCCCCCCCCCAAAAAAATCATTTTTTTTTTTTGTTTTTTTTATTTTATATTTTATATAATAAAACACAGTCTCATAAAAGGCTGTAACTTTGTAATTTGAGCATCTATTTACCTAGATTAAAGTGTTGCCCAATGTATTTATCTGCTACAAATTTTTTATAGCTTACTCCTACTCGTTAGATATTTTAAAGATATTCGACTCAAAATTAATTGGTCACACGTGCCCTAAGCAAGCAAACCTTTCAGTCCTTGCTTAAGCGTGGATAAGCACCATAGCGTTTATCCGATAATTTTCTCTGGTCAACAATCTTTAATAAGATGCCACGAGGGTTGGGTGAAGATATTGTTTTCTTATAGTAGTGAGTTAAGTTTGACTTTTGAGCAGGTGAAATGTTAGATTTTTTAATAATTCTCTTCCAACACCTCGCACTATATTTTAATTGTACTTTGGCCTTGTTAGGGGATAATTGATGAGCTTCACCTGTGTTTCGGTAGTGAGTCATTTCTATGAGTTAAGTTAAATTAGGTCAACAATCAGTTACTTGAGGCTTTGGGCTCACAAATGCTGTAATAACACTTTAAATTTTTTTTTGTTTTGGATCAAAAAAGAAAAAACAATTTTTAATAAGATGACTTAGAAAAATAATGTGATGAAAGAAACATTTTTAGGCGAAATCTTGACCGATTCTAATATTATATTAAAGAATTTATAAATTTTAAAATGAATATTACTATTCAAATTCAAATATTATACTAAATTTTCAAATTTAATGATGTGATATCAATTAAAATATTTAAAATAACTTCTCTTATATTTTTTCTAAATATTAGCCAATCATATTTTTTACATATCGTTAGATCTAAAAAATAAATTTGTAAATCATTTGTTTTGGGTAAATTACACTCAACTCCTTTGAGATTTTGATAATTATAGGGACTTCTCCTGTAGTTTCAATAATTACAGAAATTTCTCTTACTTTTTTTTGATATTATCAAGATTCTCTCTCCCGTTAATTTAAGCTAAACGGTGTTAACTTGATTGTGCAAATAACCATAATATCATTTACACTTAATACCCTTTAATTGTAATTTATTTATATATATATATATATAATTATCATTTTATTTCTCACAACTTTTTTTTTTTTTTGTATTTCCTTGACTTTGTATTTTTTTTCCCACTATAAGTTTTAAACTTTTATAAGTTAAAAAAATAAAATAAAAATCAACAATTAATGAAATTAAGAAAGAATATCCATGTTTCTTATTTGAATTAATTTTGAGATTTAATTTAGTAAAATAATTTAAATGAAAGAAACAAAGATGGATACATAGATTTTCGATGAAATAAATAACAAATTATTTGAGTATTTTATTATTTTCAAATAATTTATTTCTTCAAGTGAAATTTTATTTTAATTAGATGTAAGAAATGACAAATTTAAATAGTTTATTATTCTCAAATAATTTCTTTATCTTACATTCCCTATCATCTAATTTTAATTTATTGTAACGTGATTAGATATTTTTTTCACTTTTATATTTATTTTTAAAAATTTTATTATTAAGGTGACAAATATTGACTTTTTTTTTTAAATGATAATTAAAATTTGAGAATACTATAGGATTGTGAAAAGATAAAATGATAATTTTTTAAAATATATTTATGAGGTACCATTTGGTAGTTTTTATAAGTCAATTTTTTTAATTATAAAAATGAAATGTTATTATGCTTATTTTTCTTAAAAAAAATTTAATACATAAATATGTTTATAAAACAAAAAAAAAATTTCATGTTTAGTAAGTTGCTTTGGTATTGGATGATACTAGCTAACATTAATGAAAGAGAAAAAATAATGAAAAAAATTGAGGAAAAAAAACAGAGAAGAGAACAAATAATAATAATAAATTATATGGTGTTACTATTTGTTACAGTGACACAATGAAAAAATGAATGAGAAAATAAATAGAAAGAAAAATGAAAGAAATAAAATAAAGAAAATGCAAAGAGAGGGATAATTTCTCCAAATATGTATTTTTCATACGGGAAAAAAAAAAATCAATTACTTATATGTATTTTTAAATTTTTATTCAAACTCTAATTTCTTAAAATAATTATTTATAAAATTGGTGGTCTTTTTAAAAAAGTAAAACATCTTTTATACTTTGTTTCGTAATTTTCAAATAAATAATTGTATTTAATCTAGTCTAAGATTTAATGGTGATCAATTTATTAGCTTCTTCTTTTTTTTTTTCTTTTTTTTAGATAAGGTAATGTTTTATTATTCTGTAATATATATATATATATATGCTTGTCTTAACAATTTAGAATTTTTTAAAATATTGTATAGAATTTAATAATTTTGTTTAACATTATTAAAATAATATATGGGTCTTTATTAATTTTTGTAAAATCTCAAGAGAGTTGAGTGAAATTTACTATTTGAATATATAAGGACAATCTTGAAATTGTTTATTCATGATATATGACATCAGTATAACGTCATTATATTTTGTTAAATAAATTAACAAAAAATTAACTGTGAGAATCTTAATAATAATTTTAAAAATAAAATAAAATAATATAATTGTTGAAACTATAAAAAAAAAAATCTCCATAATTATTAAAAATCTCAAAAGGGTAGGTATAATTTATCTTTTTTTCTTTTAAAAATATTCAACTTAAAATCGATTTTATCTCTTCCATTTGGACATGTGTCTATTAGGCACGTGTCACATCATTAATGCAGTAATAATTAAAACAACAATGATTCATCCCCCTTTTCCTCCTACTCCCTTTGACCCCCTCTCTCTCTCATTGATTACTTTTTCTTTTTCTTTTTTTTCCTGTTCCTCTAATCACCCCGCCACGTGACAAAGGAGGGTGAAGGGGTGACCCCAAAAGGGGGTCCCAAGCATTATTGTAATTAGAATAGCATACCCACCGAAATAAAAGAAGATGGAAGTGCCTTGGGGGGCCAATATTTTGTGAGTAAATGGAAGTGATGTCATAATCATGCAATACATATCTCATGCCAAGTCCTCATATGAGGTTGACTAGAGAGAAGACTACAAATCGCCTCCAATTAGATATATATTTATATAAAAAGTAAGCGATAAGCACATTGAATTGGCATTATCTCAACCAAAAAAAAAAAATTAATAATAAGAAGAATAAGAAGGTAGCCCTCATCTCATCTGATACATATATTCTCCTAGCAAAATGTTTCTATGCTTGATTCCAAAACATTCACATTAATCAATCAAGCCTTGGCACATTTCATTTCATATCCAATCACTCTATCTTGGCCAACAAAAAATTATTGATTAAATTTAGATCGTAACGTGATTATTTTACACCAATCATAATTCACCATATCTTTTTACGTTTTTTAATCATTCAATACAAATTTATAAATTCTATTCTTTTTACCAATTATAACATCATTAAAACATCATGTATCGATATCTTAAAATCAATCAATAACTCTTCTTAGCGAACACCATAATTCATGTATTCTCAACCAACTTTATATCATATCAATAATGGCTGAGGTAATCATTTTTTAAATTTCTTTTCTAAATGTGTTTATACCATCTAATATGGCATCCTAGTTGGCATAAACTTATTGATGGACCCAGTAAAAATATCTTCTCTTTCCCTTTTCTTCTCTCACTCTCTCTGTGGCTTTCTATCTCTTCTTTCTAACTCCACCATCCACCTTCCACTCCAACCCACTACCACCCCTCCTCCTCGCTACGGTGCCCACCAGTGGAATCTCCCTCTCTCCCTCTCTAGCATTTTTACATTATCACTATCACTACTACACCTCCACTTGTACAATCACCACCTTGCCATCACTTCCAACACCCCTTCACCATCACTATCATCATCACCGCTATCTTCTCCACAACCCATGCCATGACTATATCCACCAACTCCATCACCACCACCACCACTGATGTAATTATTAATATATTAATTTCAAATTTACAATCAAATATTAGAAAATGTTTGCAACAATGTAACATGAAATTATGACGTTTTGATTAAAATGTAAGACAACTTTGATTTTTACTTAGAATTTGTTTGAAAATTGATTTTTTAAATATATTTTTTAATTTTTTATAAAAAAAAAATGTGTAAAAAATAGAAATAATAAATTTTAGTTTATATTGACTTTTTAACTAAAATATCATTTCTTAAACAAGGCCTTGGAGCATCCGCATCAAGCTCTTCAAATTTTTAAGCTAATTTAACCCAAAATGCACTTTTTCTATTTTAACTAGTTACTTTTTTAGTATTTACTGCATCAAACTCTCTATTTTAACTCAATTTTATTAAAATATTAATTTGTTATTCTTTCTTTTTTTTTATTAAATTGATGAGGTGCTATTCAAAGAATTCTTAAAAAATGCAACAAAAAAAAAAAAAAATTACTGTTGACCGGTCAACCGGCGGGTCAACCGGTTAGGCTAATTTTCGACATTTTTCCTTCTTTGCTACAGGCAACTCATGGACATCCGGTGGGATGTCTAGGGGAACATCCGGATAGACGATCGATTTACAGTTTTTGGCTAGTTTTTGGCTCAATTTTTCTGTAGAAAATATAATGAAAAATCAAATAACGAATGAACAGTGCCTCAACAAAGTTGTTGAGGTACTGTAGCAAATCTAAGAAAATGTTAAATAAAAAAAAATTTATTGAGACTGATGAAAAAAGCATTTGATGATTTATTAGTTATATTTTAATTTTTTGTTATTTTAGTGAACTTGATGTGGATGCTCTTAGTCATGTGAAATTACGCATTCAAGTGGGAGAAGCCTGGAAAATTATTTTTTACACTTAAAATCAGCTGAGGTGGTACTCCAGTTTCATCGATTGAAATGATTAACACTCACCATTCTACTATCTCTTTTTAAAAAACAACTGAACAAATATCTCTCCTTAAAATATTGCGAAGCAATGTTTTAACCCAGAGTCATGTTTACTACTGCTGCGTATCGTGGGTTCCTTGTGTGGTAGTGGGGTTGATATGGGGCAGGCAGACATTAGCATTGAAATTGAGTTGAAAAGTCTCTCTCACGCACATGCGGTCTGTATTGTTTCTGTCGGTGGGATTTGTATGTCCGAGGGCATTTTTGTCCACAAAATTATAAACAAAAGTTGCTTCCCAATTAGGCATGTTTACTTTTATTTTATTGGATAAAGTTTGGGGGCTCGAATGAGCTCTTTCCGAATTTCTCGAAAATGAAAAAACAGAAGGAAATAGAGGGAGAGGGAGAAAGAGAGAGGAGAGGAGAGAGGGAAACAGAGAGAGAGAGAGGGAGAGAGAAGCTCGGCCGTCGTAGCAGCTCGGCCGATCGTCAATCGTCGGCCGATCGTCGATCGTCGCAGCAGCTCAGCCTCCGCCTTGCCTCCGCAGCGCCTCCGCCCCTGATTTATGCCCCCTCCTGTCCAATTCTCCCTTCTCCCTTCTTCCTCTTCTTCTTCTTCTCCCTTCTTCTTCTTCGTTTCTGATTCAACCAAAAAAAAAAAAAAAGGGAAAACGACATCATTTTTCCAATTAGGGAGATTCGGAGGGACAGATTTCGAGCGACGTAGCATTACTCTATTTTATTTTATCTACTAGGCATAATTTTATAGTCTTAAATTCAGGGGGGTGGTAAGACTTTAAAATCTTGTATTTAAAATTTTAAGTTCAACTTTATTATTTTTTAATATTTTTTTAATTAAAATATGAGGTAAAAAAATTAGTATATTTGTAATAATTTTTTAATTTTTTACGAAAAAATGTGTAAAAAATAATGAAAAAATAGAATCTGACTTTTTTTGTATAGATTATAGACTTTTTAATTTGTTAACTAAAATACTCACATGCCAAATAAGGCCTAATTATTCAAGCTATAACACTTGTCATTAGGCTTTAGGCTTGGTTTGGAGTAATTAAAAAAAGCTAAAAAACTTAGAAATTATTCAAAAAATTAAAAATTTATCACTATTTACTAAAACAAATATTAAAAAATTAATTTTACACAAAATTAATTTTCAAACTGCTCTAACGTCCCACAGGCGGAGTTGTGTTTTTGGAAAAATTGCGCTGATTTAGGTGCACAAATAACACTGTGTTGTTTAGCCTGTGAGGGCCATCACGGATTTCGTTTTAATAATCTGGACCATTCAATGTGTAGATCTCGTCGAGTATTATATGTCTGTAAAAAATCACGTTGATCGGATATCGGTAACTATATGATCAAATCAGTTAAAATTTATAAAATGGATGGTGTTATAATTAACAGTTGAAAAAAACTAATCCGATCAGATGGTTATCGATATCCGATCAACGTGATTTTTTACAAGCATATAGTATTCGACAAGTTCTACATATCAAAAAGTTTTGATTAGCAAAATGAGACCCATGGTAAGCCCCCACGGGCCTAACAACACCTTCAATTCACTGCTCGCAAAGCAGGGAACCATCTCCCCCTACTTTGCACACGCTGTCCCTCACCGTACAGCCTATTCCATCACAATCTTCTCCTATATATTAATTTGTATAATTTTTTAATACACATTTTTTCGTAAAAGTCAAAAAATTATTCCACACAACCATATTTTTTTCCTTAACTTTTTAATCAAAAAAGTCAAAAAATACACTTATTTAGCACACCCCAAACAATCCCTTAGTCTCTCAAAATAAAGAAATGCACTTAAATTGATATGCTATTAATGTCATTTTGATTTTAATATTTAAATTGTATTAATGTGATCACATGTGTCCAATATGTCAATTTTTAGCTCTGTCAAATGAATGATTAAAGTGAAAACCTTGAAGAAAATATTGTAATTAACATTTTGTTTTTTTGTTTTTTAATCGGAAGGCATTCGTCAACCCCTCTCTTGTGTAGTCGTTAACAGTGATCAGATTCGATGGCTTTCCCGTAAATAATTGTCGGTTTTTTAATCGAGAGAATTTCTCTGTTCATTTTTCGCGGCAACTCTCTCTTACATGAGATTTTTTTTTTTTTTTGGGTGAAGAAATTACAAATAAGAGACCTTTTTCAAACATAATTATATATTTATGAGAAAATTTATAAAATTTATCCTTGTAATATTTTTTTTTTTCAAACCTATGCTGATTTGTTATTTTTTTCTTTTTCTTTTTATTCTTTTCCTACTCCAACACCTCTCTCTCATCACATCTCTGATTCTGCAAATCCCATTAAAAATTATTATAATAAAAAAAAAAAAACCCACTTTGCTTATCTCAGCTTTAGACTTCGTTTGCGAACAGTCTATTTTAATAATTTTTTAAAATTTTATAAAAAGATATATAAAAAAATAAAGAGAATAATATGATAAATTATAATAATTTTTTAATTTTTTAACTAAAACAAAAAAAAATGCCAAACGAAGCCTTATTTTCACCACACAACACCCACCATTCCATTCCATTATTTTTGTTAGGTAAAGTGATGATCTTTGGCGGCATTTTCATTTTTTTAAAACAAAAAAAGAAAAAAAAAAAAAAAAAAACAATGGACTTGAATGACAAAGGGGAAATGACAAGACAAGACATGACAATGGTTGAAGGGAAAAAAATTTAAAGAGTAAAAAAAAATATATAATTTATATGTTTTAGAGAAAATTATAATATATAATTTATTATATTTTAGAGTAAATTATATATAATTTATATAATTAAAATATATATATATGAAATTTTTTTTTTTTCTTTCCAAAATAATAATTTATTTTAGAGAATTTAATTTTTTTAATAGTATAATTATTACACTTTAAAAAAATTAAATTTTCAAAACTACTTTTTGATAGTATATTTTTTAGAAAATATCAATACCATAATTATACTTTTTATGTTGTTAATGAATTTAAAAAAAATGTAAAATAAGAAATTTATATTATTTTTATACTTGACTTCTGAAAATGGACTAATATTTTAAGATAATAAAAAATGAAATAAGAGACTAATATTTTAATGGAGAGAGTATAATATTTTAAGGGTAAATTACAAATGCATCTCTTGAGATTTATTTAAAATACAAATTGTTTCCTGTGATTTGAAAAATTACAAACACCTTATTGTCATAATTTTTTATTTAACAGAATTAATTGAAAAAGTGAAATTTCTAACTGTTCACTTATATAATAATAAAATTATATGAGTTATTGATTGAAATAAAATTTTAATATTATTAAAAAATGTTAATTAATTTAATGATTTATTGATAGAAGAACTTATTTTTTATGAAATTAGAAACTCTAAAATTTCTAGAATCATAAGGAGTAATTTGTAATTTAAGTAAACTTCAAGGGTGTGTTTAAGGCTGAGCAAGGAATTCGTAAAATCTGTAATCCGATCCAGTCCAGTCCAATCCGATAGGTTTGGATTGGTTTTTTGAATTCGTAGTTCGGTTCCGGATTGAAGAATTAAAAATCTGTAGTCCATGGATTGGTTCCGGATTGAACCCCACAGTTCCAGATTGAAACCGATCCGGATCATATACAAATAGTCTATATTTTTATTATACATCATCTCCGATAATATCTTCTCTTATTCCATATAAAACTTAAACTCAAACCTAAACTTGTATCATATCTTCTTTTATTACTTTTGTTTGTTAGTTTTTAGTTTTAATGGTCTAAATATTTATGGTGAAACCAATTTTCTTATGGTTGTTTAAATTCTAGAACAGTATGTCACTATTATAAAAATACATATTGCTATTGTGGAACTAATATAGTGCTATATTTATGTTTTTATGAAATTAAAGTATTATATATATATATTTATTATTTAATTATAAGAATCCGTAGTCCTAAATCGATCAAATCCGTGTTTAAATGGATTGGTTTGGATTGGTTCTATGATTTAAACGGATTAGATTAGTTCCAATTTTTCAGAAACCGTAAATAACGGATTGGTCGTGATTTTATTCCTATTTGGTCCAATCCGAACCATGCTGGTGTTTTTGTAATTTATCCGTATTTTAATTATTAAAATTTATAAATTTTATCACTAATTTGTAATTATTATTTTTTTACTGATACACTGTTATTATTCTCCAATGAGAAATGGTATGGAAATTTTGGTAGGTTTATGATGTCAGTTCGGATTGATTTATTTTCCATAATTAACAAACATTTATCTATAGACGTCATATCTCTAAAATATATGGTTTTTAGTCTTGTGGGTCTCGTGAGATTTTTATTTATTATTTTTAATTCATAGAGGAAGTGAAAATCTTCTATTCTAATCATATTCTAGTTGTTTACAATTCCCAGTTTTTGGATTTTCTGATTGTAACATGTTAATGGGTATAATTTAAATTCCAAGATTTGAGCTTCAAATCAATCAATTGTATAACATAGTGGGGAACTAGAATTGTTTCATGAACTCTGTTTATCAAGAACAGAGGAGGTCTAGGCAGATTTTCTGCAAATTCAGTATCAAAAAGATTAACAAGAAAGAAAGGAAAAATGACAGTTGAGGAGGTTAAGGCTGTTAAGAGGAAAAACATAGTTGTCGGGATCAAAATCGATGGCCATAGCAGAGAGCTTCTGAACTGGGCTCTTGTGAAAGTTGCAGAAACAGGGGATCATGTAGTTGCAATTCATGTTTGCAGTGATTCTGGTATCTTCACACTCCTAGAATTGTTGTAACTTGAATTGTTTCCTGAAATATGAATTGGGTTTTTGATTTTTGATTTCTGATTTCAGATTCTACTTCCAAAAACAAGCCCTTGCTGGATGAGTACTTACAAGTTTATGAAGGACTATGCAATGCCAAAAAGGTCTGTTTTTTATTCCTTAAAATTTCCTTCCTTTTTTTGTTTGTTTGGTTCTTTTTCATTCTTGATTCTGATTTTCCAATGCTCGAGTTTCAGGTAGATCTCACCGGTGATGTCTTGACGGGTAGTTCAATCCAAAAGGTTCTGGTGAGAGAGGCTAGAAACCTTGCTGCTGAGTCTGTGATTGTGGGGATAAGGAGAGAATTTCGACTCGGGTAAGGCTGATACAGGGCTTACAAAAACATTCTATTTTTTTATTTTATTTTATTTTTTTGCGGTAGTTTTGAGTTAATAATAATGTCTTCTCTTTAGAAGCATTTTTCAGGACTTGCTGGTTTTCAGTTGCTAAATATTGCGCGAAACGCCTGCCTCAGACCACCGACATTCTTGCCATCTACAATGGCAAGGTTGTTTACAGAAGGTCTTCCAGTAACCGACTTCCAGGTACAATTGTTGTCTCTTGAAAAGTTACTTAAAAAAAGGCACGAGACTTCCGTTAAAATGGGATTTGGGAAGAGTAAGCTGTATGTAGTCTTAACGATTCTTGAATTTGTTTTGGATTATGTTAGGTCGCAAAGGAGATCCAAAGCCAAGTTTTTACCTTGTTCGAGATCAATCACTGACAGATAACCAGTCTGAATTTGGTGATTCTGAGACTTCGGAGACTCCAAGACACAGTCATGAAGTGATTTGCAATTCGAGAAATGATAGTTTCAATAGTCCTGTCCAGAAACACAAGAAATTTCACTCGAGTTCTTTTTCATTTGTCACGGAGCGTTGTGCGGAGGAGAGGCCAGGTTGGCCTCTGCTCCGCATAGCCACTGCTCCAGTGACTCGGCCTGCAGCAGTAGCAAAAAAACTGTCTGTAGCGCAATGGGTAATGAGCTTACCAAACCGACCTCCACCCAAATCTCCTCAACCCAAGGCCGGTTTTAGTTCAAGTGAAATAGAAAATTCTTTGATGGTAGAGAATCTGGACAGGCTCATCAAAACAAATTCATCTGGCCTCAAATGGTTTGCCTACGATGTCATTAAAACATCTACTTCTCGATTCTCTTCAGGTCTTTTGGCCTCTAATTTTCTTTGGCAAGGTTTATGTGTTTCCAATTCAATTGCATTCTGTGCTTAACTTGTGGTTCGATTGCAGATAAGTTGATCGGTGAT
This sequence comes from Camellia lanceoleosa, assembly GCA_025200525.1. Taxonomy (NCBI): domain Eukaryota; kingdom Viridiplantae; phylum Streptophyta; class Magnoliopsida; order Ericales; family Theaceae; genus Camellia; species Camellia lanceoleosa. The sequence continues at coordinate 211,743,565 of CM045760.1, forward strand.
GGAGGGTATAATCGTGTGTACAAGGGGCTTCTTCCAGGTGGGAAGCTGGTGGCGGTGAAGGTGTTGAAGTCTAGCAAAGAGGCATGGAAGGATTTCACACAGGAAGTAGATATCATGAGCTCATTGAAGCATAAAAACATCACTCCTCTGCTTGGAATTTGTGTTGAAGACAATGAACTGATCTCTGTTTATGATTTCTTGTCTGGAGGAAATCTAGAGGAAAACCTACATGGTAAATCTTCTCTGGAGATATTCTTCTTTCCATTACTATGTAATAGGCCTGTCAACTGATCAGATTTAATCTAAAAGCCGATTCCATTAACAAAAATTCTGTTGGGCTGATTTTTTTAATCAGATTTGTCAGAATTGGATCGATTTTGGGTTCAGATTGTTTTTATGATCAATATTGGATTCGGATTGATAGGCCTACTTAAGGATGGATAGGAAATTTATGCTAATTGGTTGATCTCTGAGACAGGTAATAGCAAAGAAACATCTGTATTGTCCTGGGAATTGAGATTCAACCTAGCTGTTGAAATTGCTGAAGCCCTAAATTACTTGCACAATGAATGTTCTCGGCCGGTCATTCACAGAGATGTCAAGTCTTCAAACATTCTTCTCTCCAATGAGTTTGAACCGAAGGTGGTAGTTATGACAGTTGAAAATCTGTACAAATGTTTCAATCCCCAATATTTATGATTTTTTTTTTCCTATCACAGCTATCTGATTTCGGGCTAGCAATATGGGGACCGTCAGATTCATCTTTTCTAACAGACAACGACGTTGTGGGGACATTTGGGTACCTTGCTCCTGAGTATTTCGTGTATGGCAAAGTCAGCGACAAGGTCGATGTGTACTCTTTTGGAGTGGTTCTTCTTGAATTGTTATCGGGGAGGAAAGCGATCACTTTCGACGCTGACAAGGGCCAAGAAAGCTTGGTCATGTGGGTAAGGATCTTTTTCTTTGACATGAAAATTTCACAGTTTCACTGCCTACAACTTATAAGTTATGTTTATGTGTATATAACTTAGAAGATTTATATTCAGGCAAAATTAAAACTAGAGACTGGAAATCTAAGAAGCATGCTCGATCTGAATCTAGAAGGAAACATCGATGAGACTCAAATTCAGAGAATGGGTCTTGCAGCCAGGCTCTGCCTCACAAGATCAGCTCGGCTTCGTCCTAAAATGAGCCAGGTAATGTAATAGTTCTACTATTAGTTACTTAGATACACAAGATCACTATGATTTTGTGAACGTATTCCGATTCCAAGAGCTCGGATTGAATTGGTATTGAATTTCTCATTCAACGAGCATTCTCAATATTATGTTTTGAAGAGAACTGGAACATCCACGCTCTTTGGTGCTTTCTTTTATTATTATTATTATTATTAAACTTAAAATTTTACTTTTTAATTTCTCACTTCTCCATGTTCTAGGTACTGGAAATCTTGAATGGGGAGAGAGACGTTGACGAATGGTTGAACACGTGGTTTGGAGATCAAAATGAAGCAGAAAACCAGGATAATACCGATGATGAAGTTTATCCCCATTTGAAGGCAGAGTCGCATTTGGGCCTTGCGTTGCTCGATGTGGAAGAGACAACCCCATCATTCAACAGTATGGAGCGAAGCAGCAAAATGTCCTTGGAAGAATACCTGAAGGAAAGATTGAGCAGCTCATCGAGCTTAGATTAGCTTTTTTTCTCTTCACTTTTCTTGAATATCTTTGGCTAGTTTACAGGACAGTTTTGCTCCCGGAGATGAGTTTGTAGAATGTGTAGTTTTTGACCCTGTACAGTCTAAGCAAAACTCTGCACCCAATTATGAGGTGGTTTGTAGATATTGTGGTTTTTTATTTTTTGAAAATTGTTTTTAACATAAGGTTCCAAAATGAAAACATAAAAAAAATAGAAATCCAAATCCATCCTTTTCGGGTGTTATCAGAATCAATGAAAACAATGCTCACCCCTAAGCCTGTGTTGGTAAAGGATATTAGCTCAAAATTTCCACTGTCAAGACAGATTTTTTTTTCTCCATTAAATTTTTCTTAGCACGTTGGTGTAAATGTGAAGTGAGTAAATGGTAAATGAATGGTAATGTGATTTGAAATGTAAACTGAATATAAATATAATTTAATGAAAGGACTATCAATGTCCAATTTATTTGATTTTTTACAAGTATATTTTATTTAATATATTATAAAAAACTAAATAATTTATATTATCAAAATGGATCTCAAAATGAATCTCAGCGATTATACAATAGTAGCTACTATGCCCTACACAACCACAATCCCAATTTCAAGCATTCAATGACTAAAAACCAACAGAGCTCCACACCATCCTAAGTTTGATGGACTCGCATCATTAACCTATCTTCGTAACCTTATTACCCCAATTCCATGCCATTGACGGCGGAAAGTCAATAGTGCTTCGTACCATCCCAAGTCCAATGGACCGACATTATTAACCTATCCTAGTACACAAGTATGCTATAGTTTTATTGAGCATGATAAATTATACTTACATTTCTTGAGGTTTAAAAAAAATAATTAGTTTAATATTTTTTATATAATTATATTAAATTTTTTTAGAAAAATTAAAATAATCAAAATTAATACAAATAATGAGTAGATACTGAAATAAACAAAAATAACTATATATTTTAATGAAAAAAGATGATAGTATCATTTTTTTATTTATAAAACTAACGAATTATTGACAAAAAATAATATGATTAGTATGTGAATTAAAACCTTAAAGAAGACTAATGTAATTATCTAAAAAAAAATGAGGAGCTAATTTTATTTTTATAAACCTCAGGGGAGGTGAGCGTAATTTAGCCCATTCTATATTTTGGAATTTTTTAATATTTACACATCACTCCCCCCGAAACCTATAAATTAAGGAAGAGGGCCTGTTTGAATCTTGGGAGTCTCTGAACCTATGGCTCCTCTTCGTCCATTTTTTCCTCCATTAAAATGTTGCCATCTTTCAACCCTTTTGGTCTCTAGAGTTTCTTTTCTTCCTTATAATCTCTCTCTCTCTCTCTCTCTCTCTCTCTCTACTCTGCCTCTGGGTTTCTAGGGTCTCAGAACCCAAAATCATGATCACAAACTCAGCCAACAGGTCTTAAATAACCGCGATTTGAATTCAAATCTTTGCACGGCTTGCTTCGTTCTAGGGTTTCTATGGTAAGTCTTTGTTTTTTTTTGTTTTTTTGGAATTCAAATTCCATCAATTTTCAATCTGTGATAGTATTGAGTAATTCGGGTGGTGAGCAATTTGATTTGAATTAGAGTGTTTACGTAGCTTCTGCTTGATAAGGATTTGTTTATCTAGTCTGCCTTCTTCTCTGATCAATCAATTTAGTTTAATTTGCTTCAAAACACAGCATTTGATATGGGTATGCATTCAAAGTTCTGATTTTTGTGTGTTTTGTTCTTTTTGTTTATTCTAGGGTTGTGGTGTTTTTCAACACCCAACTTGAAATCTCTGAGGCCTGTCAAGAAATTGAGTGTCTACATTTATCTGGGTAGAGGTAAAAGAACAAATATTTATCACTCTTCTGCTAGGTTCTAGTTTCGTTTATTACTATGGACGACGGCGAGCTTGATTTCTCAAACAAAGAAATATTCTCAAGTTCGAACATCGGTGATCTTCCAGACAGTTGTTCTATGGACATGTTTTTCAATGAGTTACTCATGGACTGCACTCATACCCACACTTGCAACCTACCAGGCCCAGATTGCGCTCACACACACACTTGCTTTCATATGCACACCAAAATTCAGTCTGCCACACCTGAAGATGATAAGGTTTCTGCTAATGATACATCAGAGTCCTCAGGAAAGAAATCAAAGAAACACCCATTGGGTAATCGCGAAGCAGTTCGCAAGTATCGCGAGAAGAAGAAGGCTCGTGCTGCATCCTTAGAGGATGAGGTTGTGAGATTGAGGGCATTGAATCAGCAGTTGATGAAGAGATTACAGGGTCAAGCTGCGTTGAAGGCTGAGAATGCAAGGCTCAAGTGTTTGCTTGTGGACATCCGAGGGAGGATAGAAGGGGAGATCGGATCTTTTCCTTATCATAAGTCTGCCAAGAGTGGTGATATGTATCAAAACATGGCTACTTCAAACTTGCCTGGTGTATATCTGATGAATCCGTGTAATATGCAGTGTGATGATTGGGTTAACTGCATTCATCCGGATCAAGGGATTGAAGGAAAACGTGGGGAAGGTGCGCTTTTAAGTGGTCAAGACTTCAGTGGGTGTGAATTTGAGAATCTGCAATGTTTGGGGAACCAGAATGCTGGATTGAAGGAGTTCCCCAGTTGTGGACTTGGGAATGTAGCTTCTACAGTCAATTCTTCTGGTGCAAAAAATAGAAAAGGTAAAAGTTTGATTTCTTTGCCATTTTATATTTTTGGTTCATGTTTTGTACCTTTAACAAATATATACTACTTTTCTAGTTGGTAATCAGTGCTTATTACCAAGCACAATGCTTGATTTTCTTTAAAATATCGGGTTCCTAACTAGAACCTTGTTTGATTTTTGATATTTCTCCCTGTTGATGATCTTAAATCATGCTTTTTTCTGCTTCAAAATGCTGGCGCAATGCAAATGGCTCATGGAGTGATTTAATATAGATTTAGAGGACTCTTATTTTTTTGTGGCTACTATGATCGTGTAGTGGTGATGATTTTATCAAAGACTCTCCACAGTATTGGAAATATTAAGTGAATAGTTACTAGTAGCATTTCACAATATTAGTGGTCAAATTGAGGAGTTCCTTCATGTTGTTATATGAGATTCATTATGTATATTATATGATGCATATCTTTTGTCACTTGTGCATGTGTTTGTGATGCCATAGTTTGCTATTATTTCTAGATTGATATCTACATTATCTCGTTCTGCTTTGTGAGGTGTTGGCTGATGGTTCTCTTGTTGGTGGACAAAACTAGAACAAATTAAAATTAGAAGCAAGTAGTCCTGTTTTGAACAAAGTAGAAACGGGCAGTATTGTATCATAAGCAGAAGAGACTTTTTACCTTCAATCCCAACATAACTTATGTTCCTTCCAACGCCTTTCTTTCATGTATAATCTGGTTTGTATGGTCATTTTGAATTATTTTTCACATAGGCCCCATTTTTGTTTTTGGTTACTGATATTGGAGAAATTTAATATTTGTAGATGGATGGCTGTGATATGAGATTTTTAACAATTTTTCACTTGGTTTATCTAAGGATCTTTTACTTGCATTCTGCATTAATAGTTAAAATGTGTATTTTTGCCCCTGTTATTGAAGATTGTGTGTGTGTCAGGGAGGTAAAGTTTACTAGCTAAAAAAATATTTAATTCAATTAGTTTGTTATCCAATCTATAGCAGAAAGCATTAACCTAGCATGATGTAGCCTCTTTTGCATGAGAACCTTGAAGCCAAGGCAACTGGATTGGTTGGTGGTGTCATCTTGTTTGAATATCAAGGTTGGGTTTGGTCTGTTTAAGAGGAAAGAATGAATAGAAAGTGAAGCGTAGCCCGGATAGAGCCCAGATAGAGCATTTACATTATTTTTCTTGAAAGAATGGATTGCAAGGTCAAGACATTCTTCAAATTAATCTATAAGAAAGATTAGTACTGCATCTATACTCTTCACTTAACCCTCTTGTATGGAAAGAGGCCTTGTTTTGGTCCATTTGATATTGTCACCTGGCAAAATTTTGACAATTTTAAGATAGTTGCAAGATAGTGGGAAATTGTTTGTGACGCTCCAAAGAATACCACGTGCCATCGCCTTATTAATAATCATCCTTGAATATCTTAAGTAAAACGAACCATTTTAGTATGTGGAATATTTAATATAAAAATGTATATATGTAGAAATAAATAGTTAGAAAGCTTTGAGGAAAGAATGGTCAAATGTGGGGATATGCTATGTTACATGGACTTGGGTACGGGTGTCAGGTGTGGGTGCGTATCTAGAGGTTGGACTCATCAAATCTGAAATTTAAGAGTATGAGGACTCCGCAAAAAAAGTTATATTTTTATATTTTTAATCTATTATGTGAGATAAAATGGAACTATATGTAACATACAATGTCAAGAATGTGTTTTATAGCAATTACACAACAAATGATACATGTAATATAGTGTTAAATACAAATATATGAGAAAAGTCCGATGGAAAGTATCGGACACATATCCCACACCCTTGTTTGTGTCGGGTGTCCGACATGGGTATTTGATTTATTTTGAAGAGTCCATGTAACATAGGGAATATGTATGAGCAATTAATAAACTTAAGACAAAGTAGAAATAGAAATATGTTTTAATAAAATAATTCAAGTTTAGAAATAGATATATATATATATATATATTACTAAAGAGTTAGGGGAAGACTTGAGACCTAAGTGGAGAATCATAACATGAGCCCTAGCATTAATTGAGGAGCTTAATGATCTTGATCTAATGTGCTTGATCATTTCATGTTATAAAAAATTTACTAATCGGGATTAGTGTTAATTAAGAATGATTAGTGAAACCTTAATTGGGATTAATTAGGTTAAGTAAGATTAAGTATAAACCTCAATTAGTTAGTCCTAACCTAGATTAGTTAAGCTAAGTAATCAAGATTAGTAAATTAATGAACCTTGTAACCTTGTGTAGGTTGTGGCCCACCACACCGGATAAAATCTCTTGTTCTAATCAAACAAATAGGAGACCGACCTGCAGAAAAGAGAATCGACAGAGAGAAAGAGAGAACCGAGAGAGAAAAGGGAGAAGAAAGAAGAGAAAGAAGAGGGAGGGCTCAAGAATTTCAATAAATTCAACCTAAAAAGTGTTCCAAGGTAAGATTCCTAACTTAATCTTTGTAGAAAAGCTTCCTATTATTCAAGATTAAGAAGAAATTAGGATTAGTTTGAGTTAGAAACAAAGTTATGGAGGAAGAAAATGGAAAAGAAAGGGAGTAGGATGAAGAACAAGCTAGGTGCCTTTGATTCATGCTAATTTCATCTAGGTTTTGATATTTTTGATGCCTTAGAGGCTTTATCTTCATGTATCTATATGATTTCTAAGAGTTTTGATGACTTGAATCATGCTTTGAAAGGGTGGAAGAGAGTGTTTGAATAGAAAAAATAGAACTCATGAATTCCTTAAGAAAAACATATGTTTTGATCTTTGTATCTTGAAATTAAGGCATTGTTTAGTAACTTTTTGGCTAAAATATGAGGTAAAAAAAAACTAGTTAGTCCTAACCTAGATTAGTTAAGTATAAACCTCAATTAGTTAATATGAGGTTAAGTATAAACCTCAATTAGTTAGTCCTAACCTAGATTAGTTAAGCTAAGTAATCAAGATTAGTAAATTAATGAACCTTGTAACCTTGTGTAGGTTGTGGCCCACCACACCGGATAAAATCTCTTGTTCTAATCAAACAAATAGGAGACCGACCTGCAGAAAAGAGAATCGACAGAGAGAAAGAGAGAACCGAGAGAGAAAAGGGAGAAGAAAGAAGAGAAAGAAGGGGGAGGGCTCAAGAATTTCAATAAATTCAACCTAAAAAGTGTTCCAAGGTAAGATTCCTAACTTAATCTTTGTAGAAAAGCTTCCTATTATTCAGGATTAAGAAGAAATTAGGATTAGTTTGAGTTAGAAACAAAGTTATGGAGGAAGAAATGTTAGTGTTTATTAGTTATTAGTGTGTATGCTTTCCCCTTTCGGTGGCCCTTTCCCCTTTCGGTGACCACTTTCTCTTTAGGCCATGATGTTGTTTTATATAGTGTGTATACCACTAAGGCAATTTTCTCCTATATAAAGGAGACCATGTATAACATTCAAAAATCAATCAATAATACATCAATTTATACATTAAATTCTACAAGAAAATGGAAAAGAAAGGGGGTAGGATGAAGAACAAGCTAGGTGCCTTTGATTCATGCTAATTTCATCTAGGTTTTGATATTTTTGATGCCTTAGAGGCTTTATCTTCATGTATCTATATGATTTCTAAGAGTTTTGATGACTTGATTCATGTTTTGAAAGGGTGGAAGAGAGTGTTTGAATAGAAAAAATAGATCTCATGAATTCCTTAAGAAAAACATATGTTTTGATCTTTGTATCTTGAAATTAAGGCATTGTTTAGTAACTTTTTGGCTAAAATATGAGGTAAAAAAAAACTAGGGTTGCGTTTGGTAGAGCTTTAGAATTATGATTTGAGAATAGAGTTGTATTTTGAGTTTATGAGTTTTGGAATTATGATTTGAGTATGAAAAATTTATTTGGTTATGAGTTTTGAATTGAGTGATGTAACACATGATATTTAATTTAGAAATTTAACCAAACACACAACCCAAAATTCTATTCAAAACTCATAAAAAAAACTTTAAAAAAATTTCTAAATATTTTTTTATTTAAAGTATAAAAATAACAGGTGCAAAAAAAAAAAAAAAAAAAAAAAAGACACAAACACTATTCCGGTCAACTAGCCGGACGTCCGAGGGGATGACCGGGTAGATGTGCTTTGAAAAGTGGGTGTGGAATCAATTTTTGAAAACTATAAGCAAACATCACGTGCAAACCAAGAGGTGAAATTAAAGTTTCAAAGCTCTACCAAACAAAGCATAGTATGTTTGGAATGATTTTTTGATTTTTACGAAAAGATTTGCAAAAAGTAAAGAGAAAATGAAATCTTTGACTTTTTGATATAGATTATAGGCTTTTTGATTTTTTTAGTAACTTTTTGACTTTTAGACTAAAACAAGCACATGCCAAACGAGGGCTAATTATATTTTAAGATTGATGCCTTGAAAAGGATGATGATTTCATAAAAATTTCAAAAGTTTTATGAGCCTAAAATCATATTTTGGAACCTCGAAAAGAAAGGGAAAAAGATAAGAAAAGAGTGAAATTTTTGGACCAAAACAGGGGTTCTGGAACAGCACTTTCCGCAAGTGCGGAACCCATCCCGCGTGTGCTGCACCCCTTGTTTTAGCCCAACTTTAAATAAGCATATCTCTTTCATCCGGACTCCGTTTTAGGCAATTCTTGAGCCTAAATTCAAGCCCCAGAAGTCTAGTTTTCAATGGTGGTAGTCTCACACCCAAATTCTAAGTACACAAATAGATATGCTCAAATTAGTGAAGGCTGTTCATTTTCTCTTTAACCGTTTCATGCCATTTCCTACCTAAGTTAGTTTCCTTTCATTTCTTGTTATTCCTTAAACCTTAAATATGTAAACATGATATTTTCAATGAAAAACATATGAAATTGTTTTAGGATACCTACGGCTTTTCAATATGCATATTTAGCACACGATTAATACTTGAATTGAGCTTAGAAAGATTAGGAAACATCAATATAAGTCCTGAACATTTAGGGCTATCCAAAGTACGTCTTTGGCACATGCTTTGTCCGGAATTCATATGTAGAAAAGATTAGCGTTAAACACTTAAGAGAAATTAGGGAAACATCTAACCAAGTTTAAGACACTCAATTTGTCATGTTAATACAAATAATCTAGGTACTTTAATGCCACAATCAACACTTGAGTTTAAGGAATTAATCAATGTGAATAAGAACTAAGTAGGCAAACAAATTAAGTCAGTTAGAATACTTTCACTAATCTAGAGGCAAACAAATTAAGTCAGAGCCAAGCCTTGAAAAATTTAGAAAAGAGGATTAGAAAACAATAGACATGATTAGAACACTTGAATTCAGATTAATACTTGCTAGTTGAATTGAATTTCAATGCTTGTTCTTGTTTTGTGTAGGTTAAGCTTTGAAGAAGTTTCACCCTTGCTTCCGGAGCCATTTGTTAGTAGTAGTATAGTAAAGTTATGTTCTTAAAGTTATGATTCGAAATGCAAACATATGATATGTTTAAGAAAGTATATTATTGTTTTGTTATGAATGAACACCATACACTTCTGTATCTAGTAATGCAATGATATCTTGAATTCTGCTAGTTATTGAGAATCATGCCAATAACTTCTGCTAGTTATAGGGAATCATGCCAATAACTTCTGTATTAACTGAACTCTTTGCCACCTACTGTGGATTATTTGCCAAGTTACAGGAATGTCCATCGCTATGTAAATGTATGCAAGTTATGTTTTGTTAACATATGAAAATTATTCTATGTTCGAAATGAGTTTTGTATTTGGTTTTAATGAAAATTTTCGTGGTGTTTATTGATTAACCACCTTACTATATTGTGCAGGTGAGCATTTGGAAGATCAAGTTTAGAGTTTTGCTTTCAACAACTTTTGTGAAGTCTTTGGAAATGCCACCCGAGCGAAGGCCCCTGTTGCCTCCTTTGGAAAATAGTTTTGTGTAATCATTTAATTTAGAATTTTGGTAATATGAATGCTTGCTTTTGATGTAATCTATTTAATGTGTGTATGTAACTATAGATATGTGTTTGTTATATCATGAATGCACTGTTCAATGGACGATGATATTTCTGTTCTGCTTGCGATTCAGACCCCAATAGTAAATAAATATATTTCAGATTTGTTCAGAGAGGCCTTAGGTAATCTATGATTACTGGCCGATCACCTTTCTAACCTTTAGGGACAAATTTAGGTCATGACATTGTTAAGTGCTGAAATGGAGACATGATGAAGTACTAGCATTTGCATTTTTATAAACAATAAATTGAATGCAATTTGAGGACTTGACTAGTCATAGTTTGCTTCTTCTTTTTTGACTGATTATTATTGTATTTTATTCTATCAGGAGGTAATCGTGCAGCAACGGCTAGTTGAAGAGAAGCTAATCAGGTGGAGATATAGCTAGTTCTGCTGAAGTTCAAAGTCCATCTTCCCATAATGTCATAATTTTGTGTCCTAGTTTAGTTATTTTTCTCTACCCTGCTGTTGGGTTTTAGAGCTGCTTCTCATATTTACATAAGTATCAACATTAGCCATTTTTGAGTTGGTATAAGTTTTTCATACAGTAGAATGCGTAATGGTTCCATAGTAGGACTTGCAGGGAGAGATCAACTTTTTGGTATTTCATGAAGCTCCAGTCCAGTGGCTTATGTACTCAGCCTTCTTATTCTTAATCTAGTAAAAAGTATTCAATGTATTGCTTTGCTATTTCTCTTTTTGTGTTTCAAATCTTGACTTGTGGTCGGCTCATAGTGAGGCCAAAAGCACCTCTAATCAATTATTTAGACAGGAGACAAGCCAAGTCTTTTGTAATAACACAATTATAGTCAAACATTACACTTTAAATATTGCTAGAGATGCTCTCCTAGGTTCTTTGAAAAAAGGCCAATGCAATGAAAGTAAAATTACCAATTGATTCACACAATCTTCAAAAGAAGACATATCACAGTTCAAAATCACCACACTTTTTGTGCATGGAAATGACACAAACACATCAATCACATGACAACACAAGCAGCAGGGTTTTCATCACTGAAGGCAGTGGTGTAGCGAACTTCAGTAGAGCTGGCGCGTGCGAGCTGAGCTATCTGTGGGTCCTCCACATTCCGCACGTACCCAGGTGGGGCCTTCTTGTCATACACACCTGGCGCGTAAGGATGGGCCACAACATCGTAGGGGACATAAGGCCAGAGCTCGGCCTTCTTGCCCGTCCGATGGGCCACCCGAGCCACCACCTTGGCCGGTTCCACATATCCGACCACGGTGAGCTTGCTCTGTTTGGGGTCCACCTCCACCGATTTCACTCCTTTCATTTCTTCCACTGCTTTCCTCACCTTCCTCTCACATCCTTCGCAGTCTATCCTCACCTTTATCTCCACCGTCTGATATCACACCATCACAAAATTCACATAGGAAAAAAAAATCGATCCCATAATAATGTATATATGTATGTTTGTGAGTTAGTGTGGCATAATGCTATTGGGTAATGTATTGTAAAGATGTAGAGGCAATTTCCAGGGGACGATACACTCTGTATGTTAGTGAGAGGGGAACACAGTTCAGCAGGATCCAGGAAGGGGTTTGGGCCCACCGACCCGACAAAACCGGAGGTTTCTGGTTTATTCTGGAAGATCCCGCCAGGTGGACGGTCCAGATACTATTCGAAATGGAAAAAGATGAGTGAAATGACTACAATAGCCTTGCAAAAAATTGGATATGAAAGTCAAAAGGCGACAAAAGTACAGTAAAGTACTGTCAGATCCTGAGGTGATAATGAACTCCCAACAGTGATTACAAACTCGAGAGTGAGTGGAGAGTGCAATTAGTGTTGTACAAAAACTGCTTCTAAAATCAAACAGCCACTACTTTAGGATGATTTTTCTGAAATTATTTTTGATATCATCATGGTATCGGAAGTTGGAACTATCGCGTAATGAATTTGAAAAAAAGATTTGAAATGTGAATAAATGCATTTCATCTGCGCTTTACACCTATTTTTTCTTTTTCTTTTTTTTTTTAAAACTCTTTTCAAATGATTGAATTTATAGGCCTATTTTGAAAAGATATTAAAAAATAATTTTTTAACTTTTAATTAAATTTTTGATTTTTTTAAACAAATGATTTAAAAAATTGATAAAAAATTACTTTTAATTTTTGTGATTAATATTTACTTACGATATCAAATCATAATAAAATAACTAAACTATTCTTATCCAATTGAAAAATTACACATTTTCATCATGTCATTTTTCACCTATAGAGGATAATTTCGTAATTTTTCTTTCGACTTATAACCACAATCCCAAATCAATTTATGGCTAAAAAAAAAAAGCTCCTTCTAACGTTTGAGCAATAAGCCAAAACGCCACCCGAAACATACGAGTTACAAAATTAACTTAATAGTTAAAACGAAATCTTTGATGTAATTAATCTTAAAATATAAAAAGTTAAAAATCAAACACAAAAACAGAGATATTAAAGAAGAGGATGCATGAAGATGAAAAGTAGGAGGGGGGGACCTGCAATTGCTTGCGTCTTTTGAGTTTGGAACTCCCTCCGGAACAATCAAAGATATTTGAGAGATGATCCAGAGCACCCATTTTACTCACTGCTAACTCTCACTCTGATCATATAACCCACCCCAGAAATTGTATACAAAACAAAGTTGTTGCACAACTATAGTAATATGATATCTCTCGCTCTATATATATATAGTATATCCCAACAAACAACACTGCTCTTCTTCTGTGTATTTCTTTGGTTTTAAGCTTGAAAGTGATGGATAATTTTGCTTGCTGTGAAGTCCCTCTTATAAACAGCTCGCTATGAGTGTCTAGTCTTCTGCTTTTTAATCTGGGTCGTCTGATTTTGTATCTCTCCCTTTGTCTGGTGTCATGGGGGGACACGTGTTAGAAATCAGATGGATGGCATACAAGGGAAGAGATGGGGTTGAGAGTATCGAGTATATTTTACTTTGCATGGGTAATCTATCTATGCACCGACCAGACAGATAGGAGTGAGGTGGGGACTGGGGTGGGTAATGATAAGGTATCCATCTATCCCTCTGCTAATTTGGTTTAAAGTGTTTTGGGTAGGAACACCCACTGTTTAAGAATTTTTTATCATTTATCTTTCGAGTTTTTAAAAAATAAGAGTTAATTTTTCACATGTAAAATTAATTATGTGTTGGTGACACTATGTCACCAGTATCACTGTTACATTACACTAATTTTCTTCATGAACTTTCTAAGTGCTTGATTCTAAAAATAATTCTTACAATTCGGCTTTCCGAACACCTTGCTGATTAAATCGACTGCCTTTTTTTTTTCTTTTTCTTTTTTGAGATTAATCAATTGGTTTTTCAGACTCTTTTAAGTTTAGATTAGATTAGATCTTGTCACTAATTTTATATAATCATCGTAAACTGTTGATGTTGGAAAATTGCTTATAGCACATGGTTCAACGGCCAATTTTTTGGCAATATATTTTAGTTGTGTTTATATCTATATATTATATAAAGAGAAAGAGATTTCTAACTCACAAGAATTGTGACAGTTTTAATATTTCAATTTTAATTTTTTAATTTTTTGATTTAAAAAAAAATCTCAGCGCTTAATAATTTCTCCCAAACCTTTTTGACTTCTTCCATATCTATTTAGTTATTTTTGAAATAATAATTATTTCTCCTTTTCAACTTCTCTCATACATATTTAAATTTTTGAAAATAATAGTTATCCCTTAATTTATGGATTTCAAATAGAAAAATAACAAAAATATTTAATAATCTCTCCGTTCTAATTTCTGTCATTGATTTCTAAAAGAAAATATTAAAACTTGTCTTCCTTTTCCCTCTCTCAAAAAATCAGATAATATTTTTCATAAGAATTGTGGATATCTATCTATATCTTATATATTATAATATAACATAACCAAAAAAAATTTAAAAAATTAAAAATCAGATATACAAACAGATAAAATTAATAATTATAATTTTTATTTGTTCGGTTAAAATCTTTCTTTTACCTCTTAATATCCAATTTTAAATTTTAAAAATCTTTAAAATTTATCTAAATAAATCTAATTTGAAAATATCTCATACCATCATACTTTAAATCAATAAAACTCACATGTTTATCATATATCTAACTCACATCATAACTTACCTAGATAATAATAAAGAAGATAAGTATTAAATTAAATTAAAAACCATAAATAAATTAAATTGAAAAAAATAGAAACCCACAATTCCATCTTAAATAAATTGAAGAAAACAAAACAAATATAAACCACACAAAAATAAAGAAGATAAGAATTTAGATATAGATCTCAAAAAGATATAACTATATCTAATTTGAATTGTAGTTATCTATTTTTTATTTTTTATTTTTTGATGTATATCTATCAAAATTTTAAATAAGTTAATGAGACAAATTAATTAATTTTCAAATCTTATTTAAAGAATAATCTGATTAGACATCTTAACTCCTAGACTTCGCGGGTACTAGACTGGGTGAAAAGTTGACGGATTAAGTAGGGTAAGGTCTATGTTGTTGGGGGATAATATCTTACCACTCTATAAATTTATTTGTTTTTTAATTTTATTTTTTTCTTGTGTAATTCTCTTTTTTTGTTGTTGGTTTGGTTTGGTTTTGGTTTTGATTTTGGTTTCCGTTTCGGTTTCGGTTTTGGTTTTAGTGAGATTTATGTGTTTGTTTATAGGTTTACATTGTGGATAAGAATTATTGGTGATGATGGTTGCAATCGAAATATCTATACCCATTATGTACCAAGGATTTTGATCGAATTTTGTTTTGTTTTAATGAAAACCGTAAAATTAAAGTAAAAAAATGGGTATCAAATTTTTTATTTTTGTTTTTATTATCATTTTATTTTATAGAAAATGTGAAAATTTATTGAGAATTCAAGATTGTACTATAACATTAGATTTTTGTATAATTGGATAAATTTAAAACCTTTAAATATCATTGTGTTTTTTTTATTTTTATCCTCTTTCTATCCTATTATACCTGTTGGCACCATAAAATAATAATAATAATATTATTATTATTATTTTTAAGACACGTGACATCCTCTTATTCATTTTGAAATTAAAAGAAGTTATAAAGATAATGGAAAATATGAAGGACAAAGTTGATGAGTGAAGAACAAAGTGGATGAGTGGAAGGACACATGGCAAGACAAGAATGAAGATGGAATAAATGGGTAGTTACTAAGTAGTTATTGTTGTATTTTTTCCTCTATAAATAGTCATTAATGGCTACATTGTAAAAATCCAGAATTCAAATCAAAGATAATTGATTTCAATATTTCTTGTCATTTTCCTTATCTCATGAGTAGTTTAACATAGATTTATATTTCGAAGCATTTATTTTCAGCATTTTCTTTTTGAGGCATTTTATGCACTTCATTTTCGAAGCATAGGAGTAGAGGTAAGTAATTATTACTTTTATTGTTCACTCAATTGTCTTTCTCCGTCTCTCTCATTCTTCTTTTAATTTTTCTTTTTTCTATACTTGGCAATTTTGAAGTCCTCTTTGTTGAGGCAAAAGAACCGTCAACGCAATCGCTTAATAATTGGCTTGAATTTAATCTGTAAGGATTTTTCAATCCTTGCTGGCATGCTCGCATTTATGATATTTTCCTTTGTAGGAAAAATAAGCCAACAATTTTTGGCACGTCCAGTGGGACGTCAAGTGTAAGAAATGAAAAATGAATTGGATTTGTTAATTTCAAATAGCCTAGATGAAATCTATTGGCGTAAACAAAAAATTTTGAATTTTCAAGAAGAAATCCATTTTCTTAATGAAATAAACTTTCATCCCTTACAATATTATTTGGTGGAAGAAAAAAGACACAATTTCACTACAAGAAAACTGGGTATATGAAACGGAATTATTTGCGACGGGACACTTGCCGTCTCAAAAAGTCACTTTTTGCGACGGCAGAAAATGCCGTCTCAAAAAAATAAAATATTTGTGACGGCACCATTTGCCGTTTGTCGCCTCAAAATGAGAGTATTTGCGACGGTATTTTCTGCCGTCGCAAATAGTCTCATTTTTTGAGACGGCAAATAGTGCCGTCGCAAATGCTCTGCTTTTTTGAGACGGCAAAATGATGCCGTCGCAAATACTCTGCTTTTTTAAGACGGCATTTTCTGCAGTCACAAAAAGTGGCTTTCTTGTTTTTTTTTTTAGTGAATATTTTTAAAATTTTAAATATTTTTTGTGGATGTACCTTACTTAGATGTATCTAAAAAATAAAAAATTTATGAAAAAATATTTTTAAAAATTAATAAATACATAAAAATACAAAAAAAAAATGTATTGAATTATTGTAATTTTTTTTTATATTTTTGATATTTAGTGAATTTTTAAAAGATTTTTTTTACAATTTTTTTAATTTTTAGGTGTATTTATGTTAGGTGTGTCTAAAAATTTTAAAAAATACTTAAAATATTAAAAAAATTCAGTAAAAACAATATAACACGGAAAACAAGAAAGTATAATTTTCTCAAAAGAGTTTTTGGAAAACTCTAACCTAGCATAGTGATTGTGGTTTTGAGATAGCTTCATATATATACAGTCACAAAATGGTTTGAATAAATTCAACGGTATTTTTCTGTCGCAAAAAAAATTAAAAAAAAACAATGTCGTCTTACTCTTTTGATATAACATTTCTCTTTTCATTCATTTTTTCATCTTTCTGTCCTCTGTCTCTATCTCTTTCTCTTCTCTTTATCTCTTTTCATTCATTTCTCTCTATCTCTATCTCTCTCTCTTTCTATGTCTGCCTGTTTCTCTCTCTCTCATTTTCTCTTTGTGTCTCTCGCATATCTCTCTTCTCTCTATCTCTCTCGCTCATCTCTCTTATCTCTATCTCTATCTCTCTCATTTCTTTTTTTTTCTTTCTTTCTCTCTCTCTTATCTTTCTATCTCTCTCGCTCATTTCTCTTCTCTTTCTGTCTCTTTTTTTTTTTGTGTCTCTCTCTCTCGTTCATCTCTTTTCGCTCAATTTCTCTCTTTTTTTGTCTACCTCTCGCTCATCTCTTGTTTCTCTCTCTTTTTCTATCTTTCCATCTCTCTCTATCTCTATCTCTTTTTCTGTCTATCTCTCTCTCCATGTCTCTCTCTCACTCATCACTCTTCTCTCTCTCTGTGTCTACTTGTCTATTTGTCTATTTCTCCCTCACTATGTTCGCCTTGCTCACTCTCTTACTCCCATCTTCTCTATTTATCGAGCTCTTTCTCGATTTATCGATCCACTATAAAAAAAATACACTTTTAGCAACCACTTTGTCTATCTCTCTCTCTCTCGCTCATCACTCTATATCTCTCTCTCTCTCTATCTCTTTTCTTTATCTATCTCTCACAAAATTAAAATATTTTTAAAATATTTAAATATTTAAAAAATTGATTTGAATTAAGTTTTGAACAGAGTTTTGAATTATTTGTCTTTTTTATTTATTGAGCTCCTTATCGATTTATCGATCCACTATAAGAAAATGCACTTTTAGCGACCACTTTGTCTCTTTCTCGCTCATCACTCTGTCTCTCTATCTCTTTTCTCTATTCGTTTCTCACTATAAGAAAATGCACTTATCTCTGTCTGTTTGTCTATCTATCTATCTGTTTGTCTGTCTGTCTGTGTGTCTTTCGTTCATCTTTCTTCTCTCTATCTCTCTCATTTGTCTTCTCTCTATTTCTCTCTCTCACCACCCATCTCCTCTACCACCTTCACCACTACTGCAAACACCATTCCACCACCACCATTACTTCTACTGTCGCCACTTCACCTATACGACTACCATTACTACTACTATCGCCACCATTCCACTACCACCACTACCACTACTGCCACTACTACTACCATTACCTCTCTTTCACCCCTGCCACTCCATTTACACTACCACTACCACAACTTTACTACTAATCTCTTTCGCCATCTCCATCACCATCACCACCACCACCACCATCATCTCTTATCCACCACCTTCACTACTGCTGCCGCTCCTTTTCCTCTACCACCAAAAATTAGTTCATGATTTTTCATTAAAATATATATGAAACAAATAAATTTTCAACCTTAATAACGAAAAGAAAATAAAAATTATTATTTATTTAATTTTATTATTTAAATATTCATTTATGATGAATTTTTTTTTTCCCATCCTGCCCGCTCGGTTCCCCCCAATTTTTTCCATTCCCGCGCCCCCCAAAATCCCCAATCTCTTTAGAACCAAAAAAAACCCTAATTCTAATCGTCTCCCTCACATCACTCTCTCAGTCGCCTCTCTCTCTCTCTCTCTCTCTCACCCTCTCGTTCATCTCTGCACCGATCTCGTTCATCTCTGCACCGATCACTCTCTCGTTGTTCATCTCATCGATTCGCACCGATCATCGCACCGCCGATCTACTCACAGGTAAACTCTCTCTCTCAATCTCTGTCTCTCTCTCTCTCGGCCCGATGGTTATTTTATATATATATATATATCTGATATATATATATACAATACCTTGTGGGTGCCTGGGATGGATCATGCTGGGATAGCGACACAGGTTGGGGACTACCCCTTTACCATTTTGTGAACAATATTTTCCCTCTCTCAATTCCTCATATGTGATGATTAACAATTTCCCACATTAAACTTCCACTGTATGTATGAATATTCTATTGCATATTGGAATTAATAAGTAACTGTCTAATTATTGTAATCCATTGAGATTTATCATTACCCACAAAAATAAAAAATGGAGGTTTATCATTCTTAGTTACACCTATGATCTTATTTGGTTATTCATTACTGATATGCTCACTAATCTTTTCTGGCTACCCCTTAACATAGATTACTATGAGGGAAAGCAAACAAATAGCAATTGGTATTGTATTCATTCATTTTTTTTTCTTTTCCTCTGTTTTATTATCCAGATGGATTAGTCGAGTGCAGTGCTTTAAAGAGAGCTATTGAAATTGTTTATGCTGCAACCTTACCAAAAGCATCAAAACCTTTAGTTTATGCCACCTGAACATGTTGATGTGAATGTACACCCAACAAAGCGAGAGGTATGAATGTTTCTTCTCAAAAATTGATAATTATTATTGCTAAAAATGATAATCATTGTAGATAAGAGTAATGCTACACAAATAGAAAGTTGTGCATAATTTTTGTACAGAATGATGTTTTTGAAATCCATTAAGATGGCGATCTAACCGATTTTAAATGTTGGACTGATTTCCTATTAGTTTATGCTTTTGTGATAGTTGATGTGCATCATTCTAGTAAATAGTTAATTTTTTTGACTTTTTAAATTTATTTTATCTTTTTATAATAAAAAATGTAAAAAATAATATGACTCAAAGTGAGTAAAGAATTAAAAGTTAGCTTTTTATTTTGTTCCAAAAAAAACCTATAAATATCTACAGATAAATCCTAGTATATCTATAAATATCTTGACAAAGCATTTTCCCTCTCTGATCTCCAGCACCGATGACAGATCAATCCATCCTTGTGTCGACTTTGTACCCAAGACAAGTAATTATTAATTCTTTATCCATGGAGGGTATAGTTTCATTGAGACCAGCAACACCTAGGGTTTCATTTCATTTCCCCAAATTCCCATCCTCTCGATGCTCAATCCCATTTGGTGCAGTTGTTGTTCGTAATGATGAAGTTGTTGTGAGCTGTCACAACATGGTAATGAAAAACACTGATC
Organism: Camellia lanceoleosa; assembly: GCA_025200525.1. NCBI lineage: Eukaryota > Viridiplantae > Streptophyta > Magnoliopsida > Ericales > Theaceae > Camellia > Camellia lanceoleosa. Next base: position 211,763,691 of record CM045760.1, read on the forward strand.
CAACTGCACATGCTGAGGTTACAGCAATAAGAGAGGTTAGAATTTGAAATTGCTTATTTGGCCTTATGTAATTTATCTGTTTACAACAAAGTTTCATGGTGCCCTGTTGTTTTAGGAGTTCTTCTTGTTGAACTGCACATGTTATTATGTTATTTTGGTTCTATGCTTTTTTTTTTTTTTTAATTATTTATTTATAGATTTTCTATTCATATATATATATATATATATATTTTTGTCATCTCATATGACATAATGTTGTGCTTTCAATTTCTCATTGATATTGTAGGTCTAAACTTGATGGCAGCTTGATTTGGTGTGATTTTTCTTTTTTTGCATTGGGTCCGGAGTTCTCTGCGGCAAAGATTGTTTTATTTTATTCTTTCTTAATTTAGGATTTGTCAATTAATGTCACAGTCGTGGTTGATTCTTCATTTTAAAGCTATGACTTCGTGTTGTCCGAGCAGTTGCTATTTTAGGAGGCTTGCTTCAGATATTCTTATATATGTGCTTGTGTGGAATAACAGCATCGGTATGACTAAAAATTTCATCAGAATTTTCATTTAAGTATTTTATTTGGCCGTAATACATTTCAATAATCACAACTACTTCGCACTCAAAGTTGTCTGCTAAAATCTCCAATCACGCCCCTTGGGAAAATTTTATAATATTAATGATGTCAAGAAATTATAGTTATGTTTCTGAGATGCTTAGCTTTCTCCATGTACAGAAAGCAACATTTATTACGTCGATACCATGTCTATAAATGCCCAGACACTTCCTGAAATCCCTTTTGCTTTGGGGTGGCGGAGTTAAACATGAAGTTGGAATCTAAAAGATAGGACCATATTATTTATCTTTTCTTATTAAATGGTCTTAAAATTTATCAATTTAAAGGTAACAAACTGAAATATGTTTTTTTGATGAGAAACACAAATTTATTGAAAATAAAAGGAAAAACAGTACAACAAAGATAGGTGGACATGCAGTCCACCAAAAGAAAAGAAAAGAAAACCCTTGCACAAATAATACAAGTCCACACGACACGGGCCTTCATATTAGGACCAAAGCCTCTATAATGAATTGAGTAGTAGCTAGATGCAAGAATCTGGAACTACCCAATCAATCTCTGCTAATTGAAACAATCTATATTAAAGTGTCAACGCTATGGGACAATGTAGAAACAAATGATTAATACTCTTCTCACTCTTATGCATTATGCCCTATTATGGAAGTGAAGTGCAACTAAGCCTTCTTTTTTGAAACATTGGGGTAGTAAGTTTCTTGTGAGCCAAAGTCCATGCAAATATTTTAACTTTAAGAGGACATAGCATCCCAAATGAACTAATGAGTAGGAAAGAACAGAATAATTGGATCATCAATAGTCTTATACAAAAAGGATTTGTAAGAGAAATGATAACTTATACAGGCAAATTTCTTATGCATCTTAAAATTCTTATAGAGGTCAAAACATAGCCTGCTAAGTAGTCTTTTGTGATTCTTTTGACCAATCATCTATGAAAAGCGAAGTAATGGGAATTTCTTCTTGGTGTCCCATTGGGTTATCGTTCTTTGTACTTGATTGTATGTCAAGTTCCTTTCAATAATAGGACAAGTATTTAGAGGATTCTAAGCTGATTTTTAACGTACATGCTAATTCTCCAATATTACACGTATTACTGCTCATTGGTAGAATCATCTTCACACAAAATTCTTTTTTGATTACATTCATGCAATCTTTCCACTCATGCTTATGTGCATTTATACACTTTTTTTGATTACATTTTGATTTGTCGGTCGGTCTCGGGCGGTTTCACATAGTGACAACACACAGGAGGGGAGAAAAAAAGTAGAAAAAAATACCGCAGTTAGAGATAAATCTAAGAGGAGATATGAGAGTGAAAAAACTCACACGCAAAGGATATGTCTGCAAGATAGGAGATCTGTGAGAGTGACCATCAATAATAATCATGATACCACAACCATCGCCACCATCAATCGCTAACGCTAGTGCCACCCTAGATCTGAGAGAGAGATAGAGAGGGGATTAGAGGGGGTGAGATGTGAAGAGAGCCACCATCTCCACATGTTAGAGGCTAAATGTGTTACAAGTACAAAGATAAATACTAATTATTTTCCCCCTATTTTGGGGAGGTGAAGCTGAAAAGTAGTACCCCCCCCAAAAAAAAAGTACAAGAAAAGAGAGTAATTTGTGCATTTACATATGTGGAATTTTTTTTTGTTAGGAGCAACTGCTAATAAAAACAATGGCTTGACCTTTATGCAGGTGAACCATGAGGACTTCAATGAAGGTATCATCCAAGTTCAGGCTAAGAAGAAAGCAAGCCTAAATTACTATGCATAGGCCACACATCTGAGAAGGTGGTGTGCGAGTTCAGGCATAGAAGGAAACCAAAGCTTAAAGTGATAAATTACTTGAGAAAAGTTGGAATGTATGAAGTCGTGATGCAAGTTCAGCAGGGGAGGTGAGGTAGCAATTGTAGTGACAGGCGAAAATGAATCATGTAGTCGACAAATTTAATATGAATGACTTTTTATTTTTTCTCAAAAAAAAAAAAGAAAAAAAAAAGAGTTATTGCAGTGACAACCAGGAGGAGAAGGAATGCATTGGGTTAGAACGTATAATGGTTCATATATTGGAAATAAACTTCTAATTCTGCGTTTCAATTAGTTAAGTTTAAAAAACAACAATGGATTTTTATTTATGTATTGTTATGAATGGAACAACATTATGAATTTTCATCATTTGTCAACTTTTGTTTATGTATGTATTTATATTATTATCTAATTTTTGGATTTTTTTTTAGTTATTTGTCATTTAATACAGGTGATTTTTATATTTTTAATAATTTTAAAACAGGGTTTTTTTTTTAAAATGTTTTTTGAGACGACAGAACACCCCGTCGCAAAAAAGAAATTGTACCAGGCTTTTTGCGACGGCACCCATACTGTCGCAAAAGGTATGGAATTTAATTGAAAAACAAGGCTTTAGCGACGGTATAATTGCCGTCAATAGTCAACAGTGACGACACTTTTAGCGACGGTATTTTGCCGTCAAGAAAATCTTTAGCGACGGCAAGATCGTGCGTCATAAAAACCCAGATTTCCATCCATTATTGGCGACAGAAATTTGCCGTCGCAAAAAAGAAATTTTCCCGTCGCAAAAACAATGCTAAAGCCCTTTTGCAACCCCCTTTGTTGCGACCCTCACTTGCCGTCGCAAAAAGATATTTTGCCGTCGCAAAAGCTTTTGAGACGGCATGCGGAGTATTTGCGACGGCGTTTTGCCGTCGCTAAAAAATTTTTTTTTTGTAGTGTTTAATTGGAGAAATTCATCAACTTGATATAGAAATTGGCCAATGGAATGATGAGTTATCAACTCTCACTACTAAGTCTTTAACTGAGGCTTTAATGGCCGGAATTGGTGAATTTTTTCAGAATTTTTTCATAGTTAAAAATAGCAAAAGCAAAGAGTTGATTTCATCAATAGCTCGGGGGGTTCAAGAGCCCGTTTTTAAAGAGCGAAATTATAAAATTAACATAACGAAAGAGTATGTTTTGAGCCAAATTTGGCTAAGAATGATGTTCAATGCATAGCTCGGGGGGTCAAAAAACCAATTTTTAGAGGATTAAGTCATGAAAACAACATATCTATGGATGATTTTCATAAGCCATTAATGGCTAACATGGAAAAGCAATCAACTTTGCCAAATAATTATGAAAATCAATTCGGCGAAAGTGTTGTTTTTAAAACAAACATGGTCAAGAATAATGAACAAGCTACTGTTCATGAATTCAAAATTTTTAATTTTTTTCAAAATGTCAAAAAGTATGAATTTTCATGGTCACACTATACCATGACTTTTGGTGTTCAAAATCCTTTTTGGATTTGTGGTTCACATCAAAATTTAGTTTTGATGAAATGGCTAATAAAACAATCATCTTTAAGTATTGTTTTGATGAGTTTGGATTAGTCATGTGCTTGGTTCGGCCCTTCAAAAATTAAAATAAATATTATTTTTTAGGGCCGCGGAGGGTAATGTTGGCACCATAAAATAATAATAATAATAATATTATTATTATTTTCAAGACACGTGGCATCCTCTTATTCATTTGGAAGTTAAAAGAAGTTATAGAAATGATGGAGAATACGAAGGACAAAGTGGATGAGTGAAAGAATAGAGTGGACGAGTGGAAGGACACATGGCAAGACAAAAATAAAGATGGAAGAAATGGGTAGTTACTAAGTAGTTATTGCTGTATTTTTTCTTCTACAAATAGCCATTAATGGCTACATTGTAAAGATCCAAAACTCAAATCAAAGACACTTGATTTCAATATTTCTTGTCATTTTCCTTACCTTAAGAGTAGTTTAACATAGATTTATATTTCAAAACATTTATTTTCAGCATTTTTTTTTCAAAGCATTTTATGCACTTCCTTTTGAAGTATAGGAGTAGAGGTAAGTAATTATTACTTTTATTGTTTACTCAATCGTCTTTCTCCGTCTCCCTCATTCTTCTTTTAATTTTTCTTTTCTCTTCACTTTGGCAATTTTGAAGTCTTCTTTGTTGAGGCAAAAGAACCGTCAACGCAATCGCTTGATAATTGGCTTGAATTTAATCTGTAAGGATTTTTTAATCCTTACTGGCACGCTTGCATTTATGATATTTTCCTTCGTAGGAAAAATAAGCCAACAATACCATTATAGTTATTTGTTAGTTTGTTAATCATAATTCAATTAATTAAAAATAAAAACTTAGTATGACTTTTCATATATATTAATTAATTTGTTACTGCTATATTTGTATATAATAGCATAATATATAGAGATAACTTCGCGAGTACAAGGTGAAAAGCTGACGAATTAGGTAAGGCAAGGTCTATGTTGTTGGGGGCTAATATCTTACCACTTCATAAATTTTTTTATTTTTTAATTTGTTTCTTGTGTAATTCTCTTTTTTTGTTGTTGGTTTGGTTTTGGTTTCAGTTTCGATTTTAGTGAGATTTATGTGTTTGTTTACAGGTTTACATTGTGGAGAAGAATTATTGGTGATGATGGTTGCAATCGAAGTATCTATGCCCATTCTGTACTAAGGATTTTGATCGAATTTTATTTTTTGTTTTTTTTCCAATGAAAACCGTAAAATTGAAATAAAAAAATGAGTATCAAATTTTTTATTTTATTGTCATTTTATTTTATAAAAAATGTGAAAATTTATTGGGAATTCAAGATTGTACTATAACATTAGATTTTTGTATAATTAGGTAAATTTAAAACTTTTAAACATCATTGTGTTTTTTATTTTTATCTTCTTTCTATCTTATTATACCATTACTGCTATTTGTTAGTTTGTTAATCATAATTCAATTAATTGAAAATGAAAAATTAGTATAACTTTTCATAAATATTAATTAATTTGTTACCACTATATTTGTATATAATAGCATAATATATAGAGATAATCTCTAAATATAATTTCTATTTTTTTATGTGATTAAAATAGTCTATCTGAAAATAATATATAGAGGAGTTAGATGATTTTTTTTATCCCCAAAAAAACTCAATATATATTTTTTTATACTTTTTAATTTTTTAAATTGAAACATCAATAGGATATTTAAAAATGAAAAACTTTTGCACCTCAATTTTTTTTTTTCATAATCCGACTTATAATGATGTGGTCATAACTGTCAATTTTTATACAAATATGAGAAGAGAATTAATCAAATTATGCATTTCAACCAATCATATACTCAAACTTTCATTAGTTCAAGATGTTATTTCACTATAATTCCAATTAAGAAAATCTTCAGCCCTTAATATTTTTTTTATTGAATTATAATTTGACAAAAATTTAAAAAGATGAAGTGTTGGAAATTATTGTTTTTTTTCATAAAAATTGATGAAAAGAAAAAAAAATTGAGATAAGAATGAAAATTCTTTTAAAAAATGATAAAAATTTAATGAAAAAGTTAAAGTAATTCATATGAAATCAAATTTTTTATTCAAATTTAAAATCAAATTAGATAAATAAAATTAAAAGAAAATGATGAAATGTTGGAAATATTTTAAAACCTTCTTATTCTTAAAAATTAGAAATCCGTGTGCGTATATTTTAGTTATGAATTTAAAACCAAAAGAAATGTAACTTAAATTATTGGATTAATAATAAAAATATCATACCAATTATTGTTAAATATCACTTCACTTCACATTTAATAATAAAATTGTATATTTGTCTTAATTATAATTTTTAAATTTGTATATTTTCATAATAAGAAAAGGCGTATCATAACTCATGTAATCTCATTTAATTAGATTTAATTTTTTTTATTATTACAAATTATCAAAATTATACTAAATAGATATATATATTTTTAATTGTTTAAAACTAATAATTTAAAAAGTTATAAATATAAAAATTAACTTATAAATTTCATGTATATCACAAGACAAAATATTAAATTATTTTACATGTTTATAATGATTTTTATTTTATTTTATTTATAAAGTCCCGTGCATAGCACGGGTTACCATTAGTTTGATTTAATTTAAAAAATAATAATTTAATTGAGGTCCATGTTTTTTGCTTTGAGTTTTTTAGAACTTTCCTCACCTCACCTCACCTTTGGGCCTTTCATCCAAATGTGCCCATGATTTAAGAGAAGTCTTGATTTTAGAAGTGCAGAGTTCAAAATGCTGTTGGTTGGCCCGAATCTTATATAAAAGCCCAAGCCCAGCTAAGGGGCAAAGTTGTCAAGCCCAGCTTAAACTCAGGCCCATTTTTTTTCTTGTTTTATACAAATATAATTATATTATATAAAACATCTTCTTAATCTTACTTCTTCTGTCATGATTCTCTATACCATAATTTTGCATCACAGATTTAAAGTTGAATAAAACGACATCATTTTGGGTGTTTACTTTTTAACTGGAATATCAAGGACTCAATACTTGTCTTTTTGCCAAATATAAGATTAATTGTTTCTATCCCATCATTCATTTTCTTGTTACATTGGGTTTATTTTCTCTCATAATGGACTCTTTCTTGCATTGATATTAATATATATATATATATATATTGGTGGATTATGATTGTACAGTTTAATTTAACTCTCCTCAAATTTATTATTGGATCAGATTTGATTTGTCTAAATCCGATTCAATAACAATTGAATCAATTGAATTCAAATTTCATCAGATTAATCGATTCAAACTTTTTTGTATAGTTTAAAATAGTTCTCCTCATATTTATAATTTGATTAGATTTGATTTGTCTAAATCCGATTCAATAACAATTGAATCAATCGAATTCAAATTTTATCACATTAATCGATTCAAACTTTTGTGATCAAACTCAAGATTAAGGTGAGAGCTTCTCTCTCTAACCTTTTCTTTTCCTAGGGTTTCATTCTTGCAGCCGTCGGCGGTGGGGAGGGTTTCGGCCTCGCCTCCTCTCCCTCCTCACGTGCCCTCCTTTCTCTCTCTTTCACTTGCTTGCTACAAATAACTTGGAAGCTCTAGCTTTCCACCCTCTACCTCCTTTGTGAGGTGTTTCCTCCCTCCCCTTCATCAAATCCGTGGCGGCTTCACGGATCTGCCTCACCACCGCCTCATGGGTTTCTCGGCCTCTTCGCCGCCTCCACTGTCGTCCACCGCCCAGTCCTCGGCGCCCTTCTCCACCGCCTCTGATCACGGCCGTCGTCTCCACTGAATCCGCTCACTTGACCTCTGCGCCACGGCCGAATCCACCGCTGGATCCGCCGAAGTCGCTGATGGTTTTGACTGGGTGTGGGTGTTTTTGTTTTGTTTATTTTCTTTTTCCTATTTCTGTTGGTTTGTGTTGGTTTTGGGTTTGGGTTTGTGTGGTTCTGTTGGAGCACTCTTTGTGTTGTTATCTATGATTTTTTCCAGACACCTCTAACGCCAGATTTATTTGGCTCTCGCTTGATATGAGTTCAAGAGCGATGTGCGTCTGAAAAAATTTCATAGTTTTCACTTTGATTGGGTTTGCTCTGGCTGGTTGGTCTTGTAAGTGCCGTTTGGCTACCCTTAATGGAAATTTCCTCCGATCAAAAAAAAAAAAAAAAAAAAAACTCAAGATTAAGGCTTTGTTTGAGAAGACTAAATAAGTGCACTTTTTGTCTTTTTGGACAAAAAAATTAAGGTTGAAAATATGGATGTTTGGGTTAACTTTTTGACTTTTTATGAAAAAATATGTAATAAAAAATTGTGAAAATTGGTTTTTAGAGGAAAATTTGAATTGGGAGTTGTGCAGTCGTAATTGTTGACTTTTGGTGAATAGTGTTAACTTTTAACTTTTTGAGTAACTTTTTGACTTTTTGAATTATTTGGGAGTATTCAAACTTGACCTAAATCTAATCGGTTGACTGGCCTACCCTTACGGATGACTTATTTGTTTTGGTCATGTCCCCCATGCTTGATGGGAACTTTGTCAAGACAATGAATGTATGATGAAATTTCCAACCTCCTAGAAAGAAACCAAAAAAATAAAATAAAAATGTAAATATTCTCTCTTTCCCTTTCTCTCATGAATAATGGAGAAGGATGAATGATGAGAGTAAAGGCATTGGTGAATTGAACCTGCAGTGACTTTGGGGTTGAAGCAAGCTTCTTGGAAACTTGGCCTGAAGAGTCAAAAGACAAAAAAAAAAGGCAAAGATGATAGGCCTCTGCTGCAAGTGAATATCAGGACATGAAATGCAAATACAAGAAAACAAAAAAAAAAAACAAAACAAAAAGGTGGGTAAAGTAAAGAGGTTCAATGTTCCTACATATCTACATCTCTATATCTACAAATGTCAAATTGCATTTATATATATATATATATATTAACAATTGAAACACACGATTCGTGTGTAATTTAATTTAATTAAATAAAAATAAAATAAAATAAAATATTTATTTTTTATTTTTTATCATTCAAGTGATAAGATTCTTCCTCCTTAGATATGATTATAGTATCATATGTGTATAAATATATTACAATAACCATATGTATATGAATATATGGTAAGATTCTTCCTCCTTTAAATTACATCATTTTTATCATATTGAGACCCACAGACACAAGCAATTCAGAGACTCCCTCCCCCAATAAAAGTAACAAGGTTGAAAAATTAGGATGGAAAATGCTTTAAATAACATCACTTATATCCAAAAAAAGCAGGGCATATCTTTGAAAGAAACATTTGAGGATTTAAAAAATGACTCAAAAAAAAAAAAAAATTGATTAGCCCTAAATGTCTAATCATTGTGGTAGTTGGTTGGAGTGCTGATCAACTTTGCCTCAAGTCATTAATTCAAATGAGTCGGCTTAAAAAATGCTTGATTGCATCCCTGCATTTTTTTATTAGGAAAATGAGTTGGACTCTCACTGGGATTGACCCAGCACTTTTACTATTTTGTAATTGGCTCAATTTTTTTTTTTTTTTTTCGTTTGCAAGTCACAGTCCCTCACGTGGAAGTGGGGGTGCTGGAGTCACCCCCACTAAGGATAACCAGCAGGACTGTTTTTATTATTTGGGTTCGAGCTCATTCTCATTGTCTAATGCTATATTTGGGATTTGTTGAGTTATTTTGTACTTTTCATTTCATTTTTTATGAGTAACCTAAAAAAAAATTAAATTAAATATATTAAATTAAATTATATTGATTTTCTTCCTATTTTTGTACTGCAATTAAATAAAATTATGACATTTAAACAAGGAAATCAAACTAAATTCTATGGTGCATCAGTGCCGATAACAACAATGATTCTAATTTAAAATGCTATTTTCAATTAGACTATTATGCTTGTTTTGAAAAGTAAGAAAAATCTAATTCATTGACTTTTTTGGATTTATTTTTTTTATTTTTGGAAAAAACATGTAAAAAATAGAAGTGATGTGATTTAAATAAGTTAATAAATTAACTTTTTTTTCTACATCCCAAAATGGCCTCAATTTTAAAGAAATTCTAAACTCGTCAAGAAAATTACATTTTCATTCTTAATTTGAATTTTTCTTTGTACTTTACCAGTCCAATTTTTCCAAAAATTCTTCAGCTTCTTGTCTATCATTCCATAAACATTTTAGCTTAAGGTACTCTCTCAATATATCATAACAAAACTTCAACTTTTGTAATATATATATAAAGAAAATAATTAAGACCCATCATTTAAGTTTCATAATTTTACCAGTATCCACTTAGAAATTTATTAGTACAAACTCAATTCTAACCCTAATTATATCATTGTGGATAAATTATACTATTAAAATTATAAATCTTAAACATTTCTTAATATATAATATAAATAGAGATTGCTAAAAACATTTTCAACGTTGTATCAAATTTTTCATTAGATTCAAATTTAATAAAAAATGTCTTAAATGTTTTCTCCAACTCTTTCATCAAACTGATATCATCAAACAGAGAGAGAACTAAATATTTCATTAAATAAAAATAATTTTTTATTCTTCATTAAATTTTGCAATGAGCCGTTGAATCAGACGTTCTCTCAGACAATGAATTTTTTTTTATCTCAACGTTAATTTTTACGGCCGAACGTCTATCCGGATAAATCGGACTTGTACCAAGATACCTTCACTTTTACGTCAACTGTAATGGTACAAACAAAGGAACCAATAAATAAAATAAATAAAGTGGGGGCAGGCATAGGTATCATGGGATGGGAAGAGAAACAAAGCAGTAGGGGAAGTCTGTCACTTTTGCCAAAAGGTTTTAAAAACAACAACAATGATACATTGAGTCCTAGTGAGGTAAAAAATAAATAAAAATAAATAAATAAAAAAGGTTAAAATATTATATCAGATGAGTTTTAAATATACATTAAAATTATTAAAACTCATAAATTAAAACTCCAAAATATTTTTGTAAAAACAAAACAAAACTAGTGCTTTTTGAGGGTACTTGCACAAAATTTATTGATGAAACTTACTTATTAAAAATTCTATTCATTTGTTTTGTTTTTTTATGATTGATTTATGCGTTTTAAATTTAATCTCATTAATCATCCAAACACTTTTTCCGTGCATGCATATCTTTATGTTCTTGTGATTGGAATTTGGATTTGTTTGGTTATTTTAGTCCTAAAAAAAATATATATATATTAAAAAATTAATAAGATAAAATGTCACATTCAAATCATAATTATTTTATTATTTTCTCATAAAAAATTTCCTAAATGAAATTTTTTAATCTCAAATTAAAATAATCAAAAAGTCAAAAATTAACTCACATTCCAGACAAAAGCTTAGTCAAGGGGAGAGATAGAGATGTGTGATGTGTCATATATGTGTAAATATATATGTATTAGTGATTTGGTGTTTTCACATGTGGATTGGATTGCAGCATTCCTTGCAGATAAGCCGACCAAGCAAGGAATGGGACCCTGGTTTGGTGGCCAGCACCATGGACCCCCACCCTTTTCCTCATATGGTGGCTTGCCTTTCCCCTCTACTTGTCCACTCCCACCGGCACTTCTCTCTCTCTCTCTCTCTCTCTCTCTCTCTCTCTCTCTCTATATATATATATTAATTGTGTATTAGAAATGCTATTCAGCCAGAAAAAATGATGAACGATTTTCCATTCTTAAATTTGTTTTCTTCTATTTGAATTTTGATATATGAAAATTTTGAAATATAGATTGTCTTAGGTATCACTTATAAATTGAATTTATTTATTTATTTATTACAAAAATATGTGTATAAAAAATAAAGGAATAATGTGACCTAAATAAGCTAATAAGCCAGTAAGAATGTATAGATGATCTCTTTAGAAAAATATTCATAATTTGATGAATCTATGACATAAATTTTAATTATGCAATAATATACAAATAAATTCACATACATATACTACAACATATAAGAGTTTTAGGGACCAAATGTTGTGGTTTTAAAAAATGAAAATTTTGTTGTAAAAAATATTTAGAGATCAATTTCTATCGTCGTGAGGATAGCCATTAAAAATCATTCCGAAAAGTCAAAAACAAGACTTTTGTCGACAAAATTTTAAAAATGTCACTAATAAATAGACTTTTAGAGTCAAAATAATTTGATTTTAAAATGGTTTATTTTTTAAGACATAAAATTTGATCCTAAAAAAATAATAATTTTTTATCACTAATGTCTAATTTTCTTTACTAAAAATATAATGACGACACTTTTCACAATAAAAATATTTGGTCCCTAAAATCTTGATTTTTTTTAAGTGATACAATGTACATAAAATGATGTGAGAGAATCATGGATCTATCAATTTAAACGCATCATTCAATTTGGTAAATGATTCTATATAAAAATAATAATAATAATATCTAATCCACATATTTTAAATTGGGCAATGATAGAGACCATTAAAAATGGTGCTTTAAAGCAACTGCTAATGATGTGGAATACACTTTTTTCAACAACAAAAAAAAAAACAGACACAATAACAGTGGGTTCAGGACCCATGCCACATCATTAGTGGTGGCACTAATTAGTACTCTCACTCATTTTTCTTTTAAATTTCACATTATATATCTATTTTTGAATACATTATATAATTGATTGCTTATTTATATGAAATTTCATACAAACATATAGAGATTAGGAGGCTATAACAAGGATTTTTCCTAGACTACTGTGGACCATTTTGTAGGTTAAGCGGAAATGAGTGACACATTGGACAATTATTTTGCTCAATATAGACAAAGTCTATGGTTAAATTTGGTGCCGTCCAAATTGGGGGGGTCATGACTCATGACTCCACCACGGCCACCCATGCACTGTGTAGTTGAGGCCCATGAATTAATGCAATATGGTGCACTGTCAAAATGAATGACTATTCGACGAGCATGAATTCAAGGGATTCATCAGGAGGAGATGAGATTGAGAGATGTAATGTAAACTAGAAAAGAGACAATTGCCGTGTGATATAATAACAAAGATCTCTCTCTGTTCAGCTTTTGATACTGTGCAAAAGAGAGAGAGATGAGAGAGAGCAGAGATTGAGCTGCTGTGCTTTTGCCTTTCACTATAAAAGCATGTCCACTGATTTGTGGCCTCCTCAATGCTTAACAACATCACATACACATCTACATCTACTTTTCAGGGTTTTCTTTTTTATTTATTTTTTTTATGCAAAAGAGATTTACATGCTTTAGATTATGAGAAATATTTGGAAGCCTTAATTTTTGTGGCTCAAATAGTTTAAAATTGTCAAAACGACGTTATTTTGACAAATTTAAACCATTTGAGCCACAAAAATTAAGACCCTCTACCATTGCTGAAAACTTTGAAGGCCTCCTTACCCAACCAACCATAGAGCATATAGGCCGTACTAAACAAGCCAAACAAGGTGTTGAGCTTAGAATCCCCACAAATAGAGGCTACAATACAGCCTTAGGCAAAATGCCAAAACCCTAAATTACTCCTCCCAATTAGAGAACAACATGCATGACATCTATCTAGCAAATAGGTCAGAGTTTAAATCACCGTCAATTATAGTACCAATAGGAACACACATACATTATATGCTTATGGTATTGCTATCCTAAAAGCCTAAAACACACTAGGCTTGTCCAAGCATGGCAAGTAAGAGAAAAATGTAGGTGCAATATGTGGACATAATAGAGGCTTCTCTTTATTATGGGTACATTTTAGGCAGAAGTATAGGGACATGTTGAGAGCACTTTATCGATGATCGAGATGGAACAAACAAAACATCATATATGTGTGTATAGGGTGTTAGGTGAAACCTACAAATATTGATGGTACGTTCGTATGGTGATAAGCATGAAGGTGCTTAAAGAAAGGAGCGCAAACAAGAACAAGATTTGCAAGGAAATAGTAGATGGGATTCCTCTTTATTTTAGGAGAGGAAATTGTTCTTCAAATGCAAGCTAACCTAGATGTGTAGGTGGTACCCTTCATCAATTGACATCATATAAAATAATAACAAAAAGTGTGTATAGTTTTAATTTTTTAAATTCAGTTTTTTTAAAATTAATTTTTTTATTTTTTATATATATTTTTTTACTTAATATTTTTAAAATGTTAAGTAATTTTTTTATTTTTTTAGATGCACTTTACTTAGCTATATTCAAATAATAAAATCTGTGAAAAAATATTTTAAAAATTAATGAATACATAAAAATATGAAAAATGTACTGAATTTTTTATTTTATTTTTTTATATTTTTGGTATTCCGGCCGGGCTGAAAACCTTTTAACTTCTCCAGCCGAGCTAAAAACTATTTAGCTTATCCAGCTGAGCTAAACCTAAGCCGAGCTGTGCACGTCCGGTCAAAACGTCTCTTCAATTGCAGCAACTGAAACGCTTCCCTTTCCAGTGACACGTGGCAGGCTCTTATTGGCTATTCACAGCTGTAACGCCGTTCTTCGTACTTCGTGAATTTGAACAGTTCTCGCCCTTTTGCCTTTACACAAAACAAACCCATCATTTCAAATCATTTACTCTACTATTCACTTCCTTCTCTCCTTCTTCGAATCCTTCAACCTCTAAGCTCCTGTATCTTCGCTGTTGCTGTTCTACCTCCAACTTTTCTGCTTTTCCTGGTAAGCATCATAAGCTTTGTTCTTATTTTGTTTTTGTTTTTGTTTGCTCCATAGCAATCTATTTCGTGTGTTTTTGCAAAACATATCGTTGTCTCTTTTTTTTTCACTTGTTCTTGTACTTTCTGAAAAACTTTGCCTGTAGAACCTCATGAATCTTCAAGTAATAGCAAGTAGGCACTTATTTGATCCAAAAAACACGTCCAACCGAACTAGGAAACTGTTTTTGCTATAAAAAGATTTAGGTAGACTGGAACCGAACTAGAACTTGTGCATATAACAGTAGTTTTAACAGGTCACCACCTGATTCACATTAGCCGAAATAAGAACGCACCGAACTTAGAAATCTTGGCCCTCGACCGAACTAAGTCGTCGGGGCTAAGCCAGCTTTCTCAGTTTCTAAACCGAACTCAGAAAGCTGCCCCTTGATGCCCAACCAGGGTAACAAATCCATACGTAGAACCGAGATAACCAAAACATCTAGCCGAGCCAAGATAACAAACACATCTAGCCGAGCCGAGATAACAAACACATCTTTGAAACCGAGGTAGATATTGTAGTACCATGCATAGCCGAAGTAAGACTTCTCTTTTCTTGCTTTGTTTTTGTAGCACGATCAACGATTTGTGCTTAACACCTTGTTTTTCCACTTTGCAGACTTAGGTTGCCCAGGCACTCCCTCTGTGTGCTCAACCGAGCTTCTGAGCACAACTTCTCAGCCGAACTAATTTATTTTATAAGTTATACAATAAATGGGAAAGTACAAATTTTTAGTAGAAACCCCAGGAGGCCTTGCCGAATTTCGCAAGGATTACAACATTCCTGCCGATGTCCACCTTACCCTAGCCAAGAAAAACACCATACCTTGGGGGAACGAGGATTCTGTGCCTTTTACCATTCTTTCAATAGTTGAGACCAGACTAAGATTCCCAGTCAAACCATTAATTTGCGAGTTCCTTAGGCAAACCAGGCTTTGCCCAACCCAACTCTCCACCAACTCTTACCGTATAATAATTGGCATCGCCGAACTAAACCGCCAAACCGGCCTGAATCTCGGTCTAGCTAAAATATTCCACCAATATTCCCTAGGATCCAAAGAGGATGGATGGGTATATTACCTTAGGATACACCGACGTAGAGAAAAAATAATAAAAGATACGCCGGATAAAGACTTGAACGACGACGACTTCTTCTGGGTGTCTGGGAATTTTGAGGACCACCAAGCTCAGATCCCAAGCCGAAGTATAAACTGGAACAAAGGAATCCCTGGTAAACTTACTTCGATTTTCCATGCATTCTTCTTTTTTACTTCGGTTTCCAATTTTAGACCGGACTAATCGTTGTCTTCTTCATGCAGACTCAGCCCATATACACTCATTGTACAGCCACCCCAACCTCGGTATCCTCCTCAAGACTACGATTCAAGAAAGAAGTTGGGCTAAACTTCTCGACTTTTGAGCCGACATACAAATACACCTGGTTAAATCGGCGAGTTCTCGACTTTCTTCTAGAAGAAGCACCTGAACCGGACCCATCATTGTCCCAGATAAACCTAATCCCACTCACAGCCGAACAAGAAATGGCGAAGAAGAGTAGGCTAAAGGCCCTTTTGACCGCAACAAATCCAGCCGAGGTACAGCCAACCGGCCAAACCACTGAGACCGTGGTGGCCCTTCCATCCCAACGGCCCTCCTCATCTCGTCCGAGCAAGCGTGCCCGGACTAGCCAAACCGAGCGACGCCTTGCGGACGAGGACGAGACCATTCTTCCACCTACCCCTCCTCCAAGCCCTCAACAAAGCCTTCAACCGGAACAATCAGACCGAACTACCTCTTCTTCCAAATGGGCTCCTAACCTTACCTTCAACGACCAAGATATAGCTACTTTGGATTCGGTGGTTGCTGAGAATGACCACTTGATGGCTTTCAACCTAGCCAAAAGTGTGTGCCTTCCCAAGGACATGGAGCACCATTACAAGCAGCTCAACACCGAACTGAAGTCCATCCGGTCTTCAACCAAGTCCATGATCCTGGTAAATAACTCTCTACTTTCTATGTAATTTTTTCCAACTTTCAGTCCGGCTAAAGTTACTTCTCCTTTATAGGCCATCTAGAAAAACCAAGTTACACACAGGAGGGTCATGGAGCTTAGGAGGAATACAAGAGAGGCCATGGCCGAGGCCGAGGCAAAAACAGCCGAGCTAGAAGAGGCCAAAAAACAAATGGGTGAACTACGAGCAGAGAATGGTCGGCTGACCGAGCTAGCTAATTCGGTCGAAGTCGAGAAGCAGAAGGTTGCCAACGAGGCAAAAGACAAATATCTGCGCATCTTGGCAAAGATTGAGAAGAAAAAAGATGCCGAGATAAACCAACTGAGAGCCGAAATAAAGAAAGCCGAAAAACGAGGCTTTAAGAAGGCCGAAGACGCATACACCTTCCAGTGCAAAGCAGCCAAGGATCTCTTTTTCAAGTGCGGCTGGAGGTGTGCAGTGGAGCAGCTCGGTTGTTCGCCGAACACCGATGTCTACAATGCTCTACCGTACTCTATTCCGATTTTGCTGTCACAATATGCTGCTAATCTTCAAAGGCAATTTCTGGAAGGGTCTGATAATGATGAAGATGATGATGATGATGATGATGATGAGGATGATGAGCCAACTCTTACCCCGGTCATCAGTGAGCAACCCAATGATCAGACAGCTCGGTTAGAGTCAGTAGTTGAAGATTTGGCTGATAGGCTACCGACTGATACTGTGTTGCCTGTTGACACTACGGTCCAAACTGAAACCGAGCTCCCATCTTAGACCGGCCTTCGACCAGATACTGAGGTTGAATTTGACGCCGAAATCGATGAACTTTTCAGATGATTTTTTTTTTTTTTTGAAACTTGTAACCGGGCTGCGGCCCCTTAATTGTACTTTGTATTTCAATGAAAAAATCTTCTTTTGTTGCTCAAACTCTTATTCCGGTTTTGTGTATGTATGTTTGCACTTGTAATGAATTTTTTATGAACTCACTGTGATCTCGGTTTGATGCTTGCTTTCTAACTGTCAATTGGAATATCTCTAGGCCGATATACTGTATTCCAGTTTTAACTATCTAAGTTACTAGCCAACCACTCTTTAGTCGATATAATTACTTCGGCTGAAGAGTATCCACTGTTGGTTTAATCCAGCCAACCACTCTTCAACCGATATAACTACTTCGGCTAAAGAGTACAAAGAGTTAGTTTAATCCAGCCAACCACTCTTCGGCCATACACTTACTTCGGCTGAAGAGTACCAAGAGTTGGTTTAATCCAGCCAACCATTTTTCAGCCATTCCCATACTTCAGCTGAAGAGTAACAAGAGTTGGTTTAATCCAGCCAACCACTCTTCAGCCATTCCCATACTTCGGCTAAAGAGTAATAAGAGTTGGTTTAATCCAGCGAACCTCTAAGTTGGTTTTTCCAGCTAACTTAGAATAAAGTGTTTTGGTTATTCCGACCAAAACGTCCTGCAGCCTAGATCCTGATCCTAGGCTTAGGAAGGGTCATAGTTGGTTATTCCAGCCAACTATGTTTACAATGCTACGAACTTACCAAGGCTACTTTCTACTGAAAACAATTATGCTAAAAAAGAATCGACTTATTTTATTGAGAAAGTAAAAAATTACACATACTTAAAAAGAAAAAAAGCTAGAAATAAAACAACTTGAGATTTGCAGTGTTCCATGGTCTGGGAATTGCTTTGCCGTCCTTATCTTCCAAGTGGTATGCCCTTTTGCCTGCTAATCCGACCACTTTGTAAGGTCCTTCCCAATTAGGTCCCAACTTGCCATCTCTTGGAACTAAGGTGTTTCCCATTACTTTGCGCAGTACCTAATCTTCGATCTTGAATTGTCTTGGATGCACTGTTTTGTTATACTTTCTAGACAACTCTTGTTGGTAGGAGGCGATGTGAACCAATGCTCTGTCTCTTCTTTCTTCTGCAAGGTCAAGCTCAAATGTTATGGCTTCGCCATTTAAGTCTGGATCAAAGTTTTCGCTTCGGATTGTGGGGAGGCCTACTTCCAATGGGATGACTGCTTCCATGCCATAAGCTAAGGAGAATGGTGTTTCTCTTGTTGATCGTCGAGGCGTGGTGCGGTAAGCCCATAAAACAAGGGGTAGCTCTTCTGCCCACTTGCCTTTTGCCTGCTCTAACCTCTTCTTTAATCCATCCAAGACTACCTTGTTTGATGCCTCTGCCTGACCATTTGCTTGGGGATATGCCGGTGTAAAATTGTAGAAATCTATCTAGTACTCTTCACAAAAGCCCCTGAATATTCTGCCATCGACCTGAGTGCCGTTGTTTGAGATTAAAGCCTTTGGTATGCCAAAGTGAGTGATAATATTCTGCCAAACAAACTTCTTTACATCTTTCTCTTTGATTGACGCCAAGGCTTCTGCTTCCACCCACTTAGTGAAGTAGTCGGTTCTTGGCGAAAGAACTTCTGTTACATTCTTTGTTGGAAGTGGGCCTACTATGTCCAATCCCCACATTGCGAAGGGCCATGGACTAGTCAAAGGTAGAAGTTCTCAAGCAGGTTGGTGTATTTGGTGTGCGAACTTTTGACACTTTTCGTACTTTTTAACATATTTCTCCGAATCCGCTTGCATGTATGGCCACCAATATCCTTGTGAAATCGCTCTGTATGCCAGTGATCTTCTTCCTTGATGGCTGCCACATACACCCTCATGTATTTCGAATAGGAATGCTTCCACTTTGCTGGGGTGAACACACTTCAAGTATGGTCCTGAGAATGACTTCTTGTATAATGCCAAGGATGGGGAGAGCCAAAATCGCTGCGACTTTGCTCTTATTCTGTTGGCTTCTTTTTTCTCTTCTGGTAAGGTGCCATCTTTCAAGAACAGTATGATGGGATCCATCCAAGAAGGGCCTAACTCTGCACAACATACCTCCTCTGCTTCTGGGTCTTCAATGCTTGGTCTGGGCAGGTAGTCGATTAGTAGTGGGTGAGGGATGGAGGTATCTGCCATTGAGGCGAAGCCTGCGAGTTCGTCTGCTCTACTGTTTTCTTCTCTGTCGATCTGTTCTATCCTCACCACTTCAAACTTCTTTATCTCTGTTCTGACTAATTCTTGGTACTTGGCCATTCTATCATCCTTTGCCTCGTAGTCGCCAGATATTTGGTTTACCACCAGTTGCGAGTCGCTGTAAACCATTAGCTCGGTGGCCTTCATATAGAATGCTGACTTGAGTCCTGCCAGAAGCACTTCATACTCCGCTTCGTTGTTTGATGTTGGGAAGCCAAGGTTGATTGCCTGCTCCACTACTAGGCCGTCTGGAGAGATGAGGACTATGCCAAGTCCTGCTCCATGCCAGTTGGATGCTCTATCCACGAAGAGCTTCCACATCTCTCCGACGAACAACTTCCAGCAGGTGGAGGGATCAGATGATGCCTTGGGATCTTCCATGATGCTGGTGTTTTCTTCAGAGTCCATGCTCGCTGTCTGCCCCTTGCTTTCTGTTTGCACCAAGTCTTTATTTGTCGGTGAGTCCTGACTTGGTGTAGCATGGTTTGTTTCTTCATTCCTTTCTTTACTCCGGTCTGCTTTGGGGCCTGACTGAATAGCTAGTACTAGGGGTTGCGTTATTCCGACGTCAACTTTCATCCCTAGTTCGGTTGTTTCAGTTAGGTCGACTGGGCAGATGTGATGACTTCCTAGTGTGAATTCTGCGACAAAATCTGTTATTGCTTGCGTTTTTATTGCGGTCCTAGGTTGGAACTTGATGTCGTATTGTCCCAACTCTACTGCCCACTTCAGAATTCGCCCAGAGAAGTTCGCTCTTTCAAATAAAGCCTTTAATGGAAAGGCTGTGAGAACAACTATGGTGTGGGTGTGAAAGTAATGCGATAACTTCCTTGAGGCCATCATCAAGGCCAATGCCAGTTTCTCCAGTGGCAAGTACCTTGTTTCGGCGCCCAGTAATGTCTTGTTGACATAGTAGATAGGAAGATGTTGGATTCCTTCACGGACCAATATCACGCTAATTGCATCTTCATGAGACCGCCGGTATAAGAAGAGTTCTTCTCCGAGGATTGGGGTTACAAGTAGTGGTGGAGAAGACATGTATTCTTTTAGGCTTTCGAGGCGTGGTCGCATTCTTTGTCCTACTCAAACTTAGCCTTGATTCGGAAGAATGGTCGTAGCTTTGTCGATAACCGGCTTATGAAGGCAGGTTAAGCGCGGCCGCCATGCGATGAGATCTTGCACTTCCTTCATCGAGTTTGGCCCCCCCAGATCCTGTATTGCTTTGATCTGAGAAGGGTCCGTTTCTATACCTCGGTTGGTCACCAAGAAGCCTAGGAATTTGCCAGATCCTACTCGGAACGCACACTTCGACGCGTTGAGGCGTAACTTATGCTTCTTCAGGATCTCGAACATCTCACCTAGGTCCTTGAGATAGTCATTCTCATCTTTGCTCTTGACCACCATATCGTCGATGTAAGCCTCCATTGTTCTGCCTAACAATGGCTCAAACATCTTGGTGACCATTCTTTGAAATGTCGCCCCTGCGTTCTTCAGGCCGAAGGGCATGACCTTATGTGATACAATCCTCTTGGAGTTGTGAAGGATGTGACCTCCTGGTCTGGTTCATGCATGGCGATTTGGTAGTAGTCTCTGTATGTATCCAGAAAGCTAAGTCGGTTGTGCCCTGCCGTTAAGTCTACCAGTTGATCTATCCTTGGTAGAGGAAAGCTATCTTTTGGGCACGCCTTATTGACCGTTTTGTAGTCGATGCAGACACGCCACTTGCCATTCTTCTTTGGCACTACGACGGTGTTGGAGATCCATCTTGGGTAGTACACCTCTCTGATTGCCCCTGTCTCCAGCAGGTTTCCTACTTCTTCTGCCACTATTTCGGCATGGTGGAGTGCCGATCTGCGGGTGCGCTGAATGATTGGTTTGGCAGAATGATAGACATTGAGTTGGTGACAGATGAAGTTGGGATCAATGCCTGGCATGTCGTATGGGGTCCAGGCGAATACTTTGATGTTGGAGGTCAGAAATTCCAAGACTTCCAATCTCTCAGTGCTAGACAACGACGAACCAAGCAAAAAGAACTTATCCGGGTTCTTTTCATCTTTTTTCTGACCTCCACCAAGTCCTCCACTGCTTTCTGACTAGCCGTCTTGCCAACATCTGCGAATAGTTCATTACTCTCAGGTTCTTCCACCGAATGAACGTATCCTTTGGCAGCGCGGCTGTCGTTCACTGTGACAAAGCACTGCTTCGACATGATCTGATCTCCATAAACTTCTTCTATTACTCCAGTGTCGTTGGGAAACCGCATCACTTGGTGGTAAGAGGACGCCACCGAGCGCATGGCATGCAGCCATGTTCTGCCCAAGATAATGTTGTAGGTGGAGGGGACCTTCAACACCCAGAACTCCACTTGTTTCGTCACACACTCGCTCGACCGGGAGGATAATTTTGCCGACGGGCCATTCTGGCATGGAGTTGAATCTGATAAGGGGAGATACGGCAGGCGTCAAGTCTTTATCTTGCAACTTTAGTTGTTTGAAGGTTTCATAGTACATGATTTCACATGAACTACCTTGGTCAATCAGAATCCGCTTGACGTCAAAATCCTTGACTCGGAGAGTGACGACCAAGGCATCGTTGTGAGGGCAATAAATCCTTGTCAAGTCTTTATCCGAAAAAGACATGACATTTGTGGCCTCTGTCTTCCCCTTTTTGACGACTGGTTGGGCACTTAGCACCTCTCTTAAGTGCTCAGCCTTTTTGATTGAACCTCTAAGCTTGCATACACGCTCAGGTTCAAAGACTCCATGTATTACGTTGATGATGCCTTGGGCGGACGTCGACGCATCCCGTTAGTTGTTATGGTCTGGGGTCGGGTGTGCCCCTCCCTTTATGTATTTGTCCAGGTGGCCTGCTGCCACAAACTCTTCCAGATGCTGCCTTAATGGCGTGCAATTCTCAGTACGGTGCCCCTTTTCTTTATGGAAAGTGCACCGTGACCTGCCGTCGTAGTCCTTCTGGGCCTTGCCTAGCTTGGCTGGCCACTTGACGAAAGGCTCGTCTCGAATTTCACTAAGTATTCGGTAGATTGATTTCTTGAATACCGTGGTTATGGCAGTGCGGACTCTCAACCATCTCTTGTCCTGGTCCTCGCTGTTGTCTCGCCTGCCCCGTCCGTCTCGGTTCTGGCGATCTACCGTGTTGACCTTTGCTGAGGTCCTCTTCTCTGGTGCTGTGGTCACGCCGAATTTTGCTTTGGCACGAACGCCATCCTCTTCTACCCTGATGTGCTGATGCACTCTCTCCATCAGGGCCTCCATGGTGAGGGGCGGTGTCATGGTGATAGAGTCCCTCAGTCTGTTCCCGACTGGAAGGCCTCTTTTGTGTTGCGCAATGGCGAGATTGGTCAGGCAGTCCCCAATCTGGTTGAATGTCTCCCAGTAGCGACTGTTGTATGACCTCAGAGTCTTCTTGTTGCCCATGTCGATGAAGAGTAATTGGTCGATCTCCACCGGGGTTTTAGTGTTTGTTCTGAACCGCGTTACAAATGCCTCCGCTAGTTGCGCCCATGAGGCTATGCTGCCCTCTGGAAGCTTTTCAAACCAAGTCAAGCCTAGGTCGCCAAGGCTTGAAGGGAATAGGATGCACATCAAGGCCTCGTTCCACCGGTATACAGCCATGACCTGGCAAAAGTGGCTCAAGTGCGAGTAGGGGTCCGTCTTCCCCTCATACGTTGTGAATTTGGACTGTAGAAAGCTTGACGGAAGGGGCGCGTTTTCTATTGCTGGGACGAATGGTGAGGTCTGCAGCCTCGCCAATGCCTTGTCCGTTGGTTCGTATGCCGGGCGCGGTATTGGCATTCCAACCTCGATGCTTCCACGCGTCCGAGGAGCCAACCGCTGTAAGGCAGGAACCCTGTGTGGGTCACGCGCCTTGGCGTCCTCCTTCCATCGTGCCTTTTCTTCTAGCGCGGATCGTAGGTCGGATGATCTGGGTAATTCCGTCTGTCTAGACCTTGTCTGGTGCGTATGTGAGGGCCAATATGTGCTTTCCTCAGTGTATGACCTTTCAGACCTCGTCCTTTCAGACCTGGAGTGACGAGTCCTGGAAGATCTGGATTGCGTGTCGCCTGTCCTGAGGCTTCTGTTCTCTGCTTGAGAGGGTGTAGAATTCCTACTACGACCCTCTGAGTGGCGAGGGGGCGTCTTGTTATTGCGCCCCTCTCCTGTTGCCACTTCTTTTCCTTTCACCTGGCGCTTTAGAGACTCTATGTCCGCTGCCATCTTACGAATAAATTCGTCTTGTTGTCTGATGCGATCTTCCAGAGTTTGAGGATCAATCCTGTGCCTTTGTCTTTCTGGGCTTTGCGAACGAGAGGGATGAGGGCTGTTATTCCGCCTTCGCCCCCTCGCATCCCTCCTGGAATTCTGTCTCTGTGGCTCCAGGTCCGCCATGGGAGTGACCAAGGGTAGGCCTTCGCGCCTTGCACCCTCATCTGGAGTTTGTCCGTCGATGGCAGACTGAGGTAACTCTTCGTTGTTCGCCATTGATGTTTGAGAGAAAAAGCTTGATCAAGAGGTTGTTCTTGTCTGTATTCCCACAGACGGCGCTAATTGTACGGGAAACAAATAAACCTTCTCGTATAATCCTATTGATCAAGTCTGCGTTCCTCCGTACGTCGTCGCTTTATCACCTGAAAACACAAACGTGAGCTAGCCGGCGGGTGTGTGCCGAAAACCTCTCCGATGCCTAAGTCAGTAAGCTTGATAAATAAACAAAAGCTCTGTGTATTCAGAAAACAAAATTGTGTTACCTCTCCATAGATGATATTGGTGAGCTTTTATAGGTTTCGTGTGGCACAATCCTAGTAGGACTCTTACTCCTCCATGTAGAGTCCTCTTAGGATTCATACTCCTGAGAGATAATGTTTCTCTCAACACCCCCCTCACTGCTTAAACCAAGTGAGATGGTTTTACCACACGAATTAACTACTTTAATCAAGTAACATTGCCATGTTAGACTAACCGAAGTGACCAACCTATACGCTAGTTCGGCTCTGCCTTACTGTCTCCTACCTCGGCTTCCCATACTACGACCGAGCTATACATAGAAGATACTTGTCGAACTAACTCAGGACACTCAGTAAGATAGCTTCACTTACTTCGGCTAGAAGACTCAACTGGGCTAACCGTAGCACTCTCCTGAACCGATATAACAACATTCTTCCTTAACCGGGCTAATCGTGACCGAGATAACACACTTCCGCGACCGGACTACTTGAATGAGGTCTTTACTCTGTTTTTCATACTCCGGCCCACACCGGCCCATTACTTAGCCTGGCCCAATTTACCTGTATAAATTACCCTCACAATATATATTTTTTACTTAATATTTTTAAAATGTTAAGTAATTTTTTTTACTTTTTTAAATGTACCTTACTTAGCTATATCTAAATAGTAAAATATTTGTGCAAAAATATTGTAAAAAATTAATGAATATATAAAAATATGAAAAATGTACTGAATTTTTAATTTTTTTTGTATTTTTGGTATTTAACACAAATATTATACTTTTTAAGTATATTTATGTTAGGTGTATCTAAAAATTTTAAAAAATACTTAAAATATTAAAAATATCTGTGAAAACAAAAAAATACGCAAAACGAAAAAGTAAAATTTTCTAAAAATTAAATTCTAAAAACTGAAACCAAACTGAATGATATTAGACATTTGATTAATGAGATCATACTAAAAAAAATGATATTAGACATGTGTGTGGTACAATCGATCAATGAGATCATACCCAAAGAAAAAATGATATTTGATTTTGGTTGCTTTTTTGACAAGTATTTGCATGGACTATTTGGGTACATATAATCACATAATATTCTTGAAAATAATAAATAATTTATGCTCTGTTAGGCTTCTCACCTTGCCGAGATAATCAAGGAGCAACTCAACAATTTATTTGGATAATGTTTATCACCTCCATATATAAGGTTACCATCTTATAAGAAATGGAGCAACAATCTAGTTAGACAATGTATGCCCTATTTAAAAAGTATGCTCACGAAGGGTTAGGTATGCAACACATAATTTGAATACATTAAATTAATTACTTATTCATAGAGACGGTATTAACTTAAGTATTAGAGCGTCTGATACAACACTAACTTAACTCTATTTTACAAATTCATGACATGATCTCCATCTCTTTCTTAATCTCTACATCATTCAATGTGGTCCAATTTTTTTTTTTTTTTTTTACATAACTTTTGAAATCAAACCAGAACTAGAACCAAGAGATACAAATGGTTTGCTCAACTGTTCTTATAAACAATGTTTGGTTTTTTTAGAATTAGAATTGAACCATTTCATCACAAAAATTGGACCAAACCATATAATTGATTCGGTTCGAACATGTTATCGACTTCGTGCATAGTCATGATTTAGGGGCACCTAATACGAATAAGAAAATAACATTAGCATCAATGTCGAAGGCAATATTATAATTCCAATAGTAAACTGTATATTGATGTAGATGGTTTCTCTATGGTCAATTGTATCATGCTTAATTAGTACAAACTTATCTCAATATTTTTTTTAATTATCTAAATAGAGATGCCAATAATGTGGCCTATCATTATTTAACCACTCTTGTGATAGTGCCATAAAGCCGAAAATTCAAAAATAATAATTATTATATCTACCCACATTAAACCGTGCATTATGCGTGAGATCAGCCCAAATTTGTAACCTACGTGGAAATTTCCTAGGGATATATATGTATATGATGCTATCTGAAACTTTCATGCATGTATTTGAATTTTGAATAATGACAGATCCAAATAATTATTCTACAAATCTGGGATTCAACTAATTTTTTATGACCCAAAAAGTGGTGATTAATTCCTAATGTTGCCTTTGTGCAATGTATCATGTATGTATAGAACTATAGATATATGTAATCTTTGTGGTTTATGCCAAACAAAAATGATAAATAATAATTTTGGTAATAGCGATGTTTCCAAACATATAGTATTATATTAATCAAGACAAATCAAACTTACACATACATGTTTGACATTTCTTATTGTTTTATAGTGTTTGGATCATAGATTAGCAAAGAAATAAATAAGTAAAGGAATTACAAAAATATTACGGGAATAAAAGTGTATAGATTAGATTTATTCTGAATATGGCTAGCATTACATTAAGTTAAAATTTATACTATATACTTTACTTTATGACAACTTTTTGAATTAATTTTTTTAGGTTTTTAAAACTTTTTTAGCAAAAAAAAAAAAAAAAAAAGGTAAGAAATTATTTTTTTTGATCTTTTTCATGGATTAGGAAAATATATGTCTTGTAAATTAAAAGGAAACAAAATAGGGGTTTTGACTTTGTAGTTTATTTATGTTATATATTGAGTACAAACTTGAACTTCAATCTTGATGTAAAAAAGCACATTTTCGAAAAGGTTTTTGAGAATTGCTTCCGTTAAAGTTGGTTTATCTGTTACTAAAGAATCTATAAATTTTCTTTTGACCATCTTCAAAGACCATCATCATATATCAATCTTCTAATTTTTTTTTTTGTGTGTGTGTATAATTATTAATTTCCTAAAATTCTTAAATAATGTATTAAATATATGTTCATATTTAAATATAAAAAATCAATCATAGAAATTAAATCTCAAATTTATTTTATGAATATTTATTTAGATTTAGTGAATTTACCACTTCAAATAAGATGTTAGTTATAAGTTCTCATTAATTAAAATACATCATTGATTATCCTTTTGAATTTTAAGAAAAAAATTACACAAATAGTGGCCCTGCTCAGATCTCACCTCCATACAATATGTTTTTCTCAAAAAATAAAAATATTACTTTTCAAGAAAAATCAAATAAATTTGTTATGTGTTTCAAAATATATATATATATATATATAATGCATGCAAATACCTAAAATTATAATTTGGAAAATTAATTTAAAGACAGAAATATGATACCCAATAATATGAATTTTACTTTAACTTAGTGCGAGAAATTGGCTTATATTATAAACTTTTAAAAAAAAACATTATACCATATAACTTTTAGATATTCCCCCCCCCCCCCCCCACCCAAAAAAAAAAAAAAAAAAAAAAAAAACCAAATATTATTTATAATTTCATTATTGTTTTAAACAAAATGTTAATGATCATCCATATAATAGCATTATATATTAAAATGTTTGATTATAAAATTGATAATGTTTTTAAAAAATTAATTTTGTTATTATTGACATTTTTTTGGGCAAATTACATTTACCTCTTTGAAATTTGAAAAAAATACAATTAGTCTCATATTTTTTACATAATTACACTAGTCTCTTTTTAATAAGAAGTGACCAAAACTGTCACGACCCGCTCCCCGTACTCAAGGGTTAAGTATCGTGATGGCTAGTGACTGAGGTTACCTCCGGCCAATTCTTAAACAAATCAATAAACGTGAGCGAAAATAATATTTAGATGAGGGTACCAAAATAATCATTGCAGCTTGTATTTTTATTACAAAATTATACTGACCAAAAATGCCGATATTTACATAGAAAAATATCAATAAAAGTGCTGTGCGTGTCTATTCCGCAGCCCCGCATCTAAGACTTTCCAAAAGCTATTTCTGAATTGCATATTTCCTGAAAATTGGTAAACAGTTATAAACACATGGCAGAGTGAGAAATAGTATACTAAGAGTATAAGGGACACGAAATAACCATGAATAGTTAGTTAGACCAAAACATTTAAGATAACTTAGTTGGAACAAATAATCATTTAAGTAGCAAAACTGAGATTATGTAAATAAAAAACCATAACCACGGTAATTTAGTAAACAAATCGTGTAAGTGGCAGAAACTGAAATATAGAAATTATGTAAATGTATAACCATAACCACGGTACAGAACGGAACAGAACAGAACAGAGGTCACAGAAGTGACAGTTAGAACAAAGGTACGGATTCAAGAGGTGGCTCGTACGAACTATAGAGATGGCTTCCACAATAGTGTAGCACTTATCTCCGTACGAAAAAAAAAAGGTACAGATTCAAGAGGTGGCTTGTACGGACTATAGAGGTGGCTCCCACAATAGTGTAGCACTTATCTTCACACAGAACAGAGGTCAATGAATCCATGACAAACAGAGGATCACAAAGTGGTTAAACAGAGGCCAATAGTTATTTAAGTTCCCTAAGGTGTGAGACTCCCGTGGTAGTACTTACAAAATATAATTGTTTATAAGGTTATAGTCAAATATTCTTTAAAATATAAACAAACATATCCATGGGTTTCATTTTACCAAATAGGGTTCACAAATTAATCCACGTAATGAAATATTAATATGATTTATAATAACTTGAAAAACATAACTTGTATAAACTAGTAAGTCAAAACATACGTAAAATATATTATGGTGACTCAAGATATAATATAACTCACCTTAACTTTAATATCTTACTTTTTCTTTCCACTATCAAAGACCCTTTCGACTTCCATTATTTTTCTTTCCTTTCCTTCCTTTCTTTCCTTCTCCTTTCTCTTTTTCTTTCTTTCTTTTCCTTCACAGGCTTGATCAACTCTCCCTATTTATAAGGAGAAAAATCCAATATCTAGCCAACACGTGGCTAGCCGAATCAACCTCTGGATCTGTTTCATAACTTCATCTGATTTGCTTATTATGAATCTAGATTTATATTTTATCTTATATTTAAGATAATTATATTTTGGCGTAACTTTCTAATATAATTATATAAATAAATCAATTCCTAATTAAATTATACTTTATTCTATACTAACATAAAATTATTTATTTATTTTAGTACCACACTCATTATTATTATTATTATTATTATTATTATTATTTTGACCCCTAAACTTTTAATAATTATATTGTTTTACAAAATTACACATAATAAGATATACTAAATTATATATTTTTCTAATTGTGATTAAATAATATTAGTATGAATTCTACAGAATAATTAAAAATTTAGGTTGTTACAAAAACTAATACAAATAATGGATACATATTGAAACAAATAAATATTAATATACATTTTAGAAGAAAATAGATAACAATATTTTTTTTTCATTCATACAACTAACAAATTACTAATAAAAGGGATCTAGTGAATTAAAATTTTAAGAGAAATTAGTGAAATTATGGCCATATTTGGAAATAGATTATTTTAGCTGGCTTTTTAACTATTTTAACTTGGCTAAAAAAATTGTGTTTGCAATGATAGTTAGTTTTTTTTGTAATTAATTTAATAAAGTGATTATAATTTAAATATGATGTTTTATCTTAATTATTTTAGTCTATTTTACCATTACAAAAATGCTTTGGACACCCAATTTTTCCGACCCCTGGTGACCCTCAGCTGATGTGGCATGTCACGCGATAGTCACGTGACTATAAGACACAAACACATTTCAAAATACATCTCCCCTCTCAAACACATATATGTCTTCACTCCAACGGTATGCCATACCATCGATCCTCATCTGATCCCGACAAATTTCATTCCCTTCACTCGCAAATCTCTCTGTCTCTCTTTCCCTCTCATCTGACAAAGGACGATTAAGAGGTAAATTTCCCAACTCTCTTTGTGTCTCTTTCCCTCTCATCCGACTGGTATATCTGCGTATATATATATATATATTTATCTGTATATATCTCTCTATATATATCTGCGTATATATATATATAAATTGATACACATATCTGTATATCTGCGTAAACCTGATAAAGGAATTGAATGTTTGGATTTAGTAGTTTTGACAATATGATAAAGGAAATGAAAAATTAAAGTTTGGCCTTTTGATTTGGGACTTGAATTTGGCCTTTTCATTTGGGAATTGTGGCCTTTTCATTTGGAGTCTTACCTTGCCATAAACCTGTTCGATGAAATTCCTCAACGAAATGTTGAAATTATGAAGACCTACAAAAAGCTTCTTATCCAAATTTTGTGGCTAAAGCAAGTGAAACTCTACTATCCTTGATTTCATAAACCTGTTTGATTTCATATGAAAGTAGTCCAATTCATAGTAAATGATAAACATGTTAACAAAATTAGTCATATGCACCTAATGTTTGATTAATAGGTTGCTGAGAAGTTGGACCTGTCTATGAACTTCTTTGAGCAATCAATTTGTTTGGATTGCACCCCACTATTGAGATAGTTTTGAATCATATTTAATGTTCTTCACATTCTTTAATATCTTTGCAAGTTTTTTCAGAAAAATAAATTATAAACAAATTACATATATATAATTTATTCAGAATGATATGATTTCATATTAGTGCCAATCTAAACAAGCTATTTTTACATAGTTGGACTTGAGAGAATGTGTCTCAAAATCTATTTTTCTAAAAATAAACTATTTTTAGATTGAAAATAGCTTGTTGGACCTGAGAAAATAGCTTGTTTAGATTGAAGCTATATTCAAGCTATTTTCAAGTTATTTTTTTGAAAATAGCTTGTGGAAGACAGTCCTGAATAAACAAGCTTGTTGCAACCAATTTTTGTGGATAAACATGGCTCCAGAGGGTTGACTTTTGATTTCTTTTTTCTCTGCCTCGCTCGAGAACATTTGTGACAACCCTCGCCACTGATTACTGTTAAACTGTGACTGAACTTGATAAGTAACTGATTAGGATGAAATCCGTAACTGATTGTATGAGTATGTTTGTCACAATCCAAACCCGGCCCTATGGGTTTAGCGCCGTAACTGGCCAGTAATCCGAGATTATCAAGGCCTCTTGAACGATGAATGCTTAAACAGTGTAGGGCTGGCGAAATATCTGAGAAGTAACTAGTGTCCATTGAGCTGTGAATATCTGTATGCCAAAAACATTTTTCATGCATTCATACAGTTCAGTCTATATACAGTCTATACATTCATATACAAACATTCAGTACGGGGACCTAATCCCTCGATAACAGTACAGTAAAACAGTAGACAGTCTATACAATAGTACAAAACAGTAAGGAGACCGATGGGGACACAAAAACACCCCAAGCCATAGCATGGCAACTCGGAACCTCGCAGTGAGGCACATAGGCTGGCTTGACAAAACTGGGGACCAACCCACGCTCCTAGCTCCGGTCTGGCTGCTGAGAACCTACATATATATATAAACAGTGAGCTAAAGCCCAGTGAATAACATAATGCGTAAAGAGGTTATAAATGAATGTCCTTACAGTAATAGAAACAGTTCATTAAACACTATTTCAATCTTTTCAAGATTTGATCAATCACCATATGTGGTACACCCATTAGCCTATAAACAGTAGGTCCAAAAGGACCGGGTCTTAACAGACCCAACAGTAATGATGGCCATCAATCAGTAAACAGTATGGTTCCACAAGGGAACCGACAGAGATCTCTGTAACAGTAAACAGTCAGTGCTAAGGATGCCACAATACAGTTCAGAATACAGGACATACATTCATTCAGTAAGTAATATCAGTTCAATAAACAGTTCAGTTCAGTATTCAAAGATAACCATTTTGAACATATCTTTACACAATCGTTACTCACAGAGATTTGGGCTAATAGTAGCTAGAGCGCGTCCCCGAGAGCCAACCCTAAACAGTTAACAAATAGAACACACACTAAGTTTCACAGTCGGAAGGATGATAATTAAATCCTTAGATTTCCTCGGTGTGGTTCTATGTCTAAATCCTCATTAAGATGCCTTAAACTAGGCCTAAGAATGCCTAGGATGGGATGAGGATGCCAAGATGTGCACAGAAATCAGTTTTAATTTCGGTGAAAGCAAAGGTCCTCGCTCAAGCGAGTTTCCCGCTCGGCCGGTGATGAATGGTGCAAGATGCTGGATGCTCGATTTCTCCGAAAGAGAGAGGGAGTTAGGAGAAAAACTTGATTTCATTAGAGTTTTGCTTGGAGACTTGAAGAATTTGAAGAGTAGATTGCATAATTGAGCTTCTAGACTTGAAATTGAGGACCTAAGGTAGGATATTTATCCTTTAGTTTATGAATTCAAGTTGGTTCTTGCATGGTTCATAAGTCATTAGTGATCTAAGTCAAGAATTGGTTTAAAGAGTTGATTTGAGTAGCTAAATCATGCATGCATGTACACATTGTTGAGTTTTGAGGTTGATTTCATGGAAATTCTTACATGCATATCTATATTCTAGCCATGGTCCATGAATTCATCATGTTTTGAGTGAATTGACTCATTTGACCAAGTATTTGAAGTTT
Source organism: Camellia lanceoleosa (assembly GCA_025200525.1). Classification (NCBI taxonomy): domain Eukaryota; kingdom Viridiplantae; phylum Streptophyta; class Magnoliopsida; order Ericales; family Theaceae; genus Camellia; species Camellia lanceoleosa. Next base: position 211,796,594 of record CM045760.1, read on the forward strand.
TGGTTTCAATTGAACACTTGCATGTTACATATACATTATGTTCATGAAGTTTTGTTTGAATTTGTGTTTAATTGAACTACCTATAGGCTTTGATTTTGCAAATTGATCTTTGAAACATGTTATATTATTTGTTTAAAGTGTTTTTCCTGAAAATTGGCCCAAAAGAATCTAATTTGATGCTTTTAATGTTGAATTTGAGCATGAAGGTTCAATCTGGAAATTCCAGATTTTGGACCCACGTTCGAGCGTAATACTTCACGCTCGAGCGTACAATTTGAGTACACGCATCTCGCTCGAGCGGGGAAAGTAATACTCGAGCGTGAAATGCGTGTATCCAATACTTCTCATATGTTTACAGTCCGCTCGAGCGAGGGAATGCACGCTCGAGCGAGGACTTGTGTCTCACGCTCGAGCGGATGTCGAGCGCCCATCGAGCGTGAATTGCATGCATCCAGTACTTTTGCTTAAGTTTACAGTCTGCTCGAGCGAAGGAAGTCACGCTCAAGCGGAGATCCTTTGTCTACATGTCCGCTCGAGCGTAGAAAGCCACGCTCAAGTGAGACCCCTGTTTTCTGAAAATTTTGAAAAGTGTTTTAAAGTACATCTTTGTATCCTCATTTCATTTTAGGCATTCCTAGACCTAGTTTACGGCATCTTAATGAGACTATTGATGTAGAACCACACCAAGTCAAGATAGAGACTAAGTTGCTGATTCCCAAGTGTGTAACTTAGTGTGTGTTCATTTTGTAATTGTGTAGGGTTGGCATCCGAGGACGCTCATTAGCTGCTTATAGCCCAGTACTCTGTGAGTAACAATGTTGTAAAGATATGTTCAATTATGAATATTTTCTGAACGATCATCTGTTCTGTTTACTAAAACGTTATTGTTTAATGAATGAATATTTGTCCTATTTGTAAACTGTATTCGTGGCATCCATAGCAATTTACTATTACTTTACTGTTACTGCTACTGTCACAGAGATCTCTATCGGTTCCCATGTTTGGAACCACTACTGTTTACTGTTATGATGGCTATCAATTGATTGTTCGGTCTGTTAAGACTTATTATACTGTTTGTTATTGGATGTACCACATATAACTACTATGGTTTTTAAATGACTGAAAGGACATTTATTCTTAACCCCTTTACATATTTGTTATTCACTGGACTTTAGCTCACTGTTTATATCTATATGTAGGTGTCCAGGCACCGGATCGGAGTTAAGAGCGTTGGGTTAGCTCCCTTTTTGTCAAACCAACCATCGCGCCTCACTTCGAGGTTCCATGTCAATCCAAGCCAGGGCTTTTTGGGGTGTCTCAGTTCACCCTTTTGCTTCTGTTCTGCAATACTGTATAAGACTTGTACTGTACTGTACTATGCTAATTAAGGATTTGGTCCCTAACCTGAATGTTGTACTTATGGTGTGTATATGTTTTGCTCATGAATGTGAATATGTTCAGAAAAGTCTTTTTGCATTCAGATTGTCACAGCTCATTAGACTTCTTTTATTACTGTTTTGGCTTCCGCCAACCCCTGTACTCTGTATTACTGTCTTTACTGTTAAACAAGCCTTCGGTAATCACGGATTACTGGCCGGTTACTGTGCTAAACCCATAGGGGCGGGTTTGGGTCGTGACAACATTCAATTGCAAAGTTTAGTAATTGCCCATCATCTCCAAAATGTTGTGCTCTATGAGCTATAGAAAATCCAACATGCTTAGCATATTTGCCATAAAATGTGTACACCTCTTCCCTTGAGCTAAAACACATACCCTTCTTAGGTTCTTCAACGTCTTCGCCCTCATTTATTGAAGGATTCTCACCAATATTTGAATTAACCTCCATTCTTCCATTTTGCATACCGAAATAACAATTAAACAAATATCAGTTCCCTAACAATTTGCAAACAAAATACTGATTTGATTATATAACAATTATGGAACTAAACATCATATTTCAGATTACAGATTATATAAACTCCATTCAGAATGGAACTAAACTTCAAATTACTCAGCAGATTACTCATATATATATGAAACTAAACTTAGCAGCCTGTATTTCAAATTACTCATATATATATGGAACTAAACTTCACAAAATGACAAATTACTCATATATATCTGGAACTGATTTTTACAAACATTAAAATCCCGCAAAATTGGACAACTTTAGAATTACTTATTGTGTCTGCTAAATTCCAAGTTTATAAGTTCATTACAAATCAAAATAGAGTAATAAAGATCCTCACAGTGGGAAGATGAAATGTCCAAAATGACAAATTTCATATTAGGGAAGTTAACGAGTCAAAAATAAACTTCACAAATGGAACTGATTTTCAGAAATCACTTCTATACATACAATCTGAAATTGATTTCGGCATCTATGACAACTCCATATATGAGAATTTCAGATTTCAGATTTGTTTATTAATTTTATATGAAACTGATTTTTTATAGGAAGCTAATGAAATTGATTTTTTACCTCATAACCCATCGATCCAGATTACGTGCAAGACAGAGACACAACCGAAGATAGAGAACGACAGCGGAGCTGTGGACAGACGAGGGAGACACAGACACGAAGCCGAAGATACAGAGCGACAGAAAGAAGAGAGGACAGACTGAGTTCCCACGCGAGCTATGGCCATCGTCGATAGGAGCTACAATGGAGGAGGACGATGGTGGCGACAAGTGAGGACAGACGAGGAAAGATGGCAAAGATGGCGGAGACAGCTAGAGTTCCCGTTATTTCTTTTGTTTTGTTTTGTTTTTTTTTTTTCCTCACAGCTCAGCAACCTATACACCCAATACTCCACATCAGCTGCCACTTCATCTGCCACGTCACTGGGGGGTCAACTTCTACTGGAGATCTGTAGCGAAATTGTTTACCATTATTAACTACTTTAGCCTAAACCCAAAAATGTGATAGTAATTATAATATTTCAAAATATCAAGAAAAATAACTGTAATTTACACAATTTTTTTAACAATATAATGAACCGTAAATAGCACGAACTTTGACTTTAAAAAGGATCAAAATCACCCGTGACTTTTTTTTTTTTTTTTTTTTTTTTTTTTTTTTGTATATTGTAATAGCAATCCTATTCTTCAGCACTTTACAAACGATTCTCTCTCTAAAAAGAAAAAAAAAAACTGACTCTTTCTCTCTCTTCTCTAAATATATAGGTACAAAAGAAAGAACTGACTCGTTCACACATACAATATCAAACAACCTCACGACCCCACGCTTTCACCTCTACTTGGGAAATTGATGAATTGAATTTTCCCATTCAACAAACGCCTCTCTGAAATCTCTGACCCGATAGTTCAGTCACAAAATCTGCATGTGTACGTTGCCCTCTCTCTCTCTCTCCAACCATACACATTTTCTATCTTTAATGCCAAGAAAAAACAAAAAAAAAAGAGAAAATAGAGAGAGAAAGTGAAATTTGAAAGTGAAAGGGAAAGAGAGAGAATCCTAGGCCACCCCCCTCCCTCTTTTTTCCTTTTCAGTTTTTCAAAACAGTTACTTTAATTCAATCAGAAAACCTTCTATTATAATCCACATATATATACACATAGACTCCCCAACCTTCTCTGTTTTTTTTATGTGTCTTACAATGACATACCAATACCAAAACCAAAACAGAGGAGTTTATAAAGAGAGAGAAACAGAGATGATGAAGCTGTTCTGATTCAACAACAATCAATCAAGTTCTTGTTTTGAATCAAAAACCCATTTCGATTCTGTTCTTGTTTGTGTATATGATGGCGATTGAAGCACAGTTGTATCCAGATAATTTTGGGTGTCCTTTGGGTGTTTCACAGAATTTGATGGAGAGTGGTTATGGATTCAATGAGCTCTGTTTCAATTTTCCTCAGAATCTACAGCAGAAAACACAAAACCAGTGTTTTGACAACAATGGGTTGCTTTCGAAAAAAAACAATCATCAATCAATGCCTTTTTCTCAGAGCATAGCGGTTCAGATTGAGAAGCAGAGACAAGAGATTGATCGAGTTATCAGCTTACAGGTCAGAAAACGAAGCACTTACATATGTGTTTGGCTTAAAAAATCAATTAGATGTTAAATTTGATTTTGTTCTTGTTTTCATTTTGGTTCTTCAACAGAATGAGAGATTGAGATTGACTTTGCAAGAGCAGAGAAAGCAACAAATTGCATTAATTCTGAGGAAATACGAAGTCAAGACAGTGGTTTTACTGAAACAAAAAGACGAAGAAATAGCAAAAGCCATGAACAGAGCAATGGAGCTTGAAGATTTCTTGAGAAGAATGGAGATCGAGAACCAAACATGGCAGAGAGTGGCCAAAGAAAACGAAGCCATGGTAGTATCTCTGAACAACACAATCAAACAGCTCAGAGAAAACGCGTGTTTGGCCAATGGGATTGAAGATGCAGAGTCTTGCTGTGATGTGATGATTTACAGAGGAGACAACGAAACAGGGGAAAACAGAGGATGCGAGAAAAATCAGCAAGAAAATGAAGAGCAGGGTACGAGAAAGATGGTTTGCAAAAGCTGCAATTCTCGGAATTCGTGTGTGATTTTCCTACCCTGTAGACATCTCTGTTCATGCAAAGCTTGCCAAGCTTTTTTGGATTCTTGCCCAGTTTGTGGGATGGCAAAGAAAGCTAGCATTGAGGCTCTGATTTGATTTTCTGAGAAAAATATATTTTCCGGGAAACGTGAAAGAAAATGTTTGGATCTGGTCGGGTAATAGGACCCTTCTTTTTTTTTTTTTTTTTTTTGCTGACTTAAATTTTTTTTTTTGCCTTCCACATGTTACTTTTTAGGGTCTCTGTTTTTTAGATTTGATGATTTGTAGACAAGTCTCTCCACTAATCAATTGAACAGGACAAAAGCCAATCTCTTTTTCCTTTCACAGTTTTCATTGCTTTTCCTATTTGGGGTTTTTTTTTTTTTTTTAATATTTTAAAAACTTTGTTTTGGATTGATTTGATTATTCACCACAGTTCTTTTGCAGTGCTACATTTTACTGTGGACACAGGGGGATTGAAGGCAATGTCAGAGTGACTGAGATTTGAGCTCATACTTGCCTTGGGCACAAGAAGTAACAATTCACCAGTTTGAGTAAACTTTTTTTTTTTTTTAGGAGATATTGGTAACTTATTAATACTAACAAATTATCTTTCAACTTTTTCTTCTAAATATAAATTAATTACTAAGAAAAAAAAAATTATTAAAAAATGACATCTGGTTAAACTGAAAAAAAAAAAATGTCAGTGATTATTTTAATAATTTTTTGTTAAATTGATAAATGTCACGTCATCAATTTTTTTATCATCTAAGGCCTCGTTTAGAAACAGGCTAATTTAATAACTTTTTGACTAATTGGCTAAAAAAGTAACTAAAAAAACCTTGTATGTTTGGAATGACTTTTTGGTTAATTACAAAAAGCTGTGTAAAAAGTAGAAAGAAGCCGTAATTGTTGACTTTTTGGTATGAGTTGTTGGTTTTTGGGCTAATTGGCTAAAACAGCCAGTCCCCAAACGGGGCCTAAGTGAATATTTATTATTGTTTTTAATTTAAAAATTATTATTAAAAAGTTAATGAAGGAAATTTGTGCTGTTTTTTTTTTTTTTTTTGGTCTACTTTGAAACACAAGGGTGTATCTCACAATTGTTACTGGGTTGGGTCAATAATGAGGAGGTCCAAGAGGGCCCAAAAATGGGACTCCTTCAAGACGGAATGGGCCTGGGCTAGGTTTGCAATTATAGGTAGTACCAAAAATGTGCATATGAATAAAGTTTGACTAATGACGGAGTGTCTGATTAGACAGATTTGATAAAGGAAAATTGTAATATAATGGATTATTAGTCCTGAACAATTTGACTAAAAATAAAATATGTATTTGCTTATTAATCTGACCTTTACTTTTCTAGTTAAATGATGGAGTCTAATCCCACCAAATAAACACACTAAACAAATCAGAACTCTATAGAAAAACTAAAACTTTGATCAAAATAACAATGTAGGCAATCAAACAAGTAAAAAGGATTGATGATTCTCATCCCGCCGTAACAACAATCCTAAATCCATTAATCTTCAAAATCTTTCCTAAATCTACAGATGACAGAAATCTCAAACTCAAATCAATATAAGCTAAACCCAAAAAACTGGCTAATGATGATTGCTAATCCAAGAGCAATTGCTATAAGAGAGGAAGCCCAAGTGAGCTTCTCAGTAATTCTAGGTACCCTCTCTTTCAATGCCTCACTACATGAGCCAATAAATACGGTATAACTAGCCATCGCAACAACCGTCCCAACCAAGAACATTCCTAGAAATGCAGCACCAGCTAAGCGAGAAGGCAAAGCTAGTGCTGGCAAAACCATCATCAGAGCATCAGGTTGGAGCCCGTGCACAATTCCCGTGGCAAAAGTCGCAAACCCAATCTTCTTCTTCTTCCCAATTGTTGGAGTTTCATAGTCACTAACGTCACACTCGCCATTTTCTAAGGCAACGCACGGGGTAGGGACCTCGGAAGCTTCTCTGATTCCCATAGCGCCAATAACAAGTAGTGTAAAGCCCACCACTCTTGTTCCCCATGTTCGGATGACTTCAATGCGGAGCCGATCTTTGAGTAGTAAGAACAGTAACCCAAAAATCATTTGTCCAGCATCATGACCGCAACCCCACAGTGCTCCAACTGCAGCGCTCTCCATTCGAGTGCGGCCAATTGAGAGTGGAGCCAAAGCAGCGAGGTGATCGGGACCCGATAGTGTGTGTAAGCAACCGGCAAAGAAACCGGTCCAAGCGCTGCTTAGTAATTCGGTGCGGAGGAGTCTAGCAGGAGCCCCTGTCTTCGCGGCATTTTGAAATGTAGCAAAAGCAGGTGAGACGATAACTGGATGGATTAATATCACGATGAGAGCTGAAAGTAGTACAACCGTTCTGGCAGAAACTTCCTGAAACATTTTGGGGAGAGGAAAATGCTTCGTTAGAATATGTAGGATATAAATGAGCAGGTATACGATTATCAGTTTAAATGAAGGAGCATTATGATGAATAAACTAACTGATTGTTAAGAGAAGACAAAGTACTCAAAAACAAAAGGTAAAAATTGGATTAAGAAGAAGAAAGTTATGAAATCACTAAAATTTCCATGACTAATTTTCTTGTTCTAGTCTAAGCCATTGATATTACAGACTGGTAAAAAGTGTAAACTACAATCATCATCAATATTATAAAATCATGAGATGATTTCCTAACTATGAACCGCCTCTCCATCTGGGGAAAAAAAGTGAAATGCACCCATAAAACAACTAGTGCAAAACTAAGCAAGAACCTCGACATGTGTATGCTTGGTTGGGACTTGCTAGTAGATGGTTAAGCCACAGTGAACAAAGAGAGCACCAGTCACATTTAGTGAAAGAGCAACAAAATTAGTAATATAATGAAGGTAATAAACGCTTTTAGTTTGGCATAACCAGAGTGATGGGCTTTATCAGAATAATGTCTTGCCATCAGTTGAAAGGATGTAAAGCAATAAGCACCAGCAAAGCTAACTAGCCAAATTGAAAGATGATAGTTCAATGCAACTCAAGCATCGCAATTGAGTTAAACAAAAATTCTAGTCACCAATACTACCAGCTTTACTTTGAAAGTAAAAGGGGGAAAGCTAAAGTACTTGGCTCTATTTTTCCCGATGTAAACTAGTTGAGCTAAAATGATAAATTTTGCATTTGCAAGCATAAAAATTGAGAAGGCAATGCTTTTTAAGAACAAAAAGTTGCATAAAATAGTGCAGCTTAAATGTAAGGTATCCTATTGGACATTCACATTAAGTCGATAATATATTCATGGAACAAAACCCTTTTAACAAAAGTCAGAGAGAATGATCACACAAAGCCTGCTATCAAGTCCACAATCATTCTACCTGAGGGCCCATCCGAGTTGGCAAGTGAGTATGCTCCCCACATTATTGATGAGGATTTGAATCCCCTCCCGTTTGCCCGGTTCACTGGCTTAGGGGTGGGTTTTGAACCTTGAGTTTACCTGCCTAAGATGGGTTCTCCTCGATTATCAAAAAAAAATTCACAATCATTCTCTCTATAGTTTATTGAAGTAGATAAGGACCAACATCGAATGACTCAAATCTAGAATTATATTATAATTTAGAAAGCACGGATACGGATACGAGGAATGGATACGATATGATATGGATACGACGATACGACAAAACCTAAAAAAGTAGGATACGGGTACGGTTAGAACACGTTTGTAAAAAATATAAATAAATAAATTATTAATAGTGAGTTACACATAAACTTAAGAATGTTGAGAAACCACAGTAACTTTATAATGCAAAATATTAATCTTTAAGAATTATATATTAATTTAAGCTAATAGTTAGTTTAATTTTTAAATTTTCAATAGGCCTTACAAATATTTCATTTCAATATCAAGTCTAATATGTTGATATTATAATATCAAAACAATCCACAACTTGACCCTATGCTTTTTCTTTTTGCACTAGTCAAAAATATTCTATGCAAGTTTATTTGTTTATTTATTTATTGATATTTAATTTTACTATTGTTATATTATCTTATTAATCCTTATTTCTATGTAGTTATAAGGGACATGTTTGATACAATAAAGATATGTCAATTTGATGAATTCTATTACTTTAGCTTACTATGTTATTTTTATAAAAAACTAAGCAAAGTGTTGTAAAAATATTCTATTTATCATTACAATTATATTATATTATGATGTTATACAAGAAATGATACAATTCTAATTTTGTAAAAGGAAAAGGAGTAACATGCGACTTGAAGCACTTGATACTTCAAAATTAATTAAAAAGTATCCGATAATATGTGACTTGGAGTATCCGATACTTTTAATAAGTATATGATACGTATCCGTAAGTATCCAAGGAGTATCGGTATCCGATATGAATACGATACGGATTAGTCTCCCTATTTGAAGTATCCGTGCTTCATAGATTATAATGCAATAAGGAGGATTTCAATAGTTGATCCCAATTCATTGAATTATAATAAGTTTATTGCTCATATCTCCATATAAAAATCAATTATCCTATTTTTGGTACCAACAAGATCTCCTGCCTGATATGGGTTGAAGTCATGGAACAAGAGTTTGTTCTTAACCAGCTCCCAAGCATAAAAATACATGATACAACAATATAAATAAAAATAAAAAATCATTGACACACACCAATGCCCACAATAGGACTGTTTGTTATAAGTTTTGGGAGGTGATTTGATTTGGGAGTCTCTGCCAGATTATTTGGTGCAGTTTTTGCTTATAACTTATTAGGTAAAAATAGCTTAAATAAACTGAAAAAAAAAAAGTTGATTATTTGAAAGCTGGGTAAGGGTCTGATTATCAACTTTTAACTTAAAAAAAACTCCACCAAACAGGCCAATGTAAATCCAGAATCTAAGGCACAACCTGTGTACCATATCTTTTGTGTCTCTCAAGTATGAACCACACCAACCATATAGCAATTATCAGAAAACCAAAACAACATCCAAGATTCCAGAAACTAAAATTTACATTGAGCAGTCGGTCTATTAAAATACCCAGAAAACAAAATGCCAAGAAAACATGTGATTCAAAATTATAATTGCATATAGATTCATACCTTTCGAAGCTCAGAAGATCTTTCCACGATTTGGTTGACAAAATGGGGCGTGGGCTTCGACCCATGTGGTGAATCCACGACAGAAGGAGAAGAAGAGGAGTGAGACAATTGTGTGATGGAAGAAGAAGAAGAAGAAGAAGAAGAAGAAGAAGAAGATGATGATGATGATGAGTGGTTGTGTTTGCGGAAGAGGGATCTGAGGAGCAGCCGGGACGAGGGTGGAACAGTAGTGAGCTTTGCGGCGTGGAATGGGCGGTAGAGAGGGAGATGAGGAGAGGGTTTTAGGCGGATTTTGAAGGGGGTAGGGTTAGAATAGTGGATCAGCCTTTCCATTTTTTAAGATGGTTCACAGTTGAGATATTGCGCAGAAGAAGAGAGGCGTTCAAGATAAATTTTGTCGGCGTTTCAATCTTCCAATCTGTTTTTGTTTTTGTTTTTGGTTTTTTCTATCTTTTCTCTAATCGTCATCATGGTAAATTGATTAGATTACATAAATTAAGTTTAAACATAATTTAAAATTAAAATTTAATTTAAATAATTTATTATTTAACTCAACTTAATTATATATTTTTTATAAAAAAAAAAAATTAATTACTCAAGGTTGACCTATGTTTAGCCCTATTAAAATACATTTAAAATTAAAATAATAATAAAAATAATTTAAATGTATTACTCAATTTTTTTTTTTTTTAGATAGGAAAAGCAATTACAAAGAAGAGAGAACCTCCGAAGCCACTAACGCCATTAAAGAGGGAGGAACTTCCTCCATCCAAATGCGAGATGAAACAAAATCAAAGACTAACCTACTTAAACAATAAGCCACAGAATTGCCATCTCTATAAACATGCGAGGCGGATAAGGAATGAAACCGCAAGAGGAGTGCCTGAGCCACACCTATGAAGTGACCATAACAAGACAAATTTTCTGCCGTTCCTTGGATTGCAAACACCACATTTAACGAATCTCCTTCAAGCTGAATATTATCCAAACCCAAATCATACCCAAATTGAAGCGCTTTAACGGCACCCAACGCTTCCACACAATCCACATCCTCTAGATAATGAAATTGCTCAACCATAGAAGCAATAACCAACCCATTACTATCGCGAACAATTATCCCAATACCAGCAATTGCTTGGGCCTTCCGAATCGAGCCATCAAAATTCAATTTAAGCACACCTGCTTGTGGTACAACCCACCGTCGAACCCGTGGACGATACATTGGAATTTGGCTGCATTGGTGAGCTTGAGCATACTCTATTACATACTTCTCAGCGAAAGCCACAACATCATCTATGGTTCTTGCCGTATGTTCAAATAGGATGGAGTTCCGCTGATTCCATAAACTCCAACAAATAGTAAAAAATAAAGTCATAAACTTCATATCATACTTGTCATAAGATGGCAAACCCACTTAAAGCAATTAATAATAGGCAGAACATTGAGGACCACCGAAATCGAGCTCGACATCCACACTTGCTGTGCAAACCAACAATTATGAAAGCAATGGCTCACGGTTTCCACTTCAACACCACACGACTCACATAAATCCATAGTCACGATATGACGTTTCTGCAAATTTGCCCGAACCGGTAACAACCCAAGACACATTTTCTAGCCAAATATCTTGATTTTATTCGGAATCTACAACTGCCATAGGGCAGTCCAAAACTGCTTCTTTGACAGTCCATCATTGGAGGTGTCACCAATTCCATCCAAGCAGCCCATATCGACACACAGATGATACGCCGATTGCATCGAAAATTCACCATTTCGCGTAAAATGCCAAACTAATTTATCAGGGGGTAATGTTGGACAAAGAGGGATGCATCGAATAGCTTCACCATCAACACCCACAAATTGTTGAGTAAGAATCTCAGATTTTCAGATACCAATCTGGGAATCAATTAACTCACTAACCTTCGCATTGTCCGGGAGAGTGGAAGGTGGCAAAATGACCTTAAAAGTACGAGGCCGTGGAACCCATTTATCGGACTTAACCAAAATGCTCTCACCGTTGCCAACTCGCCAACGCAAACCAGCATTAAGCAAATGTCGAGCGCCCACTATACTCCTCCAGGTGAAGAAAGGGTTACTTACAATTAACGCATCAAGAAACGAAGAGTGAGGAAAATACTTGACTTTTAACACCCTTGCAATCAATGAGTGGGGCCGTTGCACTATTCGCCAACATTGTTTGGCCAACATAGCTGTATTAAAATTGGTAAGGCAGCGAAACCCCATCCCCCCACTCAATTTAGATTTACACAAATGCTTCCAACTAGTTCAATGAATTTTACGGGTTTCCTCCTTTTGTCCCCACTAATAATTGCACACCATAGATTCAATTTCTTGGCACAATCCAGCAGGTAATCGAAAACAAGACATGTAAGTGGGAATTGCTTGAGCAATAGACTTAAGAAGGACCTCGCAACCCGCAACCGATAATGATTTCTCCTGCCACCCACACAATATTACTCAACTTAGACAATGTATTACTCAATTTGAATCCTTCTACAACTTTAATTTTGGGCATCACATAACTCTAATAAGGTAATTCACAAAAAAAAAAATAAATTAAAATGATAAAAATATCTTGCCGTGAACAATCCCCATGCCTCGCACCTTTATCTAAGTTAAAAAGATCACATGTCTATGCTAGGAATGGATATCGGCTTGTTAGTTCGCTCGGTTCATTCTTATATTTTTTTTAAGACTTGAAAACGTTATTTTAGTCTATAAGATCGAGGTAAGCCAACATTTTTAGCTAAAAATATTAATAGGTTGGATTTGAAATTTATATTTTCAACTCGGTCTGGCCTAACCTGTTATTAAATTATTTAATTAATTAATTATTTATAATACATTAAAATATATATTTTATTGAGATTTAGATTTTATCTTTGTTAATTTTATTGAAACTTACAATTGTGATGATGTGTGATTGAATTTATTTAAGAAAATTTTCAATTTATAATGATCTCAATATATTTATTTGAGAAATATAACATATGATTGAATTTAATTATGAAATGCTTTAACTTTTTTAACATATAACTCGATGAGTGAATTTGAAATTTATAATTATTTTTTGAACCGAGTTTGGACAGATATAAAAAATCATTGTTAGAATCGGACCAAGTTTAAACAAACACAAAATTCCTTATTATATAATATCGGTCTGATCCAACGTTTGTCTACCCCTAATCCATGTACTTGATCAATGATATATTATAATTTATCCACTATCTCCCTATGGCTAGAGATTCATTTAGCCTTTTTTTTTTTTTTTTTTTTTTTTTGGCTTTTTTTTTTTTTAAAAAAAAAAATAAAAAAAAAAAAAAAAATAAAATAATAAAATAAAAAAAAAAAAAAAAAAAAAAAAAAAAAAAAAAAAATAAAAAAAAAACAACAAAAAAAAAAAAAAAAAAAAAAAAAAAAAATAAAAAAAAATCAACCCCACTTCCCAAACGGAGGCTTAGTCCATTAGTATTACTCCTAATCATAAATTATCCTCGAAGGCAAATACTCAAACACAGTCTTCAACACACACAAATAAAAATACGCAACTGAAAATAGTTATTATTTTTCACTTATTCTTTAAATAATTTAATATTTTTTACTAAATATAAAATTTAGAATTAGTAAACTCTTTATAAACACGCAAACCCATTTCTAATAAATTTGAAAATAAATCATGCCACAATCATAATTATTTTGTAAGTAATAAGTGATAATATTCCCTAATACAAATCTCAAATATATACATATGATATGATAAGGGCTAAGAAATGAATTTTTAAATTTAAAAAAGTCGGTTCAATGAACCCGACCTTCTATAAATAAGGGTTTCTTCAGAAGCTCTATTCTCATAATCGTTTCTGCCTATTTTATTTCTCTCTCTTAGGGTTAGGGTTTTCTTCTTCTTCGATTTTGAGATTGAGTAGCTATGTCGACTTCAAAGACAATCGTGTTGAAGAGCTCTGATGGCGAGACCTTCGAGGTTGAGGAAGCGGTGGCGATTGAGTCGCAGACTATCAAGCACATGATCGAGGACGACTGTGCCGATACCAGCATTCCTCTGCCGAACGTTACCAGTAAGATCTTGGCCAAGGTCATCGAGTACTGCAAGAAGCACGTCGATACCCCCAAGTCCGACGACAAGACAGCTGAGGATGAACTCAAGAACTTTGATACCGAGTTCGTCAAAGTAGATCAGGGCACCCTTTTCGATCTCATTCTGGTTTGGTTTTCTCCTCCCTTTTTGATCTCATTGATTATTGAGATTTTATCCTTTTGATTGCCTAATGACTTGGTGATTAGGGTTTGTTGATTTTGATTGTATTGTGGTTTCGAAACTTATCTGTTAATTTATGTAAAGCGTGAATTTGTGGTTGAGAAAACAATATTGTTCATTATTGATTTCTAGTAGCAGTTAGGTTCTAGAATTTTTTTCACATATATGGGATATTGTTTTTTTTTGTTTTTTTTTGTTTTTTTCTGGGTAACAAGAAGAATTATGTTAAGATTGGGGAATTATTGATTGTATTGATATTGATGTTATTTAGACTCTTTCCATTGTTATTTTGATGCCCTAAAATGCTTAACAAAGCCAAGATAGTTAGGATTGTGTGAATGCATTTAACAGAGGGACAACGTTGAAAATTCTTAATATATTGAATGTTGAAAATTCTTAATATATTGAATGTTGAAAATTCTTAATATATTGAACGTTGAAAATTCTTAATATATTGAAAGTCAAGTTACTTAAAATTCTTTTTTTCTTTTTCTTTTTCTTCAAGATATGGGATATTTATCTGTTTCTTTGATTTGGAAAACAAGAAGTAGTATATTAAATTGGGAAATTATTGGTAAAATTGATATCGATGATATTTAGACTAACTAACAGATTATGTACCATACACCCACCTTCCCATTGTTGTTTGGGATGTCCCAAAATAGTTAACCATCTTGAAAAGCCAAGAAACTAATACTGTTATTATCTTTTTGTTAAGTTTGAATGCATTTAATAGATGGACAACTTTGAAAATTCTTACTATACTGTTAAAGTGTAAACATATTTCCCCGAAAAAGTAGATGGAGTTAGTTTTTATGTAGTTTTCACTTCTGAATTTCTTGTAGTTGATGAAGTGTCATTCATACTCTTGACAAGTAATTTTTACTTCTTGTTTTGTTTCTTGTTTGCTTGGTTGACTCTCTATTATAATGACATTATTTTATTTGGCATAGCATATTAATGCAACAGTATTGAATATTGGGTAGCGTTGGATGAAAATTAGTAGTGCTTAATTATAAATTGTGGAACACAAGTTGGATTGCAGAGGGAAACAGTGAACTCTATCAAATATAGGGCAATTCACTGTAATGATTTGCAGCAAAAATGTCTGGGTTTGAACGCTTGAAAAGGATACTGTCATATTATTTCCTTGATCCTGTAAATAAAATGTGTGGGAATTTAGGTCTGGTAAATATAGCTGCCGATGACTTCTTGTGTGCTTTTTAGCATCATAAAGCCTTAGTGTAGCACTTGAACCTTCAAAATGTGAACTTGTCTACCGGAAATTGTGTCTGAGTTCTATATGCTGGCTTTGGAGAAGGGTTCGGGATGAGGTCAGCATATATTGTACATTTTATGCCGTGCAGCTTCTCCTTATTGGATGGTTGGTTGGTGGCCTTTGTGCTGACTTTTAAAACTATGTTGGCTGCACTATTTGTACTGATTGCCTGATGTGAAATTGCAAAGGATGTGTGAGATTAGCTTTGAAAGCGTAGTTAATTATGTATTTGCATGATTGCCACCTAAGTGCACTTGGACTTCATTCGACACCTCTACCTAGATGAGAGTTCAGCCAAATAATGTTGAACAGCTCTGTAAATTTATAATGTTAGGTGAATGTTAGACAGTATTGTGCTCTATATTCTGACCTGAAGGCGTCTCTTGTAATTAAACCCTGAAACTTCTTATGTTTTATATATTTATAATTTATTTATCTTTTTGGTGGAACTTGTAAGCTTCTTGCATATTTGGTTTTTTGGGTCAATGGCTGTATAGTTTATTTTTTCATGTCTAGATGTTTTTGTGTGCTGTCTCAGTACTAAAGATCACAAATTGGTAGATTTTGGATCCCTTCAAATTTGTTCTGCAAAATCTTGTATCTTTGTTCGCTGTTCATTTTGACTGCGGTTCAAATGTTGATAGCATGTGATTTTTTCTGGTTTGATGATAGCTTGGATTGAAAAATTGACCAGACCAACTTTATCTACTTATCTAGAACTAGTCATCTTCTCTATAGTCCATCTTTATTTATAACTACTAATTGTGATATCCTTGTGTTTGTTTTATCTTATATACAGGCAGCGAATTATCTGAATATCAAGAGCCTGCTAGATTTGACTTGTCAGACAGTGGCTGACATGATAAAGGGGAAGACTCCGGAGGAGATCCGCAAGACATTTAACATCAAGAATGACTTCACTCCTGAGGAAGAAGAGGAGGTTCGCAGGGAGAATGCTTGGGCATTTGAGTGAATTAAGCGAATATGCAATATTGCTTAGTATGATAGGATTTCTATTTCGTATCAGCTTTGCATATTTCATTTATGTTAGTAAATATATGGTATCATATTACTGTGAAGACAACCTTTACCTCCTTGTCATGGTATTTAACAAATTTGAACCTTCTCTATTATCTTGTCTTTGTGTTTGCTATTCTTAAATTGATGCATGTTGGTCTTTATGCCTTCGTTTGGGATGAGTAAATTTTTTGACTTTTTAGTTTTTTTGGCTATTTTAGCCTATTGGTTTTTTTGGGTTTTTTTTGACTTTTGTGAGAGAAAAAATAAAATGATTATATAGTTTAGATGTGATATTTTGTCTTTTTTGGATTAAAAAGTTTATTTTGTTTTTTTGTAGCTAAAATAGCCTCAATCCAACCCAACCCAACCCAATCCAAACTTTCATGTCAAACGAACCCTATGTTAGTTTTTCAAATTTTCTAAGTGTGGTATTTAACAAATTTGTACCTTTATTTTTTGTGGTTGCAATTCTTAAATGAACATTGCTATTTAAGACAGAAAATTAGTGTCATTTTTCAAGCTCAATGATGTGGTATTCAATTAGGATATTAAAGGTAATATTTTTTTTTTATATTTTTTTCTAATTATCAACTAATCATATAACTTGTATATTATTGAGTCTAAAAAATAAGGCCTAAAAAGTGAATTTGTATATCATTTTCTTTTTTAAATTGATGCATGTTGGTGTTTTTTTTTGTCATTTTATTGATATCATGTTGTGTCTCCTGGCCAATGTGGTATGTACCTCGTCACTAGTAGATGAGTGATTCCCTGGATAGGTTAATAGTTGTTTCTCTCAGTATTCTATTGAGTTTGTCTTGAGTCGACTTGTATAGAACACTCAGGTTTAGCTTCACTATTATGGACTGATAGGATCAAGATAGGTTGTCTGGTAACCTTGTGATGACTCGGGGATGAACTTGCAGATCTCAGGTCGAAAGTAATCAGGGTGGTTGTTGGAGTTTGTTTAAGCAGAAAATTTCCCTTGTGTGCTCCACTGATTGTCTAACGGAGACACTGGTAGTATCAAGGTCATCTACGCAGTCTCTTAGGTAGTGTTTGGATCACGCCTCTTTTAAGTAATATCTTAGGTAGTGTTTGGATCACCCCTCTTTTAAGTAATATTTGGTTCACTAGAATGAATGTGAAATTGAACTGTGCTCCTCTTTTGTGCTCTACTGATTTGTCTAATGGAGACATTGGTAGTATCTAATATATCAACCATGCTGTCTCTTAGGGTGAAATAAATGGAATGGTTTTATTTTATCTCGCTTATGGGATGATGATATCATTTCTTTAGTTTCCATTATATTTTTTGTGAACCAATTGTGAAAAGCCGCCAGACGTTACGATAGAATCATCATTTCATTTCACATGAAGTGACTCAAACACTACTTAAGATTATTTGTTTCCTTTGAAGATTGATCGCGGATGCATTTTGTGAGGATTAGTGGTTTTATTTATCAAATTATACCTGATACTTTTAGAGTAGTCTTTTGAATTACCTGTGTAGTAGTATTTAGAGGCCTATCCAGGAGTCAAAAGTGTGTAAAAACTGAGAATGGCCGAATGCAGTAGGGTGCTTCACAATATTAGTTTGAAGTTCGGAATTGGATTGATTGTAACAGGGGCAAGGTGCTCTCCACTGCTCCCCATATTTCTGTAGGCAAAAGTTAACAAATTTATTATTGTTTTTTATATAATAAAATTTTCCCCAACTAGGTGTTATAGTGGTAATGTTCTTCACTAACAAGTTCTCTTCTATTCAAAGGCTGTTGAGCCACTACAAACTTTTAAGTTATCTGCTGAGAATTTTCTCTAAGAAATCTTATTCTTGTACTAATTGTTAAAACTGGAACAAAGTAGTTGACGATTTACTTGTCTTGCAGGATTGTTGATTCCTCTTAAAATATGATGCTCAAATTTGCCTACAAAGATTATGAACTAATTTATGTCAATTATTGATTGGTTTAAAAACCAATCACCTAAGACGCAATCTCTTGCCATGTCACTAGAAGTGAATTTAAAGTGTTATGTTTAGGAGTCTTTTGCATTTCTTTAGTGTTAAAAACTCTCACTTAGCAGTGTGGTACATATTGGGAGCTGTTTGGTATAACTTATCTAAGTTGTTTATAATTTATTTTATTTTAAGGGTTTGTATCTAATTGTTCAGTGCAGTTGTTGTTTACAATTTATTATGCAAAAAATTACTTAAATAAGTTCAAAAAAAGTGATTATTTAAGAGTTAAAGAATAGATGTTTTGGGCTTTGCTTTTGGATTAGTAACTTTTAGCTTATAATAAATTGTGCATTGTTTATAACTATGCCATGTGAAGATAAATTGAGTGTGAGTTAATTTGGTACAAATAATTTAAGATAAATTAAATATTAAAATAAAAATTATAGCTATACACAAACTCATTTATTTATTTTGTAAATTGAACTTAAAGTGATGAACTTGAACATTGTACGGGAAAGAAATATACTTTCTCGTATAATTCTGTTGATCAAGTCTGCGTTCCTCTGTACGACGTCGCTTTATCACCTGAAAACACAAACGTGAGCTAGCTGGCGGGTGGGTGCCGGAAACCTCTCCAATGCCTAAGTCAGAAAGATTATCAAATAGGCAAAAGCTCTGTGTATTCAGAAAGCCAAAATTGCATTACCCCTTCATAGGTGATATTGGTGAGCTTTTATAGGTTTTGTGTGGCACAATCCTAGTAGGACTCTTACTCCTCCATGCAGAGTCCTCCTAGGATTCACATTCCTGATGGATAATACTTATCCTTCAACACCCCCCTCACTGCTTAAACCAAGTGAGATAGTTCTTCTATGGCCGAAATATAACTCGACCGAAATAACCCTGCCAAGTTGGACCAAATAGCGTGACCAATCTAACGGTTACTTCGGCTCCCCTTTCCTTTCTCCTACCTCGGCCTTGTACGCAAGGGCTGAGCTATCCATAGAAGAATTAAGCCGAGCTACCCCTAATCAGGTCCTAAAATAGTCCAACTACATCTCGGTTCCGTGCCGTGCTATCGAGCTAGCCCAACCCATTTTGACCGAACTAAGTTTCCCCACTTAATACGGCGGCGAACCTCATGGCTAAAAGCGGACTACCACGACCGAGATAACATACTCCTTTGACCGGCCCTCCTAATTGAGGCCCTTCCACTCTACTATTCGTACTCCGGCCCATACCGGCCCATTACCTAGCTCGGCCCAATTTATCTGTATAAATTACCATCTCAATTGCCCCTTAATCCCATCTGCAAAGCATGATAGGGATTACTTGTCCACTAGCCGAGCTACAGCTTTAACCTTTCCAGCCGAACTAACTTTACCCGTTAGCCTTTCCAGCCGAGCTAAAACTAAAGCCGAGGTAAATTAAAGCCAAGCTGCGCACGTCCGGTCAAAACGTCTCTTCAGTTGCAGAAACTGAATCGATTGTCCTTCCACTAACACGTGGCATGCTCTGATTGGCCAGCGTAGCTGTCACGCCGTTCGTCGTACTTCGCAATTTTTGAACAGTTCCCGCCAAGGGGCTTTACACCAAAAGAAAAAACCCCTTCACTTTTCAAATCATTCACCAAACCGCTTCTTCTCTCTCTCTCTCCCATTCTTCTTTGTTCTTCAATTGCTGTGAAGCTCGTTACGCTTCTTCTTCTATTTCCATCATCTCGTGCTTCTTGACCGTATCTTTGCTCAAACCGCCTATTTTTCTTTGTTTTCGTTTGATTCATAGCGATCAGATCGTATGTTTTTGCAAAACATTTTGTTGCCACTTTTCCCCACGTGTTCTTGTACTTTCTGGAAAAAAAAAAACTCTATAGAACCTTATGAATCTTCAAGTAATAGCTAGTAGAACGTGTATTTGATCCAAAAAAACACATCCAACCGAACTAGGAAACTGTTTTTGCTATATAAAGACTTAGGTAGACTGGAACCGAACTAGCACTTGTGCACATCACAGTAGTTTCAATAGGCCACCAACTGATTCACATTAGCCGCAATAAAAATGTACCGAATTAGAAAATTTTGGCCCTCGACCGAGCTAAGCCTTGGGGGCTAAGCCAGCTTTCTCAGTTCCTAAACCAAATTCAGAAAGCTTCCCCTTGATGCTTAACCGAAGTAACAAAAATCATAGGTAGAATCCGAGAAAACCAAACATCTTGCAAAACCGAGATAACAAGTACCCTGGTTACAACCGAGGTAGATCCTGTAGTACACTGCCTAGCCGAAATAGGACTTGTCTTCTCTTGCTTTGTTTTTTGTAGCACGGTCAATGATCTGTGCTTAACACCTTGTGTTTCCACTTTGCAGACTTAGGTTGCCAGGCACTTCCTCGCTCGGTAGAACTCGAGCACACTTGTTCGACCAAGATAATTTATTTTTAATTTATACAAAGAAATGAAATCTGATTTTGGTAGAAATCCCAGGAGGCTTAGCCGAATTTAGAAAGGATTATAACATCCCCGCCGATGTAAACCTAACCTTGGCCGAACCAAACATTGTACCTTGGGGAAACCCCGGTTTTGTACCTTTTACCCTTCTTTCAATAATTGAGACCGGACTAAGGTTTCCGGTCCAACCATTAATTTGCGAGTTCCTTAGGCAGACCAGGCTTTGCCCCACCCAACTCTCTACCAACTCTTACCGTATAATAATGGGCATCGCCGAACTAAACCGCCAAACCGGCCTGAACCTCGGCCTAGCCGAAATATTCCATCAATACTCTTTAGGATCGAAAGAAGATGGGTGGGTATACTACCTTAGGATACGCCGACGTAGAGAAAAAATAATAAAAGATACGCCGGATAAAGACTTAAATGACGACGACTTCTTCTGGGTATCTGGAAATTTTGAGGACCACAAAGCCCAGATCCCAGGCCAACGTATAAACTGGGACAAAGGAATCCCTGGTAAACTGACTTCGGTTTTCCATGCATTCTTCTTTTTTTTACTTCGGTTTCCAATTTTAAGCCGGACTGACAATTGTTCTTTTCATGCAGATTCGGCCCACATTTATTCTTTGTATAGCCATCCCGACTTAGGCGTACTTCGCGCCGCGCTACGAGTCCAAGAAAGAAGCTGGGCTAAACTTCTCAATTTCGAGCCGACCTACCGATACACCGGTCACCAAAAAGCGAGAGTGACTGATTTTCTTCTTGAGGAAGCACCGCAACCGGACCCCTCCTTGCCCGAAATCAACCTAATACCTCTTACAACCGAACAAGAAATGGCGAAGAAAAACCGACTGAAGGCATTACTGACCGCAACAAACCCCGCCGAAGCACCACAAACCGGCCAGACCACTGAGACCATGGTAGCCCTTCCATCCTAACGACCGTCTTCATCTCGTCCAAGCAAACGTGCCCGGACTAGCCAAACCGAGCCACGTCTTGCTGATGAAGATGAGACCGTCCTGCCACCAAGTCCTCCACCAAGCCCTCAGCCGAGCCTCCAACCGGAGCCCACCGACCGAGGTACCTCCCCTAAGTGGATTCCCAGTCTCTCCTTTAACAACCGAGATATCCAAGATTCTGACTCCGTTGTCACCGAGAAGGACCACTTGATGGCTTTTAACCTAGCCAAGAGTGTATGCCTTCCTAAGGACATGGAGCACCACCAAAAACAACTCAACACCGAACTGAAGGCCATCCGGTCTTCAACGAAATCAATGATCCTGGTATGTGGCACTGTCCCTTTTTGCTGTCTATTTTGTTTTTTGTTTTTTTTTCAATTCTCACTTCGGCTGAGAAGAAAATTACTATTCTCTTGCAGGCCATTCAGAAAAACCATATCACACATAGGAAAGTACTAGAACTTAGAAGAAATACAAGGAAGGCCATGGCAGAAGCCGAAGCAAAATCGGCCGAGCTAGAGGAGGCCAGAAAGGAACTTGCCGAGCTACATTCTGAGAACGGTCGCCTGACCGAACTGGCTAATTCGGTCGAAGCCGAAAAGAAGAAGGTTGCTGCTAAAGCAAAAGATAAGTATCTGCGCCTGCTGGCAAGGATTGAAAAGAAGAAAGACGCCGAAATAGACCAGCTGAAGAAGGACGTAAAAGCTGCCGAAAAACGAGGCTTCAAGGAGGCAGAGGACGCATACACACTTCAATGCGACGCAGCCAAGGACCTTTTCTTCAAGTGCGGTTGGAGGAGTGCTGTGGAGCAGCTCGGCTGTGGGTCTGAAACCAAGGTCTATAATGCTCCCCAGTACTCTATTCCAGCTTCACTGGCGCAGTACGTCGCCGATCTTCAAAAGCAATTCCTAGAAGGCTCAGGTTCTGACGATGATGGTGAAGATGATGATGAAGATACCCCGGCCGTTAATGAGCAACCAAACAATCAAGCAGTTCGGTTGGAACCAGCAGTTGAAGACCTAACTGATGAGCAGCCGGTTGACACCGTGCTGTCAGTTGAGACCGAGCTCCTACCTCAAACCGGACTGCGTGTTTCTGATGTTGACTTTGACGCCGAACTAGATGGCCTTTTTAACTGATTGTCTTTTTTCTTTCTTCTTTTGAATTTGAGCTTTGTAACCGGGCTGCGGCCCTTCAATTGTATCTGTTTTGCACTTTAAATGAAATGATCTTCAACTCTTATTTCGGTTTCATTGGAGTATGCTTGCATTTGCAATGAATTTTTCATGAACTGTGTTTTCGGTTTAGCTGTCTATCTCACAAGCCAACCACTCTTCAGCCGATATAAATACTTCGGCTGGAGAGTAGAAAGAGTTAATCCAGCCAACCGCTCTTCAGCCATACACTTATTTCGGCTGAAGAGTATAAAGAGCTAGTTTAATCCAGCCAACCACTCTTCAGCCATACACTTACTTCGGCTAAAGAGTATAAAGAGTTGGTTTAATCCAGCCAACCACTCTTCAGCCATACACTGACTTCGGCTGAAGCGTATAAAGAGTTGGTTTAATCCAGCCAACCACTCTTCAGCCATACACTTACTTCGGTTGAAGAGTACAAAGAGTTGGTTTAATCCAGCCAACCACTCTTCAGCCATACACTTACTTCGGCTGAAGAGTATAAAGAGTTGGTTTAATCCAGCCAACCTCTAAGTTGGTTTTTCCAGCCAATTTAAAGTATAGTGTTTGGTTATTCCGACCAAACGTCCTGCAGCCTAAATCCTTATCCTGGGCTTAGGAGGGGTGTTGGTTTAATCCAGCCAACCTCTAAGTTGGTTTTTTCGGCCAACTTAGAATATAGTGTTTGGTTATTCCGACCAAACGTCCTACAGCCTGGATCCTTATCCTGGGCTTAGATGGGGTCATAGTTGGTTTAATCCGGCCAACTATGTTTACAATGCTACGCTTCTTACTAAAGCTATTTTTTTTACTGAAAACAGTTATTTTTTATTGATGAAGTAAAAAATTACACATACTTAAAGAGAAAAAAAGCTAGAAATAAAACAACTTGAGATTTGCAGTGTTCCATGGCCTGGGAATTGCTTTGCCTTCCTCATCTTCCAAGTGGTATGCCCCTTTGCCTGCCAATCTGACCATTTTGTAAGGTCCTTCCCAATTAGGTCCCAACTTGCCATCTCCTAGAACTAGAGTGTTTCCCATTACTTTGCACAGCACCCAATCTCCGATCTTAAATTGCCTTGGATGCACTGTTTTGTTATACTTTCTAGACAACTCTTGTTGGTAGAAGGCGATGTGAACCAATGCTCTGTCTCTTCTTTCTTCCGCAAGGTCAAGTTCCAAGGCTATGGCTTCGCTATTTAAGTCTGGATCAAAGTTTTCACTTCGGATTGTGGGGAGGCCAACTTCTAATGGGATGACTGCTTCCATGCCATATGCTAAGGAGAATGGTGTTTCTCACATCGTCGAGGTCGAAAGCGTGAAGCCTATAAAATGTGGGGGAGCTCTTCTGCCTACTTGCCTTTGGCTCTCTCTAATTTTTTCTTCAATCCATCCAAGACTACCTTATTTGACGCCTCTGTCTGTCCATTTGCTTAGGGATATGCCGGTGTGGAATTGTAGAACTTTATCTTGTACTCTTCACAAAAGCTTTTGAAAATTCTGCCGTCAAATTGAGTGCTGTTGTCTGAGATCAGTGCCTTTGGTATGCCAAAGGGAGTGATAATATTCTGCCAGACAAACTTATTCACATCTTTTTCCTTAATTGATGCCAAGGCTTCTGCTTCCACCCACTTTGTGAAGTAGTCGGTTGCCGCAAGAAAGAACTTCCTGTTGCCTGGTGCTGTTGGGAGTGGTCCCACTATGTCTAAGCCCCACATTGCGAAAGGCCATGGACTAGTGAGTGGTAGTAGTTCTCTGGCAGGTTGGTGTATTTGGTGCGCAAACTTCTGACACTTTTCGCACTTTTTGACATACTTCTCTAATCCGCTTGCATATATGGCCACCAGTATCCTTGTGAAATGGCTCGGTATGCCAATGATCTTCCTCCTTGATGGCTGCCACATACCCCCTCATGTATTTCAAACAGGAATGCTTCCACCTTACTGGGGTGAACACACTTTAAGTAAGGTCCTGAAAACAACTTCTTGTACAATGCCAAGGATGGAGAGAGCCAGAATCGTTGTGACTTTGCTCTTATTCTGTTGGCTTCTTTTTTTTCTTCTGGTAAGGTGCCGTTTTTCAGGAACAATATGATGAGATCCATCCAAGAAGGGCCTAACTCTGCACAACAAACCTCTTCTGCTTCTGGGTCTTCAATACTTGGTCTAAGCAGATAGTCAATCAGTAGTGGGTGAGGTATGGAGGTATCTGCCATTGAGGCGAAGCCTGCGAGTTCATCTGCTCTGCTGTTTTCCTCCCTGCCGATCTGTTCTATTCTCACCACTTCAAACTTCTTTATCTCTATTCTGACCAATTCTTGGTACTTGGCCATTCTATCATCCTTTGCCTCATAGTCGCCAGATATTTGGTTTACCACCAGCTGTGAGTCGCTGTAGACCATTAGCTCGGTGGCCTTCATGTAGAATGCTGACTTGAGACCTGCTAGAAGTGCTTCATACTCCGCTTCGTTGTTTGAAGCTGGAAAGCCAAGGTTGATTGCCTGCTCCACTATGAGGCCGTCTGGGGAGATGAGAACTATGCCAAGTCCTGCTCCATGTCGGTTGGATGCTCCATCCACGAAGAGCTTCCACATCTTTTCAACGAACAACTTCCAGCAGGTGGAGGGATCAGATGATGCCTTGGGATCTTCCATGTTGCTGGTGGCTTCTTCAGAGTCTATGCTCGCTGCCTGCTCCTTGCTTTCTGTTTGTACCAAGTCTTTATTTGTCGGTGAGTCCTGACTTGGTGTAGCATGGTTTGTTTCTTCCTTCCTTTCTTTACTCCGGTCTGCCTTGAGGCCTGACTGGGTAACCAGTACTAGGGGTTGCGTTATTCCGACGTCAACTTCTATCCCTAGTTCGGTTGTCCCAGTTAGGTCGACCGGGCAGATGTGATGACTCCCTGGTGTGAATTCTGCAACAAAAGCTGCCAATGCTTGTGCTTTTATTGCGGTCCTAGGTTGGAACTTGATGTCATATTGTCCCAACTCCACTGCCCACTTCAGAATTCGCCCAAAGAAGTTCGCTCTTTCAAATAAAGCCTTTAATGGGAAGGCTGTGAGGACGACTATGGTATGGGCGTGAAAGTAATGCGATAACTTTCTTGAGGCCATCATCAAGGCCAATGCTAGTTTCTCCAGTGGTAAGTACCTTGTTTTAGCGCCCAGTAATGTCTTGCTGACATAGTAGATAGGAAGATGTTGGATTCCTTCTGCGCGGACCAATATTGTGCTAATTGCATGCTGCGAGACCGCTAGGTATAAGAAGAGTTCTTCTCCAGGGATTGGGGTTACAAGTAGCGGTGGAGAAGACATGTACTCTTTTAGGCTTTCCAGGGCGTGGTCGCATTCTTCGTCCCACTCAAACTTAGCCTTTAGTGCATGGAAAAATGGTCGTAGTCTGTCTGATGACCGGCTTATGAATCGGTTAAGTGCAGCTGCCATGCCAGTGAGATGCTGCACTTCCTTCACTGAGTTTGGCCTCTCCAGATCTTGTATTGCTTTGATCTGAGAAGGGTCCGCTTCTATACCTCGGTTGGTCACCAAAAAGCCTAAGAATTTGCCAGATCCTACTCCGAACGCACACTTCGACGCGTTGAGGCGTAACTTATGCTTCTTTAGGATCTCGAACATCTCACCTAGGTCCTTGAGATGGTCATTCTCATTTTTTCTCTTGACTACCATATCGTCGATGTAAGCCTCCATTGTTCTGCCTAACAATGGCTCAAACATCCTGGTGACCATTTTTTGAAATGTCGCCCTTGCGTTCTTCAGGCCGAAGGGCATGACCTTGTAACAGTACAATCCTCTTGGAGTTGTGAAAGATGTGACCTCCTGGTCTGGTTCATGCATGGCGATTTGGTGGTAGCCTCTGTATGCATCCAGAAAGCTAAGTCGGTTGTGCCCTGCCGTTAGGTCTACCAGTTGATCTATCCTTAGTAGAGGAAAGCTATCTTTTGGGCACGCCTTATTGACCGTTTTGTAGTCAACGCAGACACGCCACTTTCCATTCTTTTTTGGCACTACGACGGTGTTGGAAATCTATCTTGGGTAGTGCACCTCTCTGATTGCCCCTGCCTCCAGCAGGTTTCCTACTTCCTCCGCCACTATTTCGACGTGATGGAGTGCCGATCTGCGGGTGCGCTGAATGATTGGCCTGGCAGAAGGGTGGACATTGAGTTGGTGGCAAATGAAGTTAGGATCAATGCCTGGCATGTCGTATGGGGTCCAGGCGAACACTTCGATGTTGGAGGTCAGGAATTCCAAGACTTCCAATCTCTCAGTGCTGGACAACGATGAACCAAGTAAGAAGAACTTATCCGGGTTCTTCTCATCTATCCTGACTTCCGCCAAGTCCTCCACCGCTTTCTGACTAGCCGCTTTGCCGACATCCGCGAATAGTTCATTACTCTCCGGTTCTTCAACCGAATGAACATATCCTTTGGCAGCGCGGCTGCCGTTTACTATGACAAAGCACTGCTTCGACATGATTTGATCTCCATAAACTTCTTCTATTACTCCGGTGTCGTTGGGGAACCGCATCACTTGGTAATAGGAGGACGCCACCGAGCGCATGGCATGCAGCTATGTTCTGCCCAAGATAATGTTGTAGGTGGAGGGGACCTTCAACACCCAGAACTCCACTTGTTTTGTCACACTCCCTGCTCTGACTGGGACGATAATTTTGCTGACGGGCCATTCTGGCATGGAGTTGAATCCAATAAGGGGAGATACGGCCGGCGCCAAGTCTTTATCTTGCAAGTTAAGTTGTTTGAAGGTTTCATAGTACATGATTTCACATGAACTACCTTGGTCGATCAGAATCCGCTTGACGTCAAAATCCTTGACTCGGAGAGTGACGACCAAGGCATCGTTGTGAGGGCAATAAATCCTTGCCAAGTCTTTATCCGAAAAAGACATGACATTTGTAGCCTCTGTCTTCCCCTTCTTGACGACTGGTTGGGCACTTAGCACCTCTCTTAAGTGCTCAGCCTTTTTGATTGAACCTCTGAGCTTGCATATACGCTCAAGTTCAAAGACTCCATGTATTACGTTGATGACGCCTTGGGGCGGGGCGTCGATCGGCATCCCATTGGGATTATTGTGGTCCTAGGGGGCTGGTTGTGCCCCTCCCTCTATGTATTTGTCCAGGTGGCCTGCTGCCACCAACTCTTTTAGATGCTGCCTCAATGGCGTGCAATTCTCAGTGCGGTGCCCCTTTTCTTTGTGGAAGGTGTACCTGGATCTGTCATCATAGTCCTTCTGGGCCTCGCCTAGCTTGGCTGACCACTTGACGAAAGGCTCGTCTCGAATCTCACTAAGTATACGGTAGATCGGTTTCTTGAATACCGTGGTTATGGCAGTGCGGACTCTCAACCATCTCTTGTCCTGGTCCTCGCCGTTGTCTCGCCTTCCTCGTCCGTTTCGGTTTTGGCGATCTACTGTATTGACCTTTGCTGAGGTCTTCTTCTCTGGGGCTGGGATCGCGCTCGATTTTGCTTTGGCACGAGCGCCATCCTCTTCTACCCTGATGTGCTGATGCACTCTCTCCATCAGGGCCTCCACGGTTAGGGGCGGTGTCATGGTGATAAAGTCCCTCAATCTGTTCCCAACTGGAAGGCCTCTTTTATATTGCGCAATGGCGAGATTGGTTGGGCAGTCCCCAATCTGGTTGAATGTCTCCCAGTAGCGACTGTTGTATGACCTCAGAGTCTCCTTGTCACCCATATCGATGGAGAGTAATTGGTCGATTTCCACTGGGGTTTTAGTGTTTGTTCTGAATCGCGTTACGAATGCCTCCACCAGTTGTGCCCAGGAGGCTATGCTGCCCTCTAGAAGCTTTTCAAACCAAGTCAAGCCTAGGTCGCCGAGGCTTGAAGGGAATAGGATGCACATCAAGGCCTCGTTCTGCCGGTATATAGCCATAACTTGGCGAAAGTGGCTCAAGTGTGAGTAGGGGTCCGTCTTCCCCTCATACGTTGTGAATTTGGGTTGTAGGAAGCCTGGCGGAAGGGGCGCGTTCTCTATTGCTAGGACGAATGGTGAGGTTTGCAGCCTCGTCAATGCCTTGTCCGTTGGTTCGTATGCCGGGCGCGGCATTGGCATTCCAACCTCGACGCTTCCATGCGTTCGAGGAGCCAACCGCTGTAAGGCAGGAACCCTGTGTGGATCGCGCCCTGGCGTCCTCCTTCCATCGTGCTTTCTCTTCTAGCATGGATCGTAGGTCGGACGATCCGGTAATTGTCTGTCTAGACCTCGCAGTGCGTGTGTGAGGGCCAATATGTGTTTCCTCGGTGTATGACCTCTCGGACACCTCTTAGGTGGACGAGTCTAGAAGATTTGGATTGCGTGTCGCTGTCCCGAGGCTTTTGTTCTCTGAGAGGGTGTAGAATTCCTACTACGACCCTCTGAGTGGCGAGGGGGCGTCTTGTTGTTGCGCCCCTCTCCTGTCGCCACTTCTTTACCTTTTACCTGGCGCTTTAAGGATTCCATGTCCGCCGCTATCTGCCATATTAACTCGTCTTGTTCCCCGACGCGATCCTCCAAAGTTTGAGGATCAATCCTTCGTCGTTGTCTTTCTGGGCTTTGCGAACGAGAAAGATGGGGCCATTATTCGCTTCGTCCCTGGCATCCCTCCCGAATTTTGTCTTTGCGGTTCCAGGTTTGCCATGGGAGTGACCACTGGTAGGCCTTCGCGCCTTACACCCCCATCTGGAGTTAGTCCGTCGACGGCGGATTGAGGTAACTCTTCGTTGTTTGCCATTGATTTTTTTAATGGAAAAGCTTGATCAAGAGGTTGTTCTTGTCTGAATTCCCACAGACGGCGCCAATTGTACGGGAAAGAAATATACCTTCTCGTATAATCCTGTTGATCAAGTCTGCGTTCTCTCAGACGACGCCGCTTTATCACTGAAAACACAAACGTGAGCTAGCTTGGTGGGTGCTTAAACCTCTCCGATGTCTAAGTCGAAGATTATCAAATAGGCAAAAGCTTTGTGTATTCAGAAAGCCAAAATTGCATTACCCCTTCATAGGTGATATTGGTGAGCTTTTATAGGTTTTGTGTGGCACAATCCTAGTAGGACTCTTACTCCTCCATGCAGAGTTCTCCTAGGATTCACATTCCTGATGGATAATGCTTATCCTTCAACACCCCATCACTGCTTAAACCAAGTGAGATGGTTCTTCTATGGCCGAACTACAACTCAACCGAAATAACCCTGCCAAGTTGGACCAAATAACGTGACCAATCTAACGGTTACTTCGGCTTCCCTTTCCTTTCTCCTACCTCGACCTTGCACGCAAGGGCCGAGCTATCCATAGAAGAATTAAGCCGAACTACCCCTAATCAGGTCCTAGAATAGTCCAACTACATCTCGGTTCCGTGCCGTGCTACCGAGCTAGCCCAACCCATTTTGACCGAACTAAGTTTTGCCACTTAATACGGCGGCGAACCTCATGGCTAAAAGCGGACTACCACGACCGAGATAACATACTCCTTTGACCGGCCATCCTAATTGAGGCCCTTCCACTCTACTATCCGTACTCCGGCCTATACCGGCCCATTACCTAGCTCGGCCCAATTTATCTGTATAAATTACCCTCTCAAACATTATTTAGTTGAATTAAAAAACAGCACAAATAAATAATTTTTTTTTTTTGTTTTTGTTTTTGTTTTTTGAACTCATAAGTTTGTTTGGTGTAACATTTTAGAAATTAAAAATTAATAATTAAAAGTAGAAATTAAGCACTCTTTGCCTGCTTTATAAGTTTATTAGAATATTTTTCTTGTAAATTATAATATAAAAAAATTATACATTAAAAATATTGGTCGCTTTGCATCACCGGAACACGGGATAAGGCTTTGGTTTTCTTTATTCGTCAGATCACAACTCGCCACCTAACCGATTTCGAACCATGCGTAGGCAAAGCACTAAATAGACCCAACACGACATCCCCACACATAGGATGTACCTGCCGGTTTGGATTTTTTCAGCTTACACCACACACTTTTAGAGTGTATGTCAGCAAAAACTTAAAATTTGATTTGATTAGTTTAAAGTTGCAAATCTAAACATTCAAAAAATTATCTAATACTGTATTTAGTTGGTGAATTTGAAAAAAAATTTAGAAAGAAAATGAAAAAATGTGGATGAAATTAAGTGCAATGTAAGTATATTTTATTTATATTTTATTTATATTTTTTTTTTCTTTTTAAATTTCTTTTCAAATCTCTTAATCAAACAAAGTGTTAATCTCACCTATAATTATAGATTTTATTATTTTAAGTTAGTCAAAATTTGTGTTTTATAATAATGCTTGAACAAAATGTAGCTCTTTAACACAGGTTTTTGATTAGTAGCTCTACATATCTTAGTGATAAGGAATTATTCAATACTTTTAAAACAAGTTCAAGTAATGTTTTAAATTTGATAATTGCTGATATATATTATAAGATTCATTACATTTGTATTAAAATTTTAAGAAATAATACTAAAGATTGTTTTGGTAATAGATTAAAAAATAAAAAAAACAGCATAACAAGTCAATTAGTCAAAAAAAATCAACTAAAATAGATAATTATCAAAATAATTGTCAGTCCTAGTCCATAATAGCAAGATCTAACAATCAATTCATCCAAATTTAACAATCAATGCTAATCACATATAAGTTATAACTCTCATAATAGGAGAGAAATGAATTAACTATCACAACGATATTAATCTTCACTTCAGAGGAATTGAATTCCAAAATTCACACCACAAACAGCTTTCCACAACTACTAAACCAAATACTTTGTAAATATCCATTAAAGAAATCAACATAACCAAACTTTGATAGTTACACTATTGGGTAAGATTTAACTAGGCAAATACCCATTAAAGAAACAAAGATAACCAAACTTTGATAGTTACACTATTGGGTAAGATTTAACTAGGCAAATACTCATTAAAGAAACAAAGATAACCAAACTTCGGTAGGTATGTTATCAAATAAGTTAAAAAATTAATCCAAATCGGCCCAGCTAGCCCAATGGCGCCTCTCCACCTAACTAATTTTGGTACTACCATGGGTAACAAAGCAGTAGTACGCACTATCTTTCACCACAAATTATCTAATAGATCATGAATATTATCCGTGTATGGACCCGGCCAATAAAATATTATTTTTGTCTATTTTTAAGAAAAAGGTTAAAAGTTAATTTTTTTTAATTTTTTTTTAAAATATGAAAAAAATTGTGAGAAATAATGTGATTTAAAATAAATTAAAAGGCAAAAGATGATTTTTAATCATCTTTTCAAAATAATCTTGTCTCATTATTAAGCGTATGTATTCATTAACTTTTACTATTAGCTAGATACATAATCAATTTTAAGGTTTGGTTTGACAATCTTGAGTTTAAGTTAACAAGTTACTAGAAGTTATGTCTTTATTTTTTTAGAATAAATTATACAAATGGTTTCTATAGTTTATACCATGTATCAATTTGATTTATATTGGTTCAATTTATTCGATTTTGTCCCTTAATTTAACAGTTTGTATCATTTTAGTCTAATAAATAACGGCTATTAAGTTTGGTAGACGAAAAATCTATACAATGTATCAATTTGGTTCTTATAGTTTACACAATGAATCAATTTAGTCCCCGTAATTTTAATTTGCTCAATTTTGACAAATACCAAATTGACATATTATGTAAACTACAAAGAGCAAATTGACACATAGTTTGACTTTCCGTCCATCAAATTTAACAGCTATTATTTATTGGATCAAAATAACACAATTTGTTAAATCAATGGACAAAATCGAACAAACTAAAATAACAAAAATTAAATTGACACATCGTATAAACTACAGCGACTATTTATATAATTTACCCATTTTTCTATATATCCTTTTATAAAAAGTTAAAAATTTATTAAAACAGTTTCTTCCCAAACTGATAAATTTCTGAAGCATAGAATAATTACTCCTCTCTCACCCTTTCTACAAAACGACGCTTCTGTTCGGGCGGTTTTCAACTCAAAGTCTCTTCTCTTCCAAAACTGTCAGTTGAAAAAGAGAAAAATGGGAGAGCAAGAGTACGAGTCCTTATCGAACAACGAAGCAGACGAAGAACAGCCAGAGGACGTTGTTCCTGTCGCCGACGCCAAGACCAGAGCTTCAAAAACTACTCGAGTCGCTTCTCTCGATGTCTTTCGCGGCCTCTGCGTCTTCGTAATCTCTCCTTTCTCTCAACTTCAAATTTCGATTTTTTTTTTCCTTTTTTGGTTTATTCAGTCCTTGCGATCGTTTTCACTTGCTCCGTCAGTCTGTTTTTGCGATCAAGTAGTTGTAGTTGTTTTGATCATCATGCTATGCTTTCAAAATGCGGCCATAGAAATTGTTACTTTCTATCGAATTTCAACATGAAGAAATGTTTGAAACAATTGAAATTGTAAGCAGATTCATCCAAAAATTACTCGCGTCGCTTCTCTTGATATGTTGTTTCGCGGCTTCTGCGTCTTCGTAAACTCTCTTCTCTCTCCCAACTTCAATTTCGATCTCTCTCGATCTACATTTCGATTTTTTTTTTTCATTTTTTGTTTATTCTGTTATTGCGATTGTTTTCAATTTACTCTCACTCTGTTTTTCTTCTTCTTTCATTTCTGCGATCAAGTATTTGTAATTGTTTTGATCATCAT
This sequence comes from Camellia lanceoleosa, assembly GCA_025200525.1. Lineage (NCBI taxonomy): Eukaryota > Viridiplantae > Streptophyta > Magnoliopsida > Ericales > Theaceae > Camellia > Camellia lanceoleosa. The sequence goes on from CM045760.1 coordinate 211,830,068, forward strand.
GCTATACTGTTAATGCGTCCATAGAAATTGTTGTTTTCAATCGAATTTCAACATGATGAAAAGTATGAAACAATTGAAATTGTAAGCAGATTTATCCAGACGCTTTGAAATTTCTGGCATAAATTGCTGTTATCTTGTTTTATCTTCAATCGAAGTATGAAACCACAGAAATTGTTACTTTCAGTTGAATTTAGAAATTATAAGAAGATTCATCCAGACGATTGAAATTTCTGTGTGCAGTACTAGTAGCAAGTCAACTTGTAGGATTTCCATACAGATGTGAATTGCATCACACATTAACGTGTATATGAACGATTAATAAACTTGTAATGCGATGATTCTGACAATAGAATTGATCAATTCTGTATATTTTAATTATTGATGAGCTTAGAGTTCTCAGATCTTAGATCTATATTTTTTAACTTCTAGTGAAGAAGTGAAACTAAATCAGAAGAGAAAGCAGAGTTACAAGGGAAGTTCTTGCATTGCATGAATAAAATGAGAATGAAAGTAATCCAGATTAATTCCTCATGATGCTTTCATTTCTTATATTTGGTAAAGACACAAGTTTTTAAATTTTTAATGTGAATTTACTACCTATATTTAAATGCAGATTTTGAATTTATTGCTTGGCATGTAAGTCTGTGTCCTGGATCTGTTGTTTTGTTTCGTTCATCACTCTATCACCTACACGGGAGCCCGAGCAGAGAATTGTTAGAGACTTGCCTCATATCTCTTTCTAAGACACACAAGCTTAGTTGATATAATCTAGAAACCTCTGCAACTATTGCCAATTGATTTTGGGTTAAATGCCTCCAAAATTCAACTCAAGCCTTAAAACATAAGCATAACAACTGACCACTCTGTTGATCTTGATATTTTCAGCTCATGGAATTTATGATATATTGTATCATTTGCTTTCAGCTTATGATGCTTGTGGATTATGGTGGCTCGATTTTTCCAATCATTGCTCATTCCCCATGGAATGGTGTACACTTGGCAGACCTTGTGATGCCTTTCTTTCTTTTCATTGCTGGGGTTTCTCTTGCACTTGGATATAAGGTAGTGATTGAATATTTATCCAGGAAAACAAATCTTTTTGCCAAGAGATCTGTAACTTTTTATTCTTAAATTTGATAATTAGCTTTACATGCTATGAATTCCGTATAATTATATACTGGCCTGACATTTGCACTCAATAATTTGTATACTCTAATAATGATTATTGAGGATGTCAATCATTCAGTACTAAAGGCTCCCCTTTTTTTTAATTTCAGAGAGTTTCAGACAGAGTAGATGCTACACAGGAAGCATTGCTTAGGCGTTGAAGCTTTTTTCCTTGGTGTTCTTCTTCAAGGTAATATTGTGCACAACTTTCAACTTACATCCTATAACACATAAACGCATCTAATTGGGCCATGCAAAACACTTTGGGCATTATATATAGACTTCCAACAATCCGTGATGAATGGCACGTTTATTGTGGAAGACTTTTCCATTCTGTATGTTAAGTAAGTGAATCACTCAAATTCCACTTTAACTACAGGAGAAGAATTCTTGTAGTTAACATTCCCGTACCCTTTGTGGCCCTCAGCAACTGTTTTCTATTTCTACTGGTCAATACTGCAATTGGCATTATGTTTTATTTAAAACATTCATTTACCATGAGTGATGGAAGTATAATTGCTGCAAATTTCACTTTTGAAACTAAATAAAGGACAAGATATGAGAGTGTGCGGCCAATTTCCCTTGTTGGTTTAACACATTTTCTTGGTCCATGATCTTGCTGTTATCTTACAGTTTGAACTATATTATGCTATTGTCATCTCATATCATTTTTGTTACATAAATTTGACCATATGATTTCCAGGTATAGTTGTAGAATTTAAGAACTTGTGTTCTTTCATTTCAGGTGGTTATCTGCATGGAATAACATCTTTGACATATGGTGTTGGCATTGAAAGAATACGTTGGATGGGCATCTTGCAGGTCTTTTTCATGCTTTCAGCTTTTTCTTTTTATTGTTTGTCTTGACAATTCTTTCTACACATGCACCATTTTTTTTAGTGCCAAGGATAACTCTTGTCAGAAAAGTAAAATCTCTAACTCCACCTCTATTTTTTTATGTGCATTCGACAAATGACCACCCAGTTATACATAGATTCATGATCACTTCAATCTCTTTGAAAACAAAGGGATTAAGTTAATCAATGCATGTTAATATGCATGGGTTTCAACAAAAATGGATCTTTTAGCATGTTAAACATTTAAAATTCGCCAACAAATTCAATATAAGATCCCTTAATCATAGGCTATTAACTTTACCGGTTCAAATTTTTTGACATAGAACACTGTCGGCTGTGTTTGGTTTAGGGGTTGAATCGTAATTCCACCCTCCTATTTCAGTGCTGTATTTGAATTTTGAATTTTGAAATTGGGTCTACCCTGTCGTCTGCCCAGACAGCCTCTTGAACAGTTTATGAATTTTTGGGTCTACCCAGTTGTCCGGCCTGTCAACCGGAATAGTTTTTTTTTTTTTGTTTGGCAATTGCCACCTGTTATTTGAAAAAAAAAATTTATATTTGTTTTTGATGTGTTTAAATTAAAATATATAAATTATTATTTTTAGTCCAAAATGACAAATTATTTGGCCATTTATTTAAAATTAACAAAAAAAAGTTTAAATAAAAATTAATTTGTCACAGTAATTTTAAAAAAATAAAAAAATATTTTTAAACAAAACAATTAAAAAAAATTTCCAATCAAATATACAATCAAAAATAATTTTAAAGCACTAGCTGAATATTTTTTTTAAACAAAAAATAATATATATTTTTTAATATTTTAAATAAAAATAATATTTTCGGGATATTTTGAATTTTTTAAATAAAAAATTTATTTTTTCAATAATTATTTTTTTGAATTGAATTTTAAAAAGAATTTAGTTATGAGTTTTGAATAGAATTTTCAATAGAGTTTCGAGTTGTGTGTTTGGTTATGAGTTATAAAGTTTTGAATTAAGTTCTAAAAACTCTTTTCAAAACTCATAACCAAACAACTTTTCTTATTTCAAAAAGTCAAAACTCATTTCAAAAATTCAAAATTCAATTCAAAACTCTTTTCAAAACTTATAACCAAACAAATTTTCTCTTCTCAAATCATGATTCAACAACTCACGAACTCAAAATATAAGTTTATTTTCAAATCATGATTCTAAAATTAAACCAAATGCTACCATCATATTTCTAAATTGCCAGGAATTTCACTAACTCTGGCAATATTGTCAAAACAATGATAATTACCCAGGTCATAAACATAATAAACCTATTTACCAGTGTGAATGTGTGGTACAAATAATAGTTAAGGGAAGTGTTTCTCTATTGCAACCCGGCTTTCTTTCATTATGAATTGCTTTCTTTCATTATGAATAATGAACTTCTGCATCTTTTCATTCAATCCAGAGGATATCCATTGGATACATTGTCGCAGCTTTGTGTGAGATATGGCTTCCATGTCAAAGGTGGAGGGAAGTAGGTTTTTTCAGGAGATATTATTGGCAATGGTTAGTTACCACATATGGCATCATTTTCCATTCTGTAATGTTCAAGGCTTGTGCATAATATTTGAAAAGTTGGAGTTATTTACTTGAAGAAACTTTTATTTCACTTCTTTTGTTTCCTTGTATGGGTTGAAATATTGGGTTTGGGTCGATATTTAACTGTCCTTAATATATTTTACTAAACATTTAGATTCATCTTTCAAAACTTTTATGAGACATGAAAGAGTAGTTAACACATTCGATAATGATGACAATGAATACTTGGATGTTTAGCCTCATTCACTTCAGATATGCTAAATGGTCAAGCATTTATTCTATTGAACAAGGTTGAGCATCATGATGAAAACTGAAAAATATTATTACCCTTCCAAACATCGGGTAGTATGATGATGCATTACCAATAAAAAAAAAAGAGAGGAAAAACAAGTAAAGAGCTAATTTCCTAGTTGTTTCTCCCAAAATCAATTAGAAACTCGCATAAATGGCCTGTATTTAAATTAATAAATTGTTTTTGAATCATTTACCTAGACATCTTTGGGCAAAGTTCAGGATTTTTGTGAATTAAGTAGCATGAGAAAGAAAATGGAAGATGTGGTTTTCATAAGTTAGAAAAAAAAATTACAAAAGGAAGAATAACAAGAAAAGAGTGGCACTTCACACCGAAGGGAATATTTGACTTTACTTTAATTTCTCAACTATCCTACTAGACATTCTCGTGACTTATTATACCAATAAAATGTAGAATCGATCACCTCAACATATTGTTCAATGTGGATCACCTCATTTCGTATATGCACCATATAAGCTTAGATGATTTTAAATTCACAAATCATAATCTAAGTTAAAACTATATGTTGTACTTAAAATTAACCAAGCAACCAAATCACATTGCTATGCCCAATTATATATTTTGTGAGAAATCTATCTATTCTTAAATTAAAAATAATAAATAAATAAATGCAACTATGTGATTCTGGTATTGAAACTTTCAAGTAATTGTTGAAATTCAGCAGATCAAATTTTTATACATGGGTATGATCCCCCACTCAATGTTGATTGCTTACTTTCCATTTGTTCCACATTTAATTCTTCACAAGATGAACTGATGTTCATAAAGTTTTTGAAACAAAGTTTGAAACATTTTATGTTTAAATGAATGGTTAATTCAGATAATAGGGAAAAAAAAAAATCATTTTTTATCTTCTACCTCTTTCAATTTGTGCCCTTCAATAGTTGGTGACAATGTGAAATGCCGTTTTGTAGGTGCATTGCATGTGCCTTGTTGGTAGTATACTTGGGGTTGTCATATGGCCTGTATGTCCCAGATTGGCAATTTGAGTTACTGAGCTCAACTTCTATGCCTCCCAAAAATGGAAGCTTTGTTTACACAGTAAGATTATGCTCTATACTTCTTAACTTTCCCGCCAACAGCTGATTTGTCAGGTTGACACTCTCTTGGAGATTTTAGGGATGTTGGTAGGGAGACATTTTCTTTTCTTTTTTTTTTGTGTGTGTGTGTGTGACTTGGTTGGAAGGTGAGTTCGTTGGCTTTGAAGTGGAATGAATGTGTGAACTTACTTTCATCTCCAGTCACTGCTGAAGGGTGTTGATAGGCACTTTTTAAATGGTATATTATCCTCAGACATGCTTATCTAGGATAATTTGTTTTTCTTTTGAAGGTAATATGTAAAAGCATTGTGTTAAGTCAGTCATTTTAGTAGCAAAAGAGAATATCTTGGTTGAAATTAGATTACTTTAACCACATATTGATTATTCTAAACACAAGCAAGCTAAATAGGAGTGTTGAATTTGAATATTCCAATCTTCATGCTTTTTCAGAGCATGTAATTTATTATGGAAACCATGTTTTGCAGTGTTCAAGTCACCTTAAGACAAAAGGATGTCTATGCCATTCTTAGTGATTATAGTGATTCTCAAATATTACTGTGTTAGGCATCAACTCATTTCTTTCTTCTATTTGATATTGGGAATTTGGGACATACATAATAGTAGAATACTTGCTAATATGTGAGAAATTACACAGAAGATAATCATCCATATTACAAAAACTTGTTAAATAATCCAAATCCTCCATTCATGAGGTTTGTCATATTAGGTGACATGTTCCACAAGAGGAGATCATGGACCTGCCTGTAATGCTGCTGGAATGATAGATCGTTATGTTCTTGGTCTTAATCATCTATATACAAAACCCGCGTTTATAGAAACTTGAAGGTAACTCTATTCTGAAGGTAAAATTTTGTAAAATTTTGGTTCACATTCTGCAATCAGTTGATTCCTATATGGCATCCCCTTCACAGGAATGCAATATTTCCAGCAGTGGCCAACTTTCAGATAATTCACCGTCATGGTGTCATGCTCCTTTTGATCCTGAAGGTATATTAAGGTGACCAATCTAATCCTTTCTTTTTCCTGCGTGATGGTACTTCAAACCTCTGTTCTATTATGTATCGTCTTATCATCACTGTCTTCATTGTTGTTACATGAAAATGCAATACGCTTGAAATATTGGTATTTTGAACCTGTAATATGATGTCATTTATATTTGGCTATGATTAAATGGTTCCTTAAATTGGATTAGTCATGAAAGCATATTTAGATCTATAACTTCCATGATTCAGGCACATTTGTTTAATAGTTTGAGTTTAGATATGCAGAAGTGACTGTACTTTATAGTTTATTAAAAAACCTTCAAGGAGTTGTAATGTGTACTGTTGACACCCTGTATTTGAAGTTCCTTGACAGCTGCTGTGACGTGCATAATTGGACTTCAGTATGGCCACATTCTTGGACAATTACAGGTAAGACATCTTTGCACCAATTGATTTTTCCCTTGTTCTCTACTTTTTATCTTTTCTCTTAATTTTGGTGTTTACTGCTAAACTTTAATGGACACGTGTATTCTATTTTTTTTTTTTTTTGATAAACTAATGGACACTGTGTATTCTTAGAAAACTCAAAGAGTAATGCCATGCTTCATGAATGAAATATCAAGAAAAATTTCATGAAACTAATCTAAGGATGATTGCATGACATACAATAAAACACTACAAACTAATCTAAAGATGGAGAATTTTCATGAAGCTTTTCTTGATATTTTTTTTCATGAAGCCCAGCATTTCACAAAACTCAATTGGTGAGTTTACTTTGTAAAAAAATTAATGCCAATACATGCAGGATTCAAGAATAAATCTAGATAAATGGCAATATGTTATTGTTGTCAAGTTAATACTTTTGCGCATTCCCTGGATGAAAATGAGACAGTTTGCAAGAATATAATTGCTTAAAGCCTTATATTACACCTTTAGAATGTAAGCATTCCCTTTATTAGATTACTCAAAAGACAATTCATTCATGGAGGCGCAATTTTATCTCAGAGATACATACTGTGAATGGCGGAAATCATCTGTTGTGTTCCTATCAGTTACATAAATAAAGGGAATCTAACGTTTCTGAAATGTGTTGCAGGACCATAAAGAGCGGTTATACAATTGGTGCATATTTTCATTTTCATTTTTGGGAATTGGATTGTTCCTTGCCCTAGTAGGTATGCTTAATGATGACCATCCTTTTTCTCCTAACTAATTATTATTTTTACTTTTTAAGAAGACACGGTATTAGAAGGAAAAGTAAAAAAGTAAGGGAAATAATGATAATGCTAAAAGGGATTTTCTGCACCGCCAACGTTAGAATTCTGTTTTTTTTTCTACTTGACTGAAATTGACCTTGGGTGCTCCTGTTCGTTTGAGAGGGATGCCAGGAAATTAAAATCTGGATTTAAATTTATACGCTTCAATCGCCAAGATATTGATATTTGACTTTTTTCTTTTCCTTTCAGGTATCCCTTTGAACAAACCTCTGTACACAATCAGTTACATGCTGGTTACATCTGCATCTGCAGGAATAACATTTTCTGCTCTGTATATATTGGTGAGTTCTAAACAATAACATTAAATTGGATGGTTGAAAACTTTCAGACAGCACTTCGTGGATTTATTGTTAATATTTGGACAACAAAAATATCTTTTACTCACCTTTCCCCCAAAAAAAAAAGGAAAAAAGGAAAAGAGGATAGAACTTGATTAAAGTAATATTCAGTAAAGACACAATTTATTCTCCATTGCCACATACTCACCTTCCCAAAAAAAGAAAAAAAGAAAAAGAAGAGCATGGAACGTGATTAAAGTAGGATTACTTTTTTATCTCAGTAAAGACACAATTTATCTTCCATTGCCACATACTTTTCAACTCTTAATTCTAGTTTTAAATTTAGAATTTTTCCTGTTACTAATTGAGCTAAAGGCATAGAACATGACTTGTGAACTTTCTTTTTAGTCAAACACTTGAACAATCAAAATGTCACTGAATCACTCTCCATTTTGTGCCTGAATGACCTATGAATGTTTAACTTCTCAAATGAAAATTTTCTACTGCCATTGATTGCTTCTGGTAGTTGCATTTGGATTTTATCTGCTGAGCAAATTGATTGGCCTCTTTAATTTTGTTGCTCTGTACTTCGAATGTATCACTTTTATAATTACTTCTTCATATATTGATTCTGATTGTCAAAGACATAATCAAATCGACATGCTTCCTATTTTCTCTGTTACAGGTAGATATTCATGGTCACAGACATTTGACATGTGCGCTGGAGTGGATTGGAAAACATGCTCTCAGTATTTTTGTTCTCATAAGTTCTAACTTAGCTGTTATAGCAATTCAAGGATTCTACTGGAATGCCCCTGAAAACAACATTGTAAGTGTTAAGTTCAACGACTGCTTTTCACTGTCACCACCAAACCATCTTCTCACTTTGAAACAAATTAACAGCCAAATTAAAATAACACTGTACTCTTGTTCAACAGATTCACTGGGTTGTAACACGGGTTCGACAGTCATGATATGGTTGCCATGTTCACTGTGCACACGAGTAAGGCTTCGACTCCTGTATTTATATATATGTACAACAAATGTGGAAACAGTGATTTAATGTCTCTATTAATAGAAGAAAATTATGACTACATGTGATTTGATTATTTGAGTCATGTTTGCTAGACTTTCCCTGAGCCAAGTTGCGTTGATGAAATTTTGTGCCATTTTTTTCCCAGCACAATATATACATATTAATTATACACCAATTAGGTGTGGTCAAACCGACCATTAATGCTGATTTGTAAACATTATTTTCATAACTAATTTACCTAATTTTGTATATTTTGGAATGGAACTATTTTATCTATATTTGATGGATGCTTTGGAACTAAGGAAGTTAGTTTGGATTATGATGCACCCTCTAATGTTTTATTATTAAGGGGCCCACTTAACTTTGAATTGGGAGATGTTAATGAGTATCATTAAAACATTATTTAATATTGAAATTGAAGAAAAAAGCTTTTTTTTTAAAAAATAAATAAATAAAATTGATTTCAGTGAAAATGTTCTGTGTTCTTTTATTTTATGTTAGATTTTTTTTCTTGTGAGCACTTATTAGTAAGATCTTTAATCATTTAAGGATTTTGTTAATTAATCAAATTGGATGTGTTTGGCAGGGAAGCATTCCAGATAGAAATTATTCTTGCTTTTGCTAGACAACGAAAAATGTTTTTTTTCATCAATTATTCTATAGACAGAAGCATCATTATTTTGGAAAAGTTTTTTGGATGTGTCTCGCTTACGTTAAAGAATTGAAATGAAATGACCTCCATTATTTTTAATAATAGAGAGAATATTCCAATACGATAGAAAATTGTATCATAGGCACTAGATGTAGAATTCTCAAATTTAGTTATTATAAATTGAATCAATTATTGCCATCCTAATTCAAAATACAGGATTCGAGCTTAATTGAAATGGGGATCAGTTGAAGGCTAAGTTGGTGTTTGGATTAATTATGCATACCAGTTTTAAATTTTATTTTAGTCTTCTCATTTTTAATAATAATTGTGACAATCAACTTATTATACATTAAATCAAGTTGTAATATTATTTTTCCGTTCATCTATTGTTAATAAGATTAGCGGAATTTACCATGTGAGCTAAATCGACATTCTCTTGTCTCAGTAAAGCCCTTACACTTTCATCAAAATTTCAATTTACCACATACATTTTCTTTAAAATCTCACTTGATTCATTAAGCTTTTAGTCTTGATCAACTTCACTTCACTAATAATAAATAAACAGAAGGGGATTATAATTTGACTTAAAATGTAATTGTTACAATTGAAGATGAAAGGGCTAAAGAGAGATTATAGGTGCTAGGTGTAATTAACTACTTATGTTTCAAATCATTCATTTTTAGTCTCTTGAGTATATTGTTTATGTAAAAAACTATATTCATCAAATATCAATAATCATATAATCAAGTCACATTTATTTTAAAATAAATAATATCATTATCAACATAATAAATATTAAAAATAAATTATTCAAATCACCAATATCAAGCAGTAGTGATAGGGACTCCAAGACCCCACACTCCTACACACATTGAGAGAGAGAGAGGGAGGAGATAGAGGGGGAAAAAATAAATAAATAAATAATGAGTGATCATAAATTAATTAGAGGTTATGGAGCCACAAATTTTGGGGTCCCAATATTATTCAAACACTAATAATGCTTGTAGTTTTTTTAGGTGGTTTTACTTTTTGTTGCCTTTTAATTTCCCCAATGCCTATCAAATGTGTCCATATTTGTGATTGACAATAAAAGGCTTAAGTGCTGTTTAGCAAACTTATTTTAAAGCTTAAGTCAACTTATAGGTTAAAATAAGTTATTTTGTGTGTTTGGTATAACTTAATAGTGTAGATTATAGCTTTTATAAGTTGATTTTCAACTTTTTTCTTTGAGTGAGAGAAGCTATTTTTCCATTTTAGCTTAAACAGAAAAATCAAGGAGCAAAGTTACTTAAATACCCTCAATTTCAACTATTACCAAAAACTCAAGTATATAAATTCGTTTCTCAAAACACTATTCATTTGCTCCTTGGAGAGAGGCGAGTTTCGTGAACAAACTAGAAACTCTTTCTTCTGAAACGACTATCTCTTCTCTCTCTCTCTTCACAATCTCTCTTTTCTCTCTCTCTCTCTCTCTCTCTCTCTCTCTCACGATTTGCTTGTCGTCACCTCCTGTCACTATCGCCATCACGATCGCGATCAAACCTAACCACTGCCATTTCTCTCTCTTTACGTGGGTGTGTTGTTCTCGGCATTATTTGCCACCGTCGGGATCGACCTATGCTCTCTCTCTCTCTCTCTCTCTCTCTTTCTACTCTGCGTTGTTCTCCAATGTTGAAACCCTAGCCACCGGCGGCAGTTAATAAATTAATAAAATAATATATAATGAATTAATAAATTAAACAAAATTATAATAAATTAATATTGTATATTTTTGTAATGAATTAATTATTAATTGATATTAATTAATAACAATTGTTGATTATTAATATTAATTGATACTAATAAAAATTAATTATTAATATTAATTGAGACAAATTAAGCCATTAATTGATACTAATTAATAATTTTAGTATTAATTGATACTAATTAATTTATAATGGAAAAAAATTGTTACAATAATACTTCTATTACATTTTTATCAAATGTATCAATTTTTATATTAATTGATACTAATTAATACTAACTATATTAATTTTTATTAATGAAATAATTTTTTTTAAAAAATTAAAATTGAAAAAAAAATGACAAAATTATCATTTTTATATCATATAAGGGCAAAAAAGATAATTATACAGTAAAAAGTTATTTTACAGCTGATCAACCAAGCACTACTCTGCTGCTTAAATCTATAATCCCACAGCTGCATCAAACAGGTTAACAACTTATGTTCATAGCTATAAGCTGTAATCTATTAAGTTATGATCTATAATCACTTGCCCATAACTTTACCAAACGGGGCCTAAATGACGAAAAGTTTAGCATGAGCATTCATGATTCGTTATTTTAATTGGGTGTACGATAGTACTGTAGTGAGTGATAACATATTCTCAAACATCAAAGAATTTGATTTCAGGAGAGGTCATATGAAACGATTAAAGAGCAATGCTACGTCGCTCGAAAGAGCACCCCCGAATCCTCAAACGAAGCGATGTCGTTTTTTTTTTTTTTCATTTCAGAAGAAGAAGAAGAATTTCAAAAGAAGAAAAAGAAAATCAGAAAGAAGAAGGAAGAAAGGGAAGAAGAAGGAGGAAGAAAAGGAAGGAGAGAAGGACTGGAGGGGCCATCAAACAGAGGCGGAGGCGGAGGCGTGCGGCGTAAAAGTTATAAGCGACGATCGGACAATCGGGGACGACGATCGGTGGGATGACAATCCCCCTCCATTCCTCTTCCCCTCCTCTTCTCCCTCTCTCCTCCTCTCCTCTTTCTCTCTTCTCTTTCTCTCCCTCTTCCTCTTTCTCTGCAGACTGAAAATGGAAGAAAAAAAAAAAAAAAAGCCTAATGCCCAAAACGACGTCATTTTGGGCATTAGGGGGATTAGGGGGGAAGGATTTTCGAGCTCTCAAACATTATTCAACGATTTAATTCCAATTTATCTTCTTCTTCTTCTTTTTTTGTCAAATGATCTTAATTTGATAAACCACAATCTTTAACTTTACTCTTTCCATATAAGTTTCATTATAACATGGTTTTCTACTTGGCCCTGCTTTCATCAATTCCTATTTCAATCCCATGCCCTTTCCTTCAACAATTATCCTCATTATGTTCTTCCTACGACTCAAAATTGGGTAATGAATCAGTAATTTTAAAACATTTACGTGTATTATTTACTTACAGGAAATTTATGAGTGAGACATACTATTTTCACTTTCACTAAGTAATTAAGAGATAAAAAATGACTTGCTTACTTTGTATTGTAATATTTCATTGACTGAAAGTATTATGTAAACAATTATCACATTATATAAAGTCTGTTGAGACACACCTACATAGCATTGATTAAAGATGGAAACTTTATGTTGACAAGATGCAAATGCACCATCCATCATGTGCCAAGAAGCCAATCAAAGTAGGGATGGCAATTTGAAACCGGCCCGATGGGGACCCGACCCCGACCGAATTGAGCAGGTTTTCGAAAAATACCCCATGGGGCGAGGATGGTATTTAAAAATTAATCCCGAGCAATTGGGCCGGGGGCGAGGATAAGTGTTCGACCCGTGCAGCCGGCGACCTGTCCAGATTCCGGCCGGTTTATCCGAACTTATCCTCAGTATATATACTTTCCTATTCACTCATCTACCCTCATTTCTCTATTCACTGATTTCACAAAATCCATTCTCTTCCACGTTACTCTCTCTCTCTCTCTCTATCTCTCTCTCACACACACCCTAATCTAGTTTTCATCTTGGTCTTCGTCTCACACCCTAAGCCCCCTCTCTTTCTCTTCTCCTCACCTTTGTTGCTGCCTTGTCACTGACCACCACCAATCGTCAATGGAAGAACCACTCTCTTCTCTCTTCTCTTCTGTCCCTTTCGGTCTCATGCTCGGAATCACTCTCGGAATCGATAGCAGTTGTGAATCAGAGAATTGTTCTTCTGTCCCTCTTGGTCTCACCCTTGGAATCAGCCACAGATGGTGAATCACTCTCAGAATCGGATCGTGAATCAGCCAACAGATCTCAGATCGTGAATCACTCTCGGAAACAGATCGTGAATCATCCCTTAGATCGTGATCGCCAACAGATCGTGAATCAGCCCTTAGATCTCAGATTTTTTTTTGATTCAGATATATATATATATATTTTGAATCACTCTCTCTTTATATATATATTTTTTGATTCAGATTTTTTTTTTTGATTCAGAATATATATATATATCATTGTTGTTGTTGTTGTTGACTGTACGGGAAAGAAATAAACCTTCTCGTATAATCTGTTGATCAAATGCATGCTCCTCCGTATGTCATCGTTTTATTCCCTGAAAACACAAATGTGAGCCAGCTGGCGGGTGTGTGCCGGAAACCTCTCCGATGCCTAAGTCAGCAAACTAGACAAATAGACAAAAGCTCTGTGTATTCAGAAATCAAAGTTGTATTACCTCTCCATAGGTGATGTTTGTGAGCTTTTATAGGTTCCGTGTAGCACAATCCTAGTAGGACTTTTACTCCTCCATGCAGAGTCCTCCTAGGATTCATACTCCTGAAGGATAATGCTTATCCTTCAACACCCCCCTTACTACTTAAACCAAGTGAGATGGTTTTACCATGGTCGGACTCCAATGTGGCAGTGCATGGCTATGCTTAGTAGTGAAGCATTCGAACTATCCTTAGTTAGGTTCGTCCTTTCTTGCCTTACCTCGGTTCCTCTTGTACAAATGGTGGTAAGTCTAAACCAAGGCTAACTTGTAGCAAGGTTTGGCGAGCTAACCATACTACGCCATGTATAATTTTTAGTATGGTGACCAAGGTGACCTCCTTGGGACGGGAGTAACTTTAAGCCTCTTCAAGACCGGAGTAACTTTATGCCCTTTTTCTTAGCCCTTCTCATGAGGGCCGTAATGGCTCGGCTCGGCCCAAATTTTCATATAAATTACCCTCTCAATTGCCCTTTAATTCCATCGCAAAGCATGATAGGGATTACTGTCTACCAGTAGAGCTAAACTTTCAAGCCCTTCGGTAGAGCTTTAAAACCTTCTAGCCTTTCCACTGAAGCTAAACTTAAGCGAAATGCCCATCCGGTCAAAATGTCTCTTCAATCATATGGCAAGAATCGCTTCTCCTTCACGACACGTGTACGTTCGCATTGGTTGAAAGCGGTATTCTGTCTTCGTGCCGAGCTTTGAGCAGTCCGCCCAAATTTTGGGCTCTTCAACAAAACTAATCCTTTTGTATTCGAATCATCCACCATACTATTCACTGCCTTCACTCTCTCTCTGGTTCTCGTATTCCTTCATCTCCTGAACTTGCTGAGTTTTTGTTATTTACTGCCATTGCTTCATCTTCAGTTCTTCTACCTCAATCTGGTAAGATATTCAGATCTGGCTTCCTTTTTGTTGATTCTGTATTTGCTTTAATCCATAGCTTTATGTTTGAGTTTTTTGCAAAACACATGTTTTCCATTTTTGTGTTATGCCTTGCATTTTCTGGAAAAAACCTCGTAAGAGCCACTTTAATCCATGAAACAATCCTGTAGAACACTGTATTTGATCCAAAATCATGATGCAACCGAACTAGAAAGTTGTTTGTAGTTGATGTTACTGCAGTCATTGTCCAACCGAACTAGAACTTTATGCTACCCCGTTAGTCTCAATAAGCCAAAGTATAAAACTCTCTTTAGCTGAGCTAATAAACCAGACTAGTGTTACAATAGTGTCTTGAAACTTTAATTACGACCAGAGCTATAACTTGGGGCTAAACCGGCATTCTTAGTTCAAACCCGAGAATCTTTTGCCCTAGAGGCTCAGCAGACTAACAAATCCTTGCGCAAACCGAGATAATAAATCCCTTGCGTAAATTGAGATAGCAAATGCCTTTGAACATACCGAACTATTGAGTACCTTGCCTAAACCGAGATAACAAAGCACTTTGCACAAACCGAGGTATGACATGTAGCGTTTCACATAGCCGGGCTAGGACTTGATATATCTTGCCTTTATTTCTCTTTAGCAAGGTTCAACAGTCTGTGCTTAACACCTTTGTTCTCTCTTTTTCACTTTTGCAGACTTAGGTTGCCCAGGCACTCCGTTGAGCGCTCAACCGAGCTACTCAGCACAAATCTTCGACCGATCTAACACTCGGCTTTTTAATTTATTTAACTTAAAACATAAATGGGGAAGTATAGATTCTTAGTAAAACTCCTAGTGGTTTGGCCGCATTAGAAGGAGTATAACATCACAGCGATGTCCACCTTACCCTAGCCAAGCAAGATATCGCCATGGGGAAATAAAGGCTTTGTACCCTTTACCCTCCTTTCCATAATAAACAGGACTAGATTCTCCGTTCAACCCTTACTCATGAATTCTTTAGGCAAACCGAATATGTCCAACCCTTTCTACTAACTTATATCGTATAATTAACGGCATAGTCAAGCTAAGCCTGGTGGCCTTAACTCCTCGGCCTGGCGAGATCTTTCCACGTACTCCATAGGCTCAAAAGAAGATGGTGGGTCTATTACCTTAGAATACGCCCGGCTATTTGCGAGAAAATAATAAGCGATACAGGACAAAGACTTGAATGATGGCGACTTTTTGAGGTATCTGGGAATTTTGAAGATCACCAAGCCGGATCACGGCCGTAGTATAAATTAGAAAAAATGAACCCCTGGTATACATACTTCGGTTTCTTTGACTGCTTTTCTTTTATTTCGGTTTCTTATTTTTTAACCGAACTAACAGTTGTCATCTTTATGCAGATTCAGCCCACCTTAAGTCCTTATACAGTTACCCCAACCTAGCCACACTTTCGCACTGTGACCAAGATACCTGAGAGAAGTTAGGCCAAGCTTCTGAATTTTGAGTCGACATACCGATATACTAGCCGGCCTTAAGCGAATGTGACTTTTGCTAGGGCATGAGGACGCCCAGATCCAACTCTTGCCACAAATTAACCTTATCTGTACTCTTTCAAGAAGAAGAAATGGTGAAGAGGAATAGAGTAGGGCCCTCTTAGCAAAACAAACCACGCCGAGGTACCACCAAGAACCCGACCCAAAAGCGATAGTGGCCCTTCAACTCAACAACCCTCTTCATCAGCTTAAACAAGCGCACCGGACTACCCGGCTAAGCGGCGCCTTCTCGATGAAGATGAAACAATTCTTCCACCAAGCCTCCACGAGTCCTCGATCGGGCGTTACGGCCTAGCTCCTCAAGTGGGCTCGAAAATGACTTTCTAGAAGCGAGATATCCGGGATACCGACTTCGGTGGTTCTTGAGAAGGATCACATGATGGCATTCAACCTTACCAAGAGTGTCGCCTTCCGGTAGAGCATGGAGCACCACCGGTCGGCCGAACTAAGAGCCATCCGTTCGGCCACCAAATCCATGGTGCTTGTAAGTAACTTCTTCTGTTTAACATTTCTAATTTGCACAACTTACATCTCGGTTTCATTACAAGTCTTCCTCTTTTTACGGGCTATGCGGAAGAGCCACATAAGCTCATAGCGGCGAGAATTGGCGCTTGAACTTCTCATAAGACCACAAGGCAGCGCCGCCGGTGACGTGGCGAAATGCTTCAGCCCGACTAGATTACTAGAAGCCGGGAACAATTAGCCGAAGGCTTAAATCCGGAAGAACGTGCGTCGGCGGTGACTTCGTTAGCTCGGTAGCGAGGAACGAAGGGCTTATGCACCTCTTTGATCAAGAACAAATATCTGCATTTAGCTAGCCAAGCTTCGAAGGCAAAACGGAGATCACGGCGAACTAAAGAAAAATGGCGTAACGATCGCGACTCAAGAGTTTCAAGGAGGAAGCCGTCTACATTCCTGAATGTGAAGGCCGCATAAAAGATTTGTTCTTCAGGAGTGCGGATTTGGAGGCGGCGGATTGGTAGCACAGTTTGCTGGGGAACTGAGACCGAGGTATACAATCCTTCTCAAAGATGCTTCATCACCAAGGAGCTACCATCGCGGTGGAGTCTGTTGCATTCGTTAGTAGCAGGTTTCTTTAGAGTTCGGGACGATGATGAAGAAACCCGGAGCCCACTAATACTCCGATGCCGATTAATGAACACCGCCGATCAAACAACTCGGTTGGAGCCAACGATGGAAGATCTTACTAACGAAATTGTCGCTCGAGACCGTGCTTCCGGCGGAGATACTGCAGAAATTTGCCACCCGAGACTACCTTAGGCGTGGATACCGCCCGGGTTGACATTAGATGATGATCTGGATGATCTATTCTTGATTTTGTTTCTTTCTTCCTTTTGCTTTTTTTCTTTGAGCCTTTGCATTTTTTGGAAGGCCAATTATGTAGGTAGGGGCCTCCTTTGCAATAATTTCTCTTTGGAACTTGACAATGAAAATCTTCTTTTATCAGCTCCATTTATTTAGGTTGAATGCTTTGTTTATGCATGTTCTTTTCTTTGTAATTTCATTGAGTAAAAGTATTCTCTTCTTGGAGATAATTCATCGGTCTTAATCTTTGTAAGTGAATATTGGCCATACCGATAACCACTCTTTAGCCAATATCCTTACTTCAAAATTTAAGAAGAGTACTAAGAGTTAGTTTTAATCCAACCAACCACTCTTGACCTATACCCTTACTGTGAAGAGTAATAAGAGACCAGTTTAATCAGTTAACCACTCTTCATGACATTTAACCCTTACTTGGTGAAGAGTACTAAAGTTGAAAGTTTAATCGAGCCCAACCACTCTTCATTAAATTTATACCCTTACTTAATACCGAAGAGAAATAAGAGTTGGTTTAGTCGATAACCACTCTTCGGCCTTATGCCCTTACTCGGTGATAGAGTACTAAAGTTGGTTTTAATCGACCCAACCACCTCTTGAAATTTACCACCGGTGAAAAAGAAATAAGGATTAGTTTAATTGAGCCCAACCTATAAATTAATTTTTTTCCGATCAACCTAGAATAAAAGTGTTTTGGTTATTCCGACCAAGCGATAGCCACTATGACTTTGGATCATATCACAGGCAGGAAGTGTTGGTTTTAATCATTGACCTACTGAGTTGATTATTTCCGGTGACCTAGAATAAAATGTTTGGTTTATGCGCACCAAACGTCCTGTGACCTAGATCCTTATCACGGGCTTAGGAAGGTTTGCGATTGGTTATTGTGTTTTAATGCCCCTAACTCACCTAACTCACTAAAACAAACTCTTCTGAAGAAACCGTCTATCTCGAAAAGAAACTACTTGTTTTATTGAGAAAGGAAAAAAATTACACATACTTTAAAAAGAAAAAAGCCTAAAAATAAAATAACTTGAGATTGGCGGTATTCCATGGTTTTGGGAATTGCTTTGTCGTTCTCATCTTCTAAGTGGTATGCCCTTTGCTGTTAATCTAATTACTTTGTAGGTCCTTTCCAATTAGGCCCTAACTTGCCATCTCCGGTACCAAGGTGTTTCTATCACTGCGCAGACCCAATCTCCGATCTTGAATTGCCTTGGATGTCTTGTCTTGTTGTATTTCCTAGATAGTTCTTGTTGGTATGAGGCAATGTGAATCAATGCTTTGTCTCTTCTTTCCTCTGCAAGGTCGAGCTCTAATGTTATGGCTTGCCATTCAAGTCTGGATCAAAATTCGCTTGAATTATGGGGAGGCCAACTTCTAGTGGGATTACTACCTCCATACCATAGGCTAGGAAAATGGAGTTTCTCTGTTGGCCGAGGTGTGGTCTTGATAAGCTCATAAAACATGAGGGAGCTCTTCGCCCACTTGCCTTTGGTTTTTCTAACCTTTTCTTCAATCCATCCAAGACTACCTTGTTTGATGCTTCTACACCATTTGCTTGGGGCTATGCCGATGTAGAATTGTAGAACTCTATCTTGTACTCTCACAAAAGCCTCTAAAGATTCATGATAGCAGCGCTAGCGTTAGCGGATTGTCGATATTAGGGCTTT